>NNCF01127388.1:1348616-1432333 GCA_002313205.1 Laupala kohalensis
AGAGATTTCTATGTTTGTGAACCAGAAATGGAAAATGCTACCCAAATAAAGTACTTCCTATGGGAGTCGCCTCAGATGAGGAATCTAGTCTCTAGGAGACCACCTCAGAGGTCTTTGGGTTTCACAAGTTAAATGAGAATGATAGACGGACCCGAGAAGCGAACGGGATGGCGCAGTCGGTAAGCGCATGAGCGCGTAGAGCTCAAGGTCCCGGGTTCGAATCCCGGTCCCGTCTACCATTTTCATTCGACGTAACATGATTAGTCTCTTTTTGCCACTACAAAACGATTTAAGGTCATAAGATGTCTTGTATTATTATCTTACATGTTAGGTCATTTGATATTATAATAATGCTAGATTATTGGAGAATATTCGAATATACGCTGGTGTAGGACTCGCGTTTCTCCGCAAATTATATTATAGTAAATATTGTTACTTTGAGGTAAAAAACTGTTACATAAGTTGCGGGCCATATCGTCAGTATTGGAGCCACCAGTGTGAATAACATGTTCAATTCTCATTGCTGTCTCGTGCCAACCCAACACACGAGATTTGTGCTATTGATTACCCCATTTCGTGTGTGTGTTTAAAAAAATTAATGTATGGAGTTTGGTGAACTATACATCTGTATTATTATTATTAGTGTCGTTATCGGGATTAAGGGCTCTAATGACTTTGGCAAACCCTAAAGCCCCACAAAAAATATCGAGATTGGGAGATTCCAGGAGTGAAACATTTCTAGAAAGCTACCGACAGACTAATTTACTTATTAAACCAGAAAATTTTACAAAGTAAAATCGTACAGAGGTAAATTAATTACCTTTATGTAGGTCCGGTACAAAAAAACTTACCTACTAGAATTTACTTACTAATAAGAAAACACACCAACAGTAATCCTACATTGTTACTCATGTTATCATTAATTATTGTTTCGCTGAAGACTTGTAGCTAATTTTAACAAACAGAAACGATGTTTTAACAATTATACAAATTTAAACTAGTTGCAAAAACACACAAATAATATATACAAATATCATCATTGATTCTAATCCATTTCTTCTTTATTGTTAATCTTTTATAAGTTAAAATTTGTATATTATTTGGAAATAAATTGAATAATCTAATAGTTATTAAGTAACTATTTTTAATAGTATTAGCAAACTTGGGAATTAGTATACTGATCTTTCTTGTTTTACTTGTCTTATTAAGAAACTCTTCTTTTAGAACTTTATAATGATAACACAGTGACTCAAAATCGAACATTTCATTTTAGGGGAGAATTATCACTATCAAAAGTGGTTTTATATACTATTTTTAATAATCTGTTTTGTAGTCTTTGTAATAAATTTATATTATTTTTGTATACTCCACCCAGGCAATTATGCCATTATTGAGTATGCTATGAAAAAATGCATGATATAGTAGTAATAGTGTTTTAGTTTGCACACTTTTAGCCATTTTTGAAATTACGAAAACGAAGTTATTTGTAACACCCATGTTTATCCCATTTCATGTTATAACTGAAAGTGGTTCCCAAATATTTACAGTTATCCACTTTATTTATTTGGTGAACATATATTTTTTGCCTAGTGTGTTTGGAACAGTTTTTGTAATTTTCTAATGCCATGTATACAGCTTTGTTAATATTTAGAGATAATTTATCAAGTGCTAGCCAATTATTAACAAAATATAGATAATCATTCATTTTCTTCTGAATGGCTATCCAAGAAATTTCAGCGGTTAAAATGGCTGTCATCTGCATATGACACCACTGCGCCTGTAGGCAAATTCATGAGGTCATTTACATACAGATTAAAAAGTAAAAGTGTCCCAGAATCGTCCCTTGAGGCACTCCAGTCGCTATAACACAATAGCCACTCATGGCATTACTTTTGTCTTTTGGTCAGGTAGCTAGTCAACAATGCATGTGCTTCTCCTCTAATCCTATAATTATAAAGTTTTATCAATAAGGATATTATTCGCAGTATCGAAATCTTTCCTATGTCTAGAAATGTTGTAATTAAAGGTTTACTTTTGTTTGATTTGTCATAAATTATCTTTGTAATAAAATTTAAAGCATCAATAATTCCGTTACTTTTGATAAAACCAAATTTCTGTGGGTTTATTATGCCATTTTCATTATAATTTTATCTTATTTAATCCATCTATTCTTATTTATTGCAAGAAAGAAGGAGGGTAGTATTTCTCCGAGATGTTGTGGGTTCTCTTATAACTTGTATCTAATTCAGTGTTGTTCTACTGTTGGTCCGCGAGTTACAATACATTTTGCATCAAAGTTTTTACCAAACTGTGTGGGAGAGGAAGCACAATTTTGAGTTATAAATTTAATCTATCAGAATTAATATGACTCGGCATGTCCGTCAGTGCGTGATTATAACGTATAATAATAATAGCACTAATAATAAAACGGTCATGGGACTGCGAATGTACATGAAAGGAAAACCACATTCCAACAATATGAAAATCGTCGAAAAATGTGATGAAAACAAAGCACCCAGTAAATCCTTATGTAGACTAGGAAAATCGTATCAAGAAGAAATTTTCAAACAATGAAAACTTACAGGACCGAAAAACTGCCACTACACAAGCCAAAGAACTGTGAAATCAACAACTCAAGCACACATAGCAAAAAAAGAATCTTCATGGCCAATTTACCAAAAGGATTACCGCTGTAGGTATTAATGAAGAAGCCTCATTCTCATGGCTAAGAAATGGTAACCAGAATGGAGAAGCGGAAGCTCTGGTTACTGCTATTCAAGACCAAGCAATAAGGACCAGGAACTACGAAAAAATGATATTACATCAGGATACAGATAGTCCATACCACCTAGGAGAGATGCAAGAAACAATCGACCTTCTAGTATCAGGATGCCCCATTTTGGCTAAGAATTAGTAATTGGGAAGGCATAACAAGAGTTTGTTCATATATACATAGTCATATATGTAAAGCTTTTGGGTTCACTGTGAAAGAAAACGGTATGAACACGAACCTAGTTCAGATAACTCCAATGAGAAAACCACAATCCTCTGGGACCAACAAATAAATCAATGCAAATAGGCCTGAAGGATAAGAAGAGTAGGGAATGTCTTCTTATTGATGTTTCTGTTCCCAACGACAAGAATGTAGTGAGCAAAGAGTCAGAAAAACTGCTGAAATATAAACACCTGGTTATTGAATGCCAAAGAATGTGGGGAATGAAGATAGAAGTCTGCCCTATTATTATCGGAGTCTCGAGAACAGTGAGCAAAATATAAAAGACAGTCTTCAGAAAATTCCTGGAAAGGCCTATCTAACGGAGGTCCAAAAAATAGCCATTCTGGGGACGGTTCATATTATCCGGAAAGTGTGCACCTAAGAATTTCTCTACGAGACGCAGCCTAAGAGAAGTGGAACTTCCTTGGACGCGTTCCGAAAAACTTACCAGCTATGTTGAGAAATAAGTCCAAAATAATAATAATATAACAATTTTTTACTATTTTTATTAATTTCTTACACAAAGCCCCACCTCTGTGGTTCAATTTATAACAATTTATTACTTTCGTCTAACAAATTTTTTACACAAGGCGTCTCATTGATACATCACATTTCATATCCCATTCATCTTTTATCCTTCCAAAATAACGAAAACATCATCCAACCAAATTAATTATTTATCATAAACAAAAAAAACTTTTGACTCTATGCATTTTTAATCACAATTATTACCCTTCCAAATTAACATAAACATTATAGAACCAAATTAATTAACAGAAAACCTCTTATTGACACTATGCATTTTCTTCTTTCTTTAACTCAGCCTTATCCCCACTTCATGTGGGGTCGGCGAATGGGGATGGATATATCATGCTTCATTTGGTTTTGGCTAGGGAATACTAGGGTGCCGGATGCCCTTCTTGTCGCACCTCCCCTGAAGCGGTGATTGTGAATGACATTTGGGGGGTGAATGATTATGAGTTAATGTTCGGTGGAATGATAGGCAGGATACGGGAGAACCTCGAGAAAACCTACCGCGAACACCGCTCTGTCCACCACCTCGGATTCTACTTGGATCGGACCGGGTTTGAACCGGTGTCCCCAGAGGTAGAAGACGAGTGGTTACGCCACGGGTAGAAAATGCACACTATGCATTTTGTAAATCCCAATTAATACCCTTCTAATAGAGTAAGCAACATAGGAAGCCAGGTTGGCGTCTTTGTTATGGCCTTTACAGAATCTCTGCGACCTAATTTCCCCTGAACATTGTCTAATTCCGGAGTTCCTTGTAATGAGCTCTCAGTCGCCGATGTTTCCTGTCTAGAACGTTCTTCACTCCCCGCAACGTCATCTCTTACAAATAACCTAAACATCATCTAACCAAATTAATTAATTATTTTTCAGATATGTACTGATTCTCCTATAATTATCTATGATAATGTGAGCTCGTGTCCATTACGTGTGAATTTTCAGTCATTCAAATAGTTCTTGAATAGTTCTATCTCACTAAGAAATTTAACACGTTTTATCATCCTGATTATTAATACGAGTTCCAACACAATACCTTTGTGGGTTTTACGACCTCGTCACACGATGTTAACAAAGTCACGTACTGTAGCAGATACCGTCCGTTTTCCGTTCGTTCCACATGGCTACTAATTGTGAGCTTATCATGAGTTCATCTACCAATTAGGCTCTCTCACGGGTTCTCACTGACCTCCTGGATCTCACTTAAATTTCTGATTTTCACTCTCCTGATTCTTACTCTCCGATTCTCATCCTCTTACTCCTCCGTTTTTGCCGCCCTCCGATATGTATTTATCACCCTCAGCGAGCTGGTGTAGACTCGCTGTCTCAGCTGTTTCTTTCCTCGGTCACTGCAGCAAGGCTCGTCACCGGCGCTGCCTTAGTCACTATCCCCGTTCATTGGCTCTCCCCAGGTTGCACATTGTGGGTCGTAGCGGCGGTAGCAGTTGTGATGGTGGTGATGGCGGTAATTGTCACTCTGATGGGATTTCGTCGCACTTGACCGAACGAAGGGGGCGGAGGCTTCAAAAATTTGGGTTCATGTGACCTGGATATCCGATGAACACTTTTCATGCAATTCTCCCTCAAAGTTTGTTAAAAGTTTTTCTATTTTACAACAGTTTCTTCTTTAAAGAGTTATTTGAGTCATATACAATTTATTTACTGAATTGAAATTGCTTTAAAGCACTAGAAATTAATTATACTATACCGTAATATGCACAAATACCCTCTTCTATTTGAATCATTTTTAAATGCTATAAAATCAATTTTACATTTGTCTCTGTACGCAATGTTTTTGTAAATCTGTCGCAGATTAATAAACCAAGACTATCAATAATTATCAATGCAATCAAACATAAGTTTCAAAATGTTCTATTGAAAACTGACGCTATATTAATAACACTTCTTAAAAATAAAAAAAATATATTTTTGCAGCATAAAAAATTTCAAAATTTCAGTTTCAAATAATATAAATTTACTGATGACAATCAAAATATCGTGAAACAAATATATGACCCATTAGTTTTATTTGTCGCGTGACATTTTGCCAATCTCTATCCTCTGCCGGATCTATCGAAAGTATACAGAATGTTGTCCAAAGATGAGTTGGACAGTGATGATATTATCTATGACTTTGGATAATTGCAGTTTCGAGATCTGTTTTCAGCATGTGAATGGCTTAGGTTTCGTGGTGTCTCACATGCTGCTGCTTTTTGTGAAATGCAAAATAAATGCTTTGAAAATATATTCTTTGTGTGTGATGTAACCACATATTTTGTAATATTGTTCTTCATTAAAATTCAATAGAAACTATATGCTAGAAGTTTACAAATGGGATAAAGCAAAACGCAAGCTAAAGAATATTACACTTTGTTTTTTACGAGATCACGAGATACATTAAAAAAACGAAGAATCAAGGAAAATTGCTCAAAATAATATTTAAAAAAAAGTAGATTACAAGGAATTCTGGTAAACTATTCGGAGAACCCCCCAGGGGACTTACATCTAGTAAGTACGTGTTTCGCGAACACGGGGCTCCGAGCTGAGTCCTGCATTGCTTCCACTTACATGTGCCTGGCTCCTTCCTTTCTCTTTTCTGACCTCCCTTGGTCACCTCTTGTTCTTTTCGATCCCCACGCTATTAAGGCTAGGGTATCTTTCATTTTCCTCATTTTTTTCATCCCTCTCATTTTTTGTCCTACCCCTCATTTCTTGTCCCCCCTCATATTTGCCCCCCCCACCTTTTGATGTTTTGATGTATGTTGTGAGATATGATTTGGTGTGTTGTAAATCAGGAGGGTTTTTAGTGGGTATGGATGAGTCATTCGGCGAGTCCCACACGCGGGAAGAGTCATATTGGCTCTCCCTAGTGCGTAACTGCATTTTCCCTACCTGTACAAATTTTTCTGGTTCCAATGACCTTTGATGTCGACATGAGTCATAAAGCCTCACAAAAAAATATTCGGAGAAGTTAAATATATACTGAGACTAAAAGTATACGAATTAATTAATTTTGGAATTTATATGGTGATTCAGAAATTGAAAAATAATTGATCGCCGTAAAGTACCATGTCTCAATTAACATTTGAATTGATATAGAAAACATTATTTCAATAATAACACTATCATGATACTGTCTACTTTTTTATTTGCATTGGTTTCCTCAAAGATATCAGTACGTATATTTCAACTTAAAAGTCTCTTATTTGAGAGAAAAAAATAATACAACAAACCTTTGGAATACACTGAAACCGAAATCATTCTCTAGATCCTTAGTGAATCGTTTTTGTTTATTCTATACCTTTAAGTTTTCTTTCTGAAACCCGCTTTCACGATTTTCTTCCCTTCTTCCAGCAAATGAATCCATAGGGAAGAAGAAATAAAACTTCGCAGACGTGCTCTTCACGATGTCCTTGTCCGTCAGTGCGTGTCAGCAGAGTTTCCGCCGTCAGAGCAGAAACCCCACGCGCCATCTCATTTTAGCGAAGTACATTCTTCGACCAGATGCTCACATCCGTTGAAACACTTTTCCTGCAGATCGTACTCACTCTAGCATGTACTCTCTTAAAATCTTCATAATTGAACATTGCTAATAACATTTACGATTTATTAGCAATATTATCCGAATAATTAAACTATTTGATAATAGTAATTATTTATTAAATAACTTTGATGTATTCTGTTAAATGTTCAATTGTTGATATAGATATTCTGTAAATATTATAACAAGTAACTAACTATATGTATCTTATTTTAGGGAGCGCATGCCATCATTTTCTCTTGGGGCGTAGTAATGATAAATCCGCCACTACGACCCTTGATTGGAATTAATTGGATGGTCCCTAATTTGCTTCAGGAGAGTAAATTAGTACATACCATCCACGTAGTAATACTCAATTTATAGCTTTTATTCATAAAAAATTATTTATTTAAAAACAAAACAAAAATCTAGTATTTTTCCTTCGTAGTTAACATGTTCACAAACATCCACCCAAAAAAAATTCATTTGAATAAAGCTAAAAGTGTAGAGAGAGAAGAATGTTGAAAATGAAAAAAATTAAAACTTAAAAAAATATTCAAATGTTGAATTGAAGTGATACTTTCGTTATTCAGAAAGTTAGTATGAGTTTGTTTTGAATGAACATACCATATTTAATTCATGAACATACCAAAAATTTTAAAATTGAAAAATTTGAAAAATTTTCAGACTCGGAGGTTTAAAAGGAAAATCTACTGAAACCACGAGATGAAATTTTTGAACCTTTCATTGCGAGAAGATAAAAAGGGGACGTTTTCACATGATTTCACCGAACGTCTCTTTCCATAACTGATCTTTCCATAACTAATGGGGAAACACTGTCTTGAATTTATCTAAAAGTAATGCGAAATTAAGTGAAGTTTCCAACATAAACTACAAATGTCAAACTCATAATCAAATATCATTGCGACCTTTTAGTCAAAAATTATGGAAAATGGGAAAATTTTACTGGTAAGTTTGATAAACAAAATTAGGGCTTCGCTATAATCTTAAAAAACAGCTTTGTGCCGATGTAACTCAGTCAAAAATGTACCAGCCACACACTAGATTCTGGGCAATACTAATCTATCGAAATTGGTTCTCTCTTACACAATTTGCTATTATCTTTTGCTATCGTGAGGTTTTTATTTGTAGAATTACGATAGTTTTCTTATGCAGAAGAAAAATCACCGTTAAGTTAATTATAGACAGTTGGAACCTAAAGGGAATACAGAATTTGTTCGAGTTACGACAATTAAGAGAAATATTTCGCGTTATAAAATATGTTTGACAGTCTTCAAAGATTTGTTATAAATGGGAAAGTGAAAGAAGTAAAATGTGAGCTATAGAACTGGATTGATGTTTAGTCAACGTTACTACATTCTATATACAAACCAATCTGAATAACTCGAAATATTTATCCATCTTAATTGTCGTAACTCGAACAAATTCTGTGTCCCTTTATGTACGGAGTAACTACAACTGTCTTATCAAGGTGTCACGGTTATACTTTTAGGTATTGAGTAAGGCTTTGTCATACAGAGATAAAACCATAAAATTCTATTTCTACATTTCTACTAGAATTGAGAAAACTACTTCGTTATGTCGTCTGTGGTGACAACAGTAATCAATCTAGCACTTTTTTTTTCAAGGTGTAGCGTGTACAAGTTTTTAAATATTATTTTACATATTTTGGAGATTTTAAAAATATTTAATTGTTTCCACATTATTTAAGGATATTTTCCCATTTATTATCGAAAGATTCATGAAAGTTATTTCGCTTTCTCCTAGTATGAAGAAATTATACAATATGAAAAGTCTGAAACTTTTTACTATATCATAATTTTAAAGAGATTTTGTCATATCTATGTGAAATCATAAAAATATTTAAATCTGTTTAGAAAACCTTGTCAAGTGCACTTATTACCAAATTTATGTTGCTGAACTAGATAATAATTACACAGAATTATGCCATTGAATCAGCGTCGATATGGTCCCGAACACAACATTCTATCGCAGGAGATAAAGAAGACTGAAGCTCATCTTTTCAGCATCAAGAATGCTGAAAAGCATTTCTCCAGTACTTCAGCATCTCAATCGTAAAGTACGTAAAGTATACCCATTTACATTGCTCAAAAGATAGAGATATACTAAGGAGGAATTCCAGAGTGGCCACATATTGCATAAGGAATCACTTAAGTAATAAGTGTTTACATATTATGAGGGACCACTTAAGTGGTTTTACATTCCAGAGACGGCACTTATAATAAGTAAACACTTAAGTGCATCCCATAAATAATTAAACACTTATAGCTGCGTAGTATTTGGCAACGTGTGGAAAAGGAGGATGTCAATTGTCTATTTCGTGACCTGTACACTCCTTGCCTAGTTCACAATTCAACTGTATTTGTTTATATTGAATTTTAACCTGTTCATTTGAGTTCTAGCTATTGTGTTCTGAGTTTTGTTACTTCCGGTGGCAATTTGTGACATTTTGTGGTTCGGTTCTACTTTTTTCTGTATTCTTGCAGTCTTATTTGTGTCCCATAAATACATTTTATTTTAATTTGCGTTATTAAAATTTTTAGTAAACAACAATGTTTATTTCAAAAGAGTATAATCAATTAATGTTTTAAATACTATTAATGACCATTACATTATGATTTACCATTACAATTAATTGGAAAGATACTTAAAATTGACGAAACTGTATTTCATTAATACGACTAAAAATTCAATTTTGCATTTGTACCTTATAAATGCATTACAAGTGTAAAACAATTTGAGTACTCTCTGCATGTCATTTTTATTATTTAAAAAATGAAAAATACCAATTTTCTGGGTATTCAAACGTATGTTTTGGTCACGTAACCTCATATTGTACTAGAATCAAGATTATTTAGGAATGATCCTGTTGTTGACCCTGAATCTCAAAGCAATACAGATTTCGGATGTATATCCTCAACACTTTTACAGTACGTCTTCGTGGAATTTCTCAAACTCTCCGAATTCATCATGCATTTTCGCAAACATCTGCCTCTTCATGAAACTAAAACATAATGTCTACTAGTTGTCTCGCGAGCTAGGTTCAAATTAGGTTCACTTAAGTGGACACCAACCCTCACTTATAGCAATGAGTGATTCCGTAAGTGATCCCTTAAGCGTGGTTTCTGAACTGCGAATAAGTTCAAGTGTTTACTTATAATAAGTGGCGACTCTGAAATTCGCCCTAAGTAAAAAATAGAACAAACCACAACCAACCCTTGGGGTTTACGAGTGTTTTACCAGTAGCGGATCTATCCTGTAGTCAAGGGGGGGGGGGCTAACTAGGGAGGAATCTGAGGTCCATTTCTGTTTGAAAATCATGGTTTTACAACACAAATTTTATATATATTATCTTTTATATAAAACGCATCAACTCATCAAATAGATAATCAATAATTAACAATATTAAATAGCAACAAAATGTATTAATTTTTTAAAATGGCAAAGTATGCCTTTTTCTGTTGCGAGATCAGGTCCAATGTGACCGCCCCTCCCCCTAGATCCGCCAGTGTTTTTCCACATGTTCTTGGCATCGACATCATAAAGCTGTAAATTAGAGGTGGGTCGTTTCAACAAGAACTGTCTCGTTGCAACTGCCGAGCGCATTAACCGCACACTAAACTATTCCGTTTGGAATCGTCTCACTATCGCGGTTCCAAATGTAACTGCGCTCTTTGACATGAAAATACAATCAAATATAGGCCCACTCTGACGTCTGACGCAATAGTGTAAATAAATTATAGAGTCAAATTACGATTTATAACTATACATGGACAAAGACACACTCGTTGCAATTCGTTGCAAGGTTATACCGTTAAAATACAAATAAAGACACACTCGTTGCAATGAAATGTTTCAGCGGAACAGAGTAGGACTCGCGACAGATTCGTCGCAACGGAACTGTTTAGTGGAACTGCTTCACAGCTGTCACGAAACCGCGACTAGAACTGTTCGGCACACCTCTAATGTAAATATACTCCAGTCGAAATGAACACTTGAGATGGACTCAGTACTCATTTAATAGGAGGCAGAATGGGCCTGATAGTCAGTCTGGACGTGGAAGTATCAATGAAACTCTCACAGTTGTGTGAATTCGAAACCTCAATATCCAGCCAGCAGATAAGCGCACAACAAACTGAGCTACACTGACACATATTCTAAGTGCTATCGTAAAATTAATCACGAAGTGTAATCAACAGAAGCGGTTTCGTTCCAATGAGATAATTGAATCCACGCTCTTACAAACTTGGTAAGGATTTAGTGGGGTTTTTCCCGTATCTACCCCAGGGAAACTTGTCGGGAACCTTTTGTGAGTTTCAACTCCCTCAATAAACACCAACTCTCTTTCCCTTCCATCCATTCGACTCTAATGTGATAAATTATAAGGCCTTATGGTCTTTATCTCGTCATACATAAAGGCAGAAAGTACCTATAACTAAATAAAATTTGTTATGACAAAAAATTCGTACATAAATAAAGCTATTCCATTAGATATGATGGAGATTATAAAGGGCATTTGATAAGTAAACAAAAGAACTTAATTTTTTAGAATCAATACAAACGAAAATTGTATGCATGCGGAAAAATTTTAAATTTCACCTTTCGTAAAATGGAAGTTTGGTACCCTTAATCAGAATGTTTCTAATAGTACAGAAATGTAATGTCAATTAAATAATCATATTAACCACTAATATTGTTTCATTTCACCAATACTCAATACAAAGGATCTTTTATAAATGAAATACGATAAAATAATTTATGCTTGTGAATGCACGAACGTTCCAAAATATAACAAATCGACGATCTCGGATGATATCGTGAAAATTTGAAATAAAGTTCACCTAAATTTGAAATAAAGACCTAAGAAATAAAGATCTGATGAGATCTTGAAATGTACAGAGCTCGCTTCAGTATGCACATGTTGAAACTTCACATGTCACGGTATAGTTGCCCTCAAGAGTAGCTTTAAGACCATCGCCACTGACATGTGTTTACTTATTTTGAAATATATTCAAACAACGATGAAGGATCTCTGTACAGTCATAAATGAAAATTCAAATCTTGGCATTATATCTCCACCCTCACAATTCAAACCAAGTAGTTCACCCCCCCCCCCCCCNNNCATGTTTGGCAAATACGGGGCCCCGAGTTGAGTTCCACCTACTTGTGCTAGGCTCCTTCCTTTCTCTTTTCTGACCTTCCTTGGTCACCTCTTGTTCTTTTCGATCCCCACGCTATTAAGGATAGGGTATCTTTCATTTTCCTCATTTTTTTCATCCCTCTCATTTTTTGTCCCCTCCCCTCATTTGATGTTTTCATATTTGGTATGTTGAGATATGTTTTGGTATGTTGTAATTCAGGAGGGTTTTTAGTGGGTATGGTTGAGTCATTCGGCGAGTCCCACACGCGGGAAGAGTCATGTCGGCTCTCCCTAGTGCGTAAATGCATTTTCCCTATCTGAACAAGTTTTTCGGGCTCCAATGACCTTTGATGACATGAGCCGTAAAGACCCACAAAAAAAGAAACTAGTTCACCATGCCGCTACGCCATCTGGCTTATTTTATGTCTAGTAGAGTCGATTTCTAAAACTTCTCGAGGATATTGTGCATTAATTGCATGCCTGCAACCAGAAACTTATTTCTTGAGGGTCAAGATTTCCCACCAAAAATTATTAAAGTTAGATTTTCAGTTATCATTCAACTTTTAATTTGTTCAATTCTATATTCCACGTAGTAAATTAGTTAAAAGTGGCACATTAACAATATGTAATACAGATAAAATGTTTTAAATACTACAAGTACAAAAAAACATACGAAACTTCGGGATGGCCTTCTGACTACGAACCTAATCGTACATAATTTTTGGTACATCGCTTCATTTAATAGTTATTTACTGGTTATTTTGCTCAATTACTTTGTACTAATTTAGGAATATGTTGAAGCAGGGCCGGACAGTCCTACTCGTCTAGTAGGCTAGTTCGTAGGCGGATCAAAAGAAGTTAAATATGCTAAGCTCCGCAAATTGAAATCGGTAACACATTTGTATTTCTCTTATTTGAAGTAATTAATCCTGATAAAGGTAGAAATGAGAAAAATTTGCAGACATGTAAAAATAAAGAAAATACTGAAGAGAAAGAATATGATTACAAAGGAAGCAAGCAGGATGAGACTTGTTGCCAGGATGGGTAAGGTTACCAAAGAAAATTAAGAAAGATGAATAGAAGACGCTGATAAGTTCTGTGACTGAAGCGGAGATAAAAGATAGCTTAAAGGAAACCAAAACAGTATCATGAATTTATGGGGAATATTATTTTTCTATGCAGAATAATGAAGAGGGTTGTTCCCTGAGAGTAATTCTGGAAGTAAATAATGCAGAATAGGTATGAGAAGAATTTCTTCCAGAAACAAAGGTTATATACAAACAAAGATAAAATGGAGTACAATAGAACAATGGAATAGAACAAATAGAAATAAAATGCTTCAAAGAGCTATTAACAAAACACATGATGTGTAATCATGTCTCGGTGATACAGTTATGGAAGACAACATCAATGCACTATTATCGGTGTAAGCGAATCAGTCATTAGCTTCAGCATATAAAGATGCTGTAGAAATAAGTGACTTTTGTGATGCGGAAGGATATCAAACACACAAAAAAAATTATAAATTGTATAAAAAACAGTAATCATCTCTGTTTTTATATGCAAACAATACTTGCCAACGAGTTTCAGGGTTTTGCGATATTTCTGTTTCAAAGGGTACAAAGCGGGAAAACTGATTTCAGGTTTTTGTCGTGATAACAGTATTTTATATTACTTCCAATATGTTTCATAATCTAAAGAAATTATCTGTGTTTGTTTGTGGACATTGTTAAAATCAAATATTTAAACAACTATCCAGGAATTTACAAAATTTCGCTTTTTAATGCGTGAAAACAGGTGAAAATATTGGGTGCGATGTCCTGACTGGACGACTCGCTCAACAAAGCAATTATGAGAGAAAATATTGAAGATTGGAATTCGAAATTTTGTGCAAATGATGCTGTTGTATTGGGGAGGCTCACTAAGAAAGAAATTTTCCGAAATTTCAATTTTAAAGGAGTAATTTTTGGTGAAAAGAGTTTCTTCGAATTTTTACTAGATAACTCAAACACATTTAGATACCATCACGGTTTTGTATAAAAACGTTCTACTTTTGTTCCCATTAAATTACGGCGAAGGTTGAAAAAGTATTAAAATATCAAAAGCTTCCAGTAGGCTAGTTTTGAATGTAAAAGTTGGGTAGAAAGTACTAGACAAAAATTGAGTGGTTTTTACCAATATGTTATGAAATTTTAAATTAAAAATATACTTTGCAACATGATAGTAGAGCTCTCACAAAAGTGTAAAATAACAGAGAACCTCGCTATGACCTCTGGTTGGAGACGACGCATTTCTCCGTTAGATCTGGATATACGTTTCTAGGGGGAAAATACATTAATGTGAGAAATTGCATTGAAAATATTTTATCGGCGGTTGCCAGTCCAGCTCTCAATCGAGTCATTGTGATGGGACACTCATGTAAATTTCGAATAATGAAATTTTTACAAACGTGATATAACATCTCATACTTTGTAAACTCATATACGACATACACGTAATAATGTCACTAACTTCTTGTCACTTAAAAGCAAGAAAGGCAAACAACTTTCTATCTTATCAGTGAACTGCGAAATTTTTGTTCATATCAACTATGAAGTTTGTTGCGAATTTTTAAAGGTTACATTGAAGAATAGATTTTTCGAATATTTAAGAATGAGTTAAACAGGTATTTTTTAATGAAAACCCCTTCTTAAGTTTCAATGCCCGTGAAACATTCTCGAGATTTGTAATTAACACCATTTATTATTCCAAAACTCGAATGAAACGATCAAATTTTAAATCAACAGAATACGATTAATTAACTTGATAAAATCGTCCACTTTTCAAACCAAGAGGTGAAGAAACGAAATAACATAAAACGTTATCCATTTATAACACTAAAGTTGAGTGAAACAGGTTAATTTTGCACAAAGCCCCAGAACAGCAGAATAGAACACCTTCCGTCAGCAACGGATGCAGCGATGCCGGAAGTTCTCGCTCCCGCAGCGGAAGCTGCTGCTGATGGTTCGAAAAGACGTCAGTGGTGCCACGCACGCCAACTGTCTCCACTCCTCAACGACATTCAAATTCATTCATGTTCATTATTGGATGGACGTTACAGAAAGTAAAAGCGGTTTGCCACTGGATCTGTAGAATGCTAATATTTTCAATTTCAAAAGGGTTTTATTTAAACATAAATGTATACAAAGTATAGCGGGCCTTATAGAAGTCCTAAAATGTGCCGTTGGCTGCATTGTATACCCCACTATTCACTCTCAATGAACTGAAATAGTAACTAAAAATCCAAATATTAAAGGTTTACGATTATTTGGTAGGTAACTAATATCAGTAGTGGCAAAAGAAAATTAATAAGGGTATTAAATACACAATTATATACCGAATGTTAATATTAAAATTATAATGAAGTAGTATTTGGGTGATGGAGCTTTGTTTGGATGCGAATTACCTAGGTTCAGCAAATTGGCGATTTTGCAGAGTCAATATTGCGCACGTACCTGGAAATTTTCACATTACCAAGCTAAAATAGATACTTCGAAATGCTGTTCATTCTTGCAGAAGTTTTCCTGTCGTAGCCGCCCTGAAATAACTTTGAACAATACGAAAGAAATGTTAGTTTATCTTATTATTTTGTTACTTTATCCCTCGTCGAATTAAGTCAGCAGAATATACTACGTTCAAACTGTTAACGTTGCACTTATTTGCGTCTGTGGTTGGTTTCTAAGTACAAATACGAGTTTTCCCGGAAATTATGCCATGCTAAATCATATTTACATCTCAAAAATCCTCAAAATTATTGTTTAATTAAGAAAAAAACCATACAATTTCACATGTAATATTATCCGATATATGTGATATTACACATATATCATCCAATTTCACGTATATCATCCGATATACAAATCTATACCTTCAGATAGATAGTTACCAAGCTCTGTGAAATTGTCTAGACGATCCGGTACGATATTTTAATTGTTTGTGTCACAAGCGAAAGAATAATTTTTTCATGAAAACCTCATGAGTATTTTTTCTCATGATAACTCTATTCATGTAATAGGAGCTCATTGAGTGTAGGCGTAGTTAAGGTTATGGAGTAGGTAGTTTCTGAGGACATGTCTACCTAACATATCTATCAAACTACATGAAGTTGCATTAAGCGGTCGGGGAACGATCAATTCATATCCCCCAGGCGACGCAGGACGAGCTCAGTTAGAATGAGTATTGAAAAGGAAAATCTCTACGCGTCAATATTAAAGAGTAATTGTAAATTACAGTTTAGTTCTTGAAGCATAATAAGTTTCTTCAGCTGTAAAATTTATAATACCTTTCGCAGTTCCTCAAAATATGTATTTAAAACTGACCATGATCAAACCTATGCTAACTCGGGAAGCAGTGGTGGATCTACGGCATCGGTTTGGATAGTGCCACGAGAAAAAAAATTATACAAATTTTATTCTATTCAATACAGTTTCATTTACCACCTAGCAATTGGAAACTTAAAACGCAATTGTGAATATTTTTTTAAGTAATTGCTGATTATATGTATTCGGTAGAATAAAAAACACGATTTGTGACCCCAATGAACCCCCAAAACATTTTTACTCTACATAAAATTACTTTCCCGAACCATCCTTATCTCTCACATCCATTGTCCGAAAAGTACAACGGATATCGCACGAAGTCTAATGATGAAATTTCTGTTTGGTCGTATAACGGATTTGTCAAAATGGTTTTTTTCTTTCACGTGTCTAATCATCTATAAATAAATGGGAGGGTAATAATTAATTCTTAACAAAACATAAGAGTTTTCGTTATTTGACCTATCAACTAATACCATTATTCGCAATTCAACTTCTACGACCGAAGAAAATATAGTTTTGACATCCTGCACTTTAATCTCATATAGACTGGAATTAAAACAGTTCTATGATTTGCCACAAATTAAAACAGTTCTACAATTTGCCGATATCGAACTTAAACTAGTTATAAAACAACTACAGACTAAAAGTATATCGTTGGGAATAAGTCATATATTCGAAAAACTTCTGCAAAAAGTTTTTATTCCGCGTTGTTTGTGCATTGACATTACTATCATAATGTTTACCATGCAATATTTAAACACTGATCATGTGTTGCCGTTGCGCGTTTACACAAGCCCGTGTTTTGCGGCAGTATTAATTAAACGCTCATTCGCAGCGTAAAGTTCCATTGCCGCATGACTATTGGAGATACTTTACTTATTTTATTTGAAAAATTATTTTACGATAAAAAACTGTAATAGTAGTTAACGTTATTTTTGTTTGCAGTGAATTTGCAGGTATTCGTCATGCATTCATACAGAATGGAGTCCAAAACTAATAAGAAGTGTACAAAACTGAAAGAAAAAAAAAATAGTCTAGCGTGATATCGAAAAGACAGTAGTCTAGCGTGATATCGAAAAGACTCCAAAGAATAGTGGCAACTAATGTAATCAAATATAAGTTTCGTGCCATGTAATGGCAGTAGAAATATACATTTAAATGTTTCAAATTATTTTTACAGAAGACATCGCCTTATTTTTAAAAAAATGAAGGAAATATTGGTTATACCCCTGCTCCGCTGTTTACAAGCTGATAAACACGTGATTATTATAGCGAAATTCAAAAGTAAAAATGTTTATTTCTAGTTTTTAAAAAGCATTAATTTCAACATTTGTAATTTATTTTAAATAATATACCGAAATATTTTCATAACTGGAATTTAAAAAATACTCTTTATGTATGATATGATCATTTTTGTGACCCAATAGAGGATTAAAATGCCACTTTTTCATGCCACATATTCAGAGGTCAAATTACAAGTTCTCACCGCAAATCCTCCAGAAACTCGAAAGTAGCGTCTGAGAGAGGTAGTGAACAAAGGCACAGTGCTTTGCATTTAAAAAATACGATGTTGACCAGTCATGGCTAAGTCCGGAAGTAAGATTCAGGTTATTGAATTTCCTTGCTTTAAAAATTATTCTTTTTTGAGTTATTAGTATCAAAATCTATTGTCTTCTACACTTCCCATATTTATGGATAACTATCTTTAGATTGTGAAGAAACATCCCTTTTCTTAAAGTACTCTTTTTTTACGATGTGTGACTGAAAAGTGATTGAGAGCGAATTGTTTATAAAGGTTTTCCAGAAACATTGTTTTTAAAGATTGACTATATGAACCCTCCTGTCAGGATACTCGCTGTAGCGTTGAAAATCCATCCCGCCTGAACTTTATCCCGTGACCTTTACGAAACCAAAGCTGCACGTACCATTCTACCACAGTAGGCAGTACAACCCGTTCTGATGAATTGAATGGTTCTCAAATTAAGCAAGTTGCGGTGCCAAAACAATACACCAGTCTGATATGGAATATCTTTCAGACACTCAATTCACATAGAAACAGTATATGTTGTCTCCAATAATATTTAAACACTTTTATATGGATTAAGTGTGATGAGTGAATTGATTTCACTGTTATTCCTGATCCTTACATTTCTTACACTTGGAATTTGGATGAACAAATATCGAATATTGAAAGTCAAATCAGGATATTAAACACCGCGGTATTCAATACGCGTTATCAAATTGATGAAAGCGCCCCTGTTTTCATTAAATTTTATATTAGAACAAAAATCGAAAATAAAATAAAGATTTTAAGCGAACCGAAATACGAATTTTTTTATATATGTAAATTACCATAAGTTAAGAGTTTGAAACCAACAGAAAATATTTTACGTAGTTTCCCACTGTATTGAATTAAATGTATACAAAATATATACAAAATAAAGAAATAATGAAGATAAAAATAAATTTAAATAGTTCATTATAATAACTCCATTATTCATTTCAACTCATTCACCTTAAACAATCAAGAAGTTATACTTTCTCTGAATATGTAAATATAATTTAAATGATTTAGTTCATAATTTTACTATTTCCATCCCCAAACCATTCATTATTTGAGGAATTTTAATACGATGATGTGAATAAGGCATTTCTTTATCACGGGTGTATTACAGATAAGCCGAATGGCAAATTGATTCTAATCCAAGAAAAAAAATGGGTTTCTTAGCAACGTTCAGGCAGTGTGCTGTGATGTCTACAACTCGATTCACACAGATGATTTGATGATGAAAAGAACTGTGCATGAAAGCGGTTTGGAATATTCTATGGCATATGGCGTATGAAGTTTTGTTAAAAATCAATAAATTTAAGCAGACGTACGTAACTGAGTTCTAAGCTCGACAAATTTCTACTTAAGATCCCAGCAATAACACGAACTATGAGTTTGGTGTGAGTACGATGCGGGTAAAATAAGTTTCATCGTTCGTTACATATTGTATTTAATTTGGATTTATCCATATAAATGTTTATCATTACCTCGTTCTTAAATAATTCCTTTTTAAAGTAAAAATTACATAAGTGACAAAAATTATTAATAGAAGTAAATATTCAAAGTAGTAAAACTTACGTGAGAAATTATTTCTTCTAATTTCTATGATTCCCTTTGAACCTAATTCGGGAAGATTAAATGTTACTGTGGAACTTACTTGTATGTTAAACGGGTCACACACACTCGGGTATACCTGACAGTTATAACTCTACAAGTGTAATTATTGAACAGCTGAAGACTGAGCCACTCACTTCGCCGTACACAATAGAAATGCACAAGTTTATCTGCTAAAAATATAAATTTTTATATCCATTCAAGACACCTATCCAGTCTAGAAAACCTGTAGTTTTGTCACATACACGTTTAAATTTAACTGAACTCAAATTGCTCAGGTAAGTCATCAGGTATTTTTTAGCGTGTACGTTCTGTATTAGACGACTCGACCAATATTATCGGGATATCCGAAAGTGAATACTTTTATTATGAAACAGAGGCGTAAATATCTATTCAACGAAACATGATAACACTTGAGATAATACGAACCTCAATGTAAATTACTTACATTTGGAAATATATTTCTCTTTAATTAAAAAAATAATTAAAAAAAATATAATAGACACACATCATAATACTTTGCACAAATACACCATATAGGATAACAAGGTTTGATTTTTCAAGTGACAAGTTCCTAAGTTCAGAAAGGTTGTTTTCGATACATTTTAATAACGTATCTGTACATATAATACTAGACTATAAAGAAAAGTAAACGTTGCGAGAATTCATTTAGACATGAAGAATAATGGTGTCCGTAACAAATTAGTGTGACAATTGAAAAACTCTATGAAATAAGCGGAAGTAATTAAATCCTGATTATACTGGGAACTATAAAATGACGACAAAAGGGATTAATCCTGTGGAGTATGAAGCTTCACATGGAAAATGGTGCATCATTTGCATTAGAATAACACCGGAAAATACATAGGGGAGACGCACATGACTAAGTCACGTCAACTAATGTCCAATGTTAAATTCAAGGAAACTTTTCTACAGAAATTTTTGTTTCAAATTGTTTCATCAATATTGATAACTACGTAATTAATTATGACAAAACTTCTACACTTTATACTCCGCCTCCCACTCAATCTCTGTCCCATAGCTGCATCTGCAAAATTCAGGTATTTCAAAGCGAATTGCTTCGATTAACAATTCACTATGCGTTATCAAATTGATTTCATTAAATTTTATATTCCTGTTTTCATTAAATTTTATATTAGAACAAAAATAAAGCTACCACTCATGTCCCTGGGGAGTGAGTGAGTCATAGCGAATCGCGGAGCGCCCTGCTGGAGCATAAGAATTATATTATTATAATGCAACAGAGTACTATGGTTCATCAGAAATAATTCACTTCGATAATAATTAAACATTCTTTTCATTCAAGACAACACTCATGTCATTCAGCATGAATTCTTTTTCCCATCCGCTGGCGTTGCTCTCAATCGCACAGGTGAAATAGATTCCCCCACTCCCAGAATTATAACCATACACTATTCATTTGTATTCATTACATAACACTGTTTTCATAAACCAAGTGTTCAAATGTCTTAGTAGGTGCTCTACAAATTTCCTCAATATTTCATTCATTGTCTCATGTGATATTTGCCTTGTATATTGCTTAGTATGACCTAGACAATTAGCATGTGAAATTGTTTGTAAGTCGAGCTACGTATTACTCAACAAAGTATCAATAAAGTATTAACATACTTTTATCTCAGGTCACTGAGTATAATTTATTGGGAACATAAGCACGAAGCTATGCATATAACATTGATTCTTTACAATCACTATTATATTTGCATACATATTACACTTCCAGGGCCTTTGTATCGGGCGTCAAAACGTGCAGACAAAATCTGGAATGTTTATCCCCACTTATTCTACTTCATATTTCAAAGAAGAATTAGTGCACCACAGATCAAAAAATATTTAAATTGGAGTTATAGGAAGCTCATTTGCCTGTCAGGTAAAATCAATACAAGCCAATAAACTTCGATGAAGTCTACGTTTATTATTAAGTTTATTTTCCTTATTAATGAAACACTGGCTATTTTTTCCTCATTACCATGTTCATTAAGTTCATATCACATTTACCATAAAAACAAAGCTGGGTATCAGTTGTATGCCTTTTATTGCTTTCACAAATATAGAATGATTGCGAAATCGCCACTCTGACCCACTAATATGGCTATTTATTTATGAAACTTTTGGGAGAAAAAGCTACCACTCATGTCCCTGGGGAGTGAGTGAGTCATAGCGAATCGCGGAGCGCCCTGCTGGAGCATAAGAATTATATTATTATAATGCAAAGGCCTATTTTTGACTTGAGATAACTTTCAGTCAGGTGAAAATGGTGACGAGCCGCGGATCAAACCCGGGATTCCTGCTTTCATAGTCAGTGTGTTAACCACTATACCACTCGTTTGTCTTCTACAACTGTACACCATTTCCACCCAGACCTAACCCCGGAAGATCTGAGACACATTCTCATACTGGAGATAAGTGAACCAGGTGGCACACCACACTGTGCGCATAATAGTCATTCAACTTACACTAGTTTTGATATCAAGAATGAAAGAGCAGGAAAGAAAACAAACTCAAATGTATAATGACTATACACGTCATTTATTTCCCTAGCTTTCGGTTTGTATATGGAACAAAGCACTGAAATTGAGGTAAGTAATTTGCATTCAAATAAAACCGTTTACTAACCTAAAATGTTTGGTATGGTAAATGGTTTTGATTATGAATTTTTTCTTTTTCTCTTCCTATCTTAGTTTAGTTGAAGTGCCTTTGCTTTTTATATTATTATGAATATTTGTATTACATACTGCCTGATATCCTGTGCTTTCTACTTGATATCTTTATAAATAATTGTTGTGTGTCATGAGATAAACAGGAAACTTACTTCACTAGTCTCCCTAAATCACTCCAAATTTCACATTCCTATCTTCCTATTTACAAAACATAACTATGACACATTATGCAAGACAACATCGTCTCGTTTACCCTGTAATTTATGCGTGCAAAAGGTGACCGATTGTAGTACTCGTATTTATTCCAACGTATAGATCTACATATGAGAATCGGAAGTATTAAAATGGATTCTATAAAATGCGAGTAGTAACGGTGTGCTTCTCTAAGATTTATGTTATGTTGTTGAAACCGCTATTTCAATAAAGCACTGATATACATACATGTTCCAACTTATTTATTATAAAGAATAACTTAAATCAGAATACGCATGATACACGAGTTTTAAATAAATGTGAACAGTACTATAAAAAGAAATTTACGTGAGTTTAATCCTCTTTGTTTTACATTAAAACCTATCTAGTGACCTTGGCCGTCTCCAGTCACAGTTCTCGTAATTTGTCAGCCACTTCATCTTCTACAAAGCTCTCTTACTGGATTGGATGTAGCTTCCCTGTATAAAGAAAACTATGATATGAAAAGAGCGAAATGCGCAGACTCGGGGACGTAATATTTCCACATATTGTTTCAGAGAACAAAGGGAGAATCAAATGCCGACCTTCAATTTTGACTTCAGTTATATCGGCACTGTCTGGTGTTACGATAACGTGATCTCCAGCATTCAATGCATCGCACAGTGGTTCTAAGTGCTTCAAAGTCAAAGTGCAAATGTAAGCCGTAGTACCTTGGAATTAAATACAAAAGATTGGTGTATGTATTTTCGGAGTCGTTAGGTCAGGTTAAGTGAAATGGTAGGTAATACAGTAGCACGTGGTGTTGAGAACGTGAATGGAAATTTTGACGTTGGGAATAAAGCTGTAACTTTTGGAAAAGTGGAAATTTTTAAAATAATGATATTGGAGGTTGTATCCAGAGGTAAGCTTAGCATTATATTTTCTTAAAAGTACATTTATGTTTTACAAGTATTGTACATAGCATCCAATATAAGGTTGAAAAATCGTCAATAACAAAACATTTTTAGTAAAATAAGATAATAGTTTTTGTCTCCAGTTGTCCCCGAGATTTTATACTTAAATTTTAAACTATTTAATATTTAAAATCGAAATATTCAAACATAATTTGCTACTAATTGCGACTTTTTGAGTTCTCCCTGGTGCCGTTGGAGTTAATTTGTATACGTACAATACCAGCGGAATTAAATCACTTCTTGACAAAAGTCAATCCATTCTAAGCACAGTGTTCCACATTCATACTTATCATTACTCTTATTCTATACAACCTCGGGGTACTATTAAAGAAGGGAAGTCCCTGTTGATTATCTGATATCACCAACGCTCTTTTCCGCATACCGGACATGACAAATCCATGCAGCGGAAGAGAAGCAGAAATCCGCAGCACAGGTCGTACGTCAAGCAGGCACGTCATTAAAACGACCATTACCAACAGTGTTGACGGTGTGACGGACCCACGACGTTAACAGTTTTCTAAAAGGAAAGGAGTAATGTTTATTCTGTGCGTGGCAAGGTGTTGATTTCGGTATTATAGTAAACTATCTCATTTCTTTCCGGCGTTGCTCGGGGTTCTTATGTAATATCCTAAAATTATATCCTTATATATATCTTCTTCATGTATATATATACATACATACGTTATGCCAATAACCACTTTTTCAGAATTAGGGATTGCCAAAACGGATATTTCGTATTTTTTCACGATACTTTCTATATACTACGTATATGAGAAAGTAAAAATGTCCACAGAATGCTCCATAAACAAAGCGCAAAGTCAAGTTCTGTGAATTCTATTATTTTCATTTCGCTTTCAGGATGCGTGCTTGAAAACAATGATCTCATGACCTGTATTTAATTTTGCCTCTTTCGATCACTTAAATCAATTGTTCAACCTCACGTACAGTAACTGAACTCAGACGGACACATTAGTAGGTTTCATAGTCAAGAGCCAGGTCAGGAGTGCTAATCAGAAGTAACACATCTTCTGATTAGCAGCTAATTTTAATTGTTCTTTTGCTCTTGTAATTTACCAACATTCATCATACTTTGTATTTTACTTGCAATGATCCTCAAGATGATTCGTTTGAAATTTCAGATAATTGCATTAATTATTTTTCTGTTTTTCATGACACAGACATTTCATAGAATTAACTCTTATTAGTATATATTACTATATTATAGCGTTCAATATATATCGTCATAAATATTCATAAAGAATAATACATAGTGTGTACTAGAAAAAGGATTTTCTCACGAACCACTGTAGGTATCAACTTAACTTGCTCATGAACTGATACAAGTCCGTCCACTGTAGCAATACTTTCCTATATTTTTTCTTTGCAGATTAATTTCTATCAAAATTTTGAATGGAACTCAAAATTATTGTGGGAAAGTTAGAGAAACAGAAAATAACAGTTAATTCAAACAAAGGTCAAACCATATCACGTCGATGTATATATACGACCTTAATTCTGAAGAAAATCTAGTACAAAATTACAACTAGTTTAATTTTACACCTAGATAAAATAAGAAAAATAATTTTATTTATCATGTCGCAATCTCTCACGATTAATAGCGTCTTCAATTTACTGTACTGAGTGTCCACTAGCACCTGACAAATACGACATTTCTTAGCGAGAGTTCTCCACTTTACTGGGGGAGTGTAGCGAGTAAATGGTACATCTCTGATGCATGATTCGGGTATGACCATTGTAAACCGCATAAGGTAATGGAACTACAATAATAGACTATAAACACTAACACTAATATGTCAACAAATAGTTTGTCTGCAATCCTGTGTTTATAATACAATATTATCCACTCATATATTCACATTAACGAAACGAAATCCATAATCTTAATAAGTCGTTCTCTTTTGAAAAGAACTATTTCGACGTACAACTCTTGTTATCAGACAAAGACGATGTTTGCAATAAACTCATAGCATCGATCTCGGATGCGTTATCCACAGACTAACCTAACCTCAACGACGCCCAGTGCAGTCCGTCCTCTGAGAAAATTGTCTGAGCAAGTCCGATTACTCTCAGTGCGAGGAGAGTACGCCTCGATAGACAAATGGGACAACCATATCATTAGAAACTCATTAGGGCAACGTCACTAGAAAATAGGCTTTCGGCATCCATACATTAAGTTTGACTATTAAGCTCGATCGTGTACAGGTGAAGTCTCCGTGGTGATTTCATTACTCAACATTGTTTTACACTTACTAAACTGAATTCATGTCAACGTATGGGCGTCTCACGCTGCATAAACATTGGGGGAGTCGAAAAAAATTTACTTGTAAAGCGATTGCAGGCTCGATCCCCTTTTGGCCGTAGTGTGTGAATGCATCGTCAACGGCCAGGTAAAAATTGCGATGTACCAGGACTCGAACCCGGGTTCCTGCTCTGGCCGCGGGTGTGCTGTCGACTGCATGCCAACACGATGTGCAGTGGACAACACCTGCAGCCGGAGCAGGAGGTCGCGAGTTCGAGTCCCAGTCTGTCGCAATTTTCTCCTGGCCGTTGACGATGCATTCACACACTACGAGTAGGTACTCGGAAGTTGTGAGTTAAGAGAAGTGAGAAGTTTTCTCCAGGAGTTCAACTAAACTACTCCAGATCAATGACAGTTCGTTACCTTGCGTCCCCAGACTACCCAATATTCTCCTAATTAATGCACCCCGCAATAGATGGTTTGATGAGATACCACAACTCTTCACTTAAAAATCTATCGCAACAACGAAATTTCAGAATTATTGTTGTATGTAATAGATATATTTTTTACATCAGTAGTTGGCTCTATGGATTTATCAAAATCTGGAATTTGAATCTTTCAACTATTTCTGTAATATTGCTTCAATGAGAAAGATAAAGGTGATACGAATAGGATTTATTTACAAAGCATGGTTTGTAGAAAATAATACGAAATACTGTGATATCCGAATTTAATGGTAAACCCTCGACTGACTTAGTGTTTATTAATCTTGAACCTATTGTGTTTGTCACCGACGAAAGATCAGAATCAACTGAGCGTACTCCAACAGAAATGTGCACATCGTATCAGAAATTTAATGTTCTAGTATAAAGTACGTAAAATTTGTAAATGTTATAAAACAAAATCACAAAATAAAAAGCAAACAGGAGAAAAATCATCAAACCTTGTGTTTCTATATAGAGAACTCCAAAAAGTAAATGCACTATAACAACTACGATAACTAAGATATCTTACCTCTGAAGAGGCGAGCTAGATATTCGTCACAAGACTCCCGTCCTTCGAAGGAAGAATGGGTGCATAGAACAAACTGCAAAGAGACCAATAACATAATTAATAAAGTCACTAAGATGATTTTCAGAATGATTAAAATGATTTGATAGCATGTCTAAAATGCTCTTAAACGTAATAAGTGCTATGTCAAAAAGAAAGTTTTCTGCTCTATTTGCAATAATTTTTATTGAACAGTTACAATATATTTGCAAAATGAAACCTTTCCGAACAGACAATTTGTAGAAACGGAATCCCAATAGAAATTCAAGATAAAATTTTTTTTTAGGACCTCATATTCAGGACAATCTCAAATGGAATTGCCACGTTGATAATCTGAATTCCAAACGAAGCATTCCGAATTTTAGTCAACATTGTTAGTCATTACGTTTCTCGATGCATGTATTTCGCAAATGTATATTCTCATTTACGATACGGCATTATCTTCTGGGGTCAATTCTCCAGAGATTTTCTAACTTTTTGAATCCAAAAGAGAATAGTTCGGATTATATGTAAAGCTCACCCCCCAACTTTATGTAAACCTTTATTTAGATAATTAACTATTCTCTCTCCCTTGCGTATACATTAATGAAGTAGTTCGTGTTTGTTAAGACAACTATTAAAATCCCACCCCTGCTTTAGAAGAAACAGTCTAGTTCACTAACAGAACACTCGTAATAAGGCAAATATTCATCGTCCCGGCGTGCCAACAACTCTTTGCCAAAAAGGCCCTTATCATTCAAGAATAATTTTGTACAATTCCCTTCCCAAAAATCTAAAATATATAAATAAATTGAATCACTTTAAATCCACGAAAAAGGTTTATAATGTGCTATTGTTTCTATAATGTGAAAGAATTTACAGATTTTAATAAAAGAAGTTAACTGAAGTTTCAATTTCCTAATAAATATAGTTTTCCATATGACTTCGGATGATGTGGGTGATGTTAACATCTCTTATACTTTATCGCGCCATTGTTATAATATTCTAGATACTGATTAAATTCCTTTGTCATACATATTGATTTTGCTCCTTTTTATTTTTTAATAGTTTATTTCTAACTGTACGCACGGCTGTGTACATTATTTCAGTAGCCCCATCGTGACCCAGGTCTTCCTCCGGTTTTCCTTTGGGTAGTGGCGGAATTTCCTTGGGCGGGAATGTCATTAACACTTCTGTTTTATTAATCTGGAATATTTACTGCACAAATATCTACAATTTATTTTGGAATAATAAATGGATAACTGTACGTATTTTTCAAATAATTTCTTTTATAAATATTAAATCCGCCACTGCCCTTGCGTCCTTCATCAGAATTGATGGGAGTTGTGTATATTATCTTTGTAACCCCATCCTGGCCCGGGTTTTTCTCCAGTTTTCCTTCGGGTAGTGGCGGATTTTCCTTGGGTGGGATATCAGAAATATATTTGTTTTATTAATGTTGAATTTTTACTGCACAAATATAAACAATTTATTTTATAATAATAAATGGATAATTTATTTTTTAATAATAAATATTTATAAAATTTTATAAATATTTAATCCATCACTGCCCATGTGCCATTGATCGGAATTGATGGGATGCTCCCTTGCTTGTTTCCGGAGAGTAACTTAGTTTATTACCCCCCATGTGGCCATACGCAGCTTGCAACTGCTCTTTTGACAATAAAGTTTATTTAACCTCAGATAGGACAAACAAAAATAAAAAACAAAAAACCTCAAAAGACTAATTCAAAGCATGTATAATGAAATAGTGTACAGTTGTAGAAGGCGATCGTTTGGTGTAGTGGTTAAAACACATGCATGCAGAGGTCCCGAATTCGATTACTAACTCGTGTCATTTTCGTCTGACTAAAAGTTATCTATTCCACGTGTAGGGTACACGGAAGAAATATATACATGATTAAGATAGTACGAATTTAAGGTGTAGATACATCTAAATTATGTTGCACCAAATGTTTGAAAGCTTTCTTAGAAACAATTTCCAAACTTTTGGGACAGTACTGTGATGCTGAAATTGTTTCGTATATTATTTGTAGAAAAGTACTGTTTATGATTTCCTGAAAAGTATCTTTCGGAATGTTATCTGTTTGCATGAACATCCCTCAGAATATGAAGTCTTTATTCAGTAAGTATATCACAATCACATTTAGAATATTTTGGAGTAGTATACGTGCCCATTGTCGTTAAGAATATTGAACATTACCCGTGTACGCTTAAAAATTTGTTCAAATTCTTCATAAATATCTAATACAAAAACAAACAATAGAAAATATACAAAACAACATTTTGAAAACTATTATATATAAAAGAAGTCAGCGTGACTCAGTGGGTAGAGCTGCTGGGTAAATGGCCGTGGTTCAATCCTTGGTGGTGTTTTTATTTTGTATTTTTATTGTAAACAGACTTTAATTTTAGCTGTTCCGTTTCCATCTTGGTAGACATTACGAGACCAAGACTTTTCACTCATCATATTCGGTTACGCACTTTTTGTATTTCTTTGCTGCATTTCAATTTTGTTAATTTATAATATTTTCTTTCAAAACTTCTTTTATCTTGTGTATTTCCTCTAAGTAAGTTTCAAATGTATACAATTTTTCATCGCAACTCAATGTTTCCCAGTTGTTTATTTATTTACATTTAATTTTGATCACGGCGAAATGGCCGCCTGTGGTAAACAGGGTCTCATGTTTGATCTCCACTGTTTCTTGTTTGTTTTCCTACTTTTCTTATTCCTCTTAGCCGTTGACCGCAGCCAATTTTTCCCTGCAACCTGCGATCTTACTTACTTGTCTTGCAATCGTTGTCGTCATTAATATCAGTTCATGTCTTAATATGTCTCAAGTTTCATATGTTTCACCAATTTCTCATAAATTCATCTGTCCAAAATGTTCCCCAATGTGACTTTCCTTTTTCTGGATATTTTCCCAGTTCCAGTCAGCCTTCTTACGTGAGTACCGTGTCTATCCTGGGGTCAACCCGGTCGGAGCGAGCATCTCCTCCTAGTGTCCAGGTCTAGAAATGATGGTGCTCTACCTTCCGTCAACCCTAACCTTCCGTAAACCTTCGGGATCTGTTGTGGGACATCTTGACTTGATTTGATCTTATAAAAACATTTACACATCAATTGCTGGACAATTTATGTTCCTTGTGAACCCTGCACATTTTTCTATTAGTTTCAACGAGTTAACATCAAAACTTTAAAATCTCGGCATGCTCTTGAACTAATTTCAATGGTTAAAACAAACTATAATCCTCTTAATTTTAAATTGACTTTTATTGAATGGAATTCAACTTTTAAACATCAATGAGGACACACACATTCCTTTTGCATAAAAAATAAATGGATCGTCATCGGGACACTGGACCGAGGTAAGTCACCCAGATCAGGGATCGTACTGTATACTTCCCTAGAATAAAACAATCTCATTCCTTGGTAAGCAGTAATATTTGTTAGCGTAGACTAAGACGGATGGAGTCCGATATTCTCGGCTATGCCGGTGACTTGGCTTCGTGGTTTTGAGAAGAGACGTTTCGACCATCTGTATTGCCATTAGTGCTTCAGAATCACTTATGTAATTCATGACGTTAGAACTGCGAAAAAGGCTACATAAAGTTAGCTGAAACGTCAGTTCTGAGCAATGCGACACATTACACCGTACCCAGGATAAGACACCGAAAAGTGCCCCCGAGCCGAATAACTTTGTTCCATAATTTCTTTATAGATACCCATAAAATATTACCATTCATAACATTTTACACCTCTACACGTCACATAGCTTTCCCTACCCTTAACAATACTTTTTAGGATTTTATTTTTCTCAATTTTGAACCAAAATTAGCTACCGAAACTTGTCTCTATTGAGAAAATCCTTGAATCTTACAAATAATTTTTTTTCAATTTGATTGTATTTTTTTTTCATGAAAAATCCCTGTAAATGCATCAAGTATTTCCTAAAAATGCAAACAAAAATATCGCATATCCTTGGATTTTTGAGGTGTAGGCTCTTCTCTTGCTATTCTAAATGTTTCCAAAATTTCAAGTCTCAAGTGCAAAGAAGTGACGTTAATTAACTTAGTGAATTAAATCACTAAGAGAAGAAGTAGTAAAATGTATTAGAATGACTCCCGGACATTCTGATTCGTCAGTCTTTGCAACTAGTTGCATAAGAACTACTGTATTTGTTCGTTTATAATAACTACATTTTATATTTATTTATAAAACAGAACATTCATGAATGAATTCAACAAATATTAAGTTAAGGTTCCAATTATTGAACTGCGCGAAATGGGGTTCAATTCACAAAAAATAGTGTTAATATTCATTTATGTTGATAAAACAATGACAATAAAAAGAAATTCCTCAAAATTCGTTTTAATTTCCATTCTATGACATTATAATACAATACATTCGCCCTAAGATATAAGAGAATTCGTATAGCACACGTAAGGAAGCTCCTATTTGTATTCCAAACACTCACTTCCTGATCGATCTACTTTCTGTATTCTGTGTATCACAGTACACAAACGATGGACCCAATTCAATTTGTTGTTATTTCTATTTTTCACTGCTCTCAAGTGGTCCAAGCTACTGTATCCTTTAATATACCACGTGTCTCACGGAAGCAAGATTAACGTCATTTCAGTGGGATTCACGTGACACAGTGGCTTAAGAGTTCCGCGCAAGAGGAAAACGCGTGTTTGCTTATAATGCAAACTTCTCGCTTCACGATTCGACTCGAATCACACGCCACTCAATCATTTAATCAATTTAAACACATTCCTTCTTATATGTGTGTGAAAGCAATAACAAATATTGTCTTTGACTAAGATACAAAATAATGCAGTACACATACAAATGAAACAAAGTTACAGAACCAACACGATGCAAACCTTTCCAAATATTTTTTAATATATTTGATAAATTGGGGATCAATTACTTCAAAGTTAGCAAAATACAAAAAAATACTAAATATTCTATGAAAATTATATTGTCACATTCATTTAACAAACATTTTACTTTAAAATGCTAAAGAACTAATTGCTAATAAAAAACCTCTCCAGTCATATTAAGTAGCACGATTCAATACACGCAATTCGGGACTTATACGAAATTACACTTACACTTACATGTTGCCCCCATGTCCTTAAATTGAATTTCCTTTAATACGTATTGTTGAACACATGTACAAAAAATTGGAAGTTTTTTGTATGGACTTACTCCAACTTGTAACATGTTAGCAAGGTCACTTTGTGACAACCGGAGCTCTGCTAGAGAACGTCATCTGGAGGACGTTTGGATGACAAGCATGCTTCATGATGAGGACGTGTGTCTAAATGCTTAACACAAAAGAAACTAGACGTCCTCTTCAAGGAAATTGTCTTTGCCATATTTTCTTCAGGTGATGTAAAAATTCAATGTCGCTGACTAATTATTTTCACTCATGTGGTGAGGTGAAGATAATAAAATAAGTACACAAAAGTGTAATGTATGTTTGTTCTATTATACATTTAAATTATGTATTGTGTCTATTTGTGCGATTTAAATCTTTTCCTTATCTTTAAGGAAGTATAAATATATTTTTGGAAATCGAACCCGGAATCACCTGCAATCTATTCCTTTGTTGTCGCCACTTTCATCTGCCCGTATTTACCACACATCTTCTCCACGTGTAGATACATGAAAGAAATATATGCATTTGCAAGTGTCTTTCTGATTTGATTGGCGGAGAATCTCGAAAATTTTCTGCCTTCAAAAATTTAAATTTAGAGGCATAATCTGAAAATGGAAGAAACAAGTTAGGAATCGTTCGCAAATTGCGTTACACGATATTAGAGTATTTTTTGACCCTCTGGCATCCCGTGTCCCGCTTCGTCATGTTATACCAAACCCCTCCTTACCCAACCCTTCGCAACAGCATCCTATCCCAACAGCTTTCGGAACTGTTCGGAACACTTTGGTTGTGAATATTTAAGGATTCACGCAGTGGCGTAACTATCCAAGTCGGGACTTCCGGGAAAAATGTAGCTTGGGGTCCCTTAGTTAAAATGGTTGTTAAAATGGTTTACAATAGTTCTATTTAGAAATGTATTTAATGGTTTTTAAGTCAGGAATGCAAATCTTGATAACAATTTAGTTATTTTATTAAATAATATTTACATACCATGTATTTTAAATGTGGTAGTTGTGCAAAAAATCCAATGATAGATTTATATTTTCTTACGACGTACTTTCGTTTTAGACAATGTTTTAACTAACTGATGTAATATGCTATTTAAATCATTTGTTTCCACATATTCGATGGATAAAACTCTTAAACCGCTTAATTTGCCTTGAATTTTTAAAGTAATTTTTGACGAGCTTCAGCTTCGAAAATGACCGTTCTGCAGCCGCAACTGTAACTGGCATAGTTAAAATATCATGACAACTGTACACACATCCGGAAAACTGGCCTGTAGCGTAAAATGATCAATAAGTAAAAAATGAACCTATGAAAAGAGTTCGTTGATTAATTATGGCTAGATTACGTAAAATTGTTTTTTAATATTACGTAAAATTGTTTTTTAATTAAAAAAAAGATTATAAAATTCTCTTGTTATAATAATATTTTTTTCTTCACATCGGTTAAAAACCATGAAGAAGGTCCCCTATAGCTTCCAGAAGTAAGGAGTCCCACGAGACTGGGTGCCCCTGGCCACATCCGGGTGTACAGGGTGCTAGTTACGCCACTGGATCCACGGCTGTTGAGGATTCAGAGGTAGGATTCGTTCGTGGAGTCAAATGCTCTATGCCAAGCTGAACGTAGCTTACCGTTGGACACCAAGACGACTCACAATTAGATGTATATAAATTGCTAATTTAATACCTTCAAACTTACACAACATCAGGGAAATAATACACAGAAACAGAGCTGCACAAACTAAATAGTAATTTTGTACCAAAAACCTTTGGCAATAAAGAAGAAAAATGCAATTCGCAGACCTGGGAAAAAAATTAATTCACTTAGCAGAATAAGTGAGTCAAGATGAAACTACTTTATTTAAAATAAATTGATTGATTAATTAAATTTATATGCAGAAAAACATAAGCGTATGATCACGAGGAGGAAAATAAACCAATTTCGATGAAATCGAGAAGACTTACGGTACTCAACGATCAGTGCCATTCTTACTGTTCAATGCTTCGAGGAGTATAAATCCGGTATTTCAATTGATTGTTTAATTTAGCAATTTATATAAACCTACATGCGAGTCGTCTTGGTGTCCAACGGTAAGGTATGCTCAGCATTGAATCAGCATTTAACTCCTCGAAAGAATCCAGCTTTTGAATCCTCAACTGCTCTGAATCCTTCAAAGAATCTCAACGCAAATGTTCCGAAGGCTGATGGGATAGTCTGTTTAAGAAGTATCTAAGGGCTCGTTTGAATATCAACGTTGATTGTTTCGAGCGTCTATGATAAAACATTGTTATTTTGTATCGTTTTTCCAAGGTGCTTGAATTTTCATAACACTTCCTTTGAATTTTTATAGAATGGCAGTAATACAAAATATTTTAAAATTAAACAATTTCTCATAAGCTACTAACCGAGACAAACGGTGCAAACATCAACGTTTATTTCTAGAAGCGGTTTTGTTTAAATAAATGGCATCACCTATCGAAATAGAAGAGTTAAGGTATCTGCTTCTTAGGAGAGCTAGCACACTGTTACCATTAGTTTTCATACTAAAGGCCCGTTTAAACGGGGCAAGNAGAGATTACGTAATGAAGGAAAGAAAACGAAGATCAATGAGCATGAGTACAATGAATATCTGGAACTGTACCACGATACAACTTCGACCAGTGACAGGATTCAATGTGTTACTTATGGCAGGTGGTTGCACAAAAACTGCACCATTTAAAACAATAAGTGCATCGATTGTGAACGACACCATCTTCGTTAAGTAAACAAGAAAACATTGAAACTCTAGGCATGAAATTGGACTAATTTCAAGTTAAGCATATTATCAAGTAACAATGTTATTTTTAAATCTTATCTTGACTGGCTTTTCTGATAGTTCAATTTTTCTCTTAAATTAAAATTCTTTAATTCTTCTTAAAATTCATTTTTCAGGTTTTTTAATAATTAACTTGAAATATTCACTCCTAACACAATAATATTTGTTTACACAAACTTAACACTGTATTTAAGAGTAATTATTATTGTTAGCAATTTAAGTGCTATTATTAGTAATAACCATCATTCCTACCCATGTGTGTAATTCATGCATAACAGCAAAGTAGCAATGGAAAAGCATAAAAAACATATGAAGTCAAAATTATTTATGGATAGTTTATTTTTATTCAAAAATTAATATTTAGATTTTTTAAATTATCTTATTTAATTGTGCACAAACTCTCCTGGCTTTATCTCATTTCTGGGCTATGACTATTTCCAAACGCATAAAACTGGATGGTGTGAATAGGTCCGAATATATTGCAACTGAAAAAGTATTTAATATTTTCCATGTTCATTCTAATCATAATGTTGGGTAAATGATAATAAAGACACTAATATTCGAAATAAAATAGGTTTTTTTTCTAAATAATTTATCATGTTGATACTTCAATATTTATTTATTCATTGATTTTTTATCTTTTGGAATTTGGAGACATTATAAGAAAGTATATGGCTCAAGATCAATGACAGTTCCAGAGGAAATTACCTATTTGACATCATTATATATTTACAAATTAGCTGCAGATAGAGACTAAACGTACATCAGAAGTGCTGAGCAAATTTTTGTCATGACGTGATCCCGTGACAAATTCATGTAACAGAATGTAGGTCAACGTAGTGTTGGATAGAGTTCGTGTTAATATCGCTGACTGCAGAATGTTACTTCAGGTGATTAGATTGAAGAGATAAGGAAGAGATCTAGGAACACGCGACAGGTGCCAACCTCTCCATTCACTTCTTCAAAACCTATCCTCCCACAACGCCAAGCAAATGGCACACACGCTATCGAATCGCAATTGTTTCATTTTTCACAGTTGCATTACTTGGAACAATTTTATTGTACTGGTAGATAGGTGTAACTAAGGATAACATAGAATAGTTTATTTTAATAATCTGCTGGAACAAAAGGGCTGGAAATTTTTCGAGTTCGAAAACTTTATTGTATTAGCGTAATTTGTACATAGTTAGTAGAAGCGATATCACTATTGAACAATTTCTTTTCCCACCGTTATGCAATTTGTATGTTCTTAATATCTCAGACCTTCAGTAAATTACACTGATCAACTATTTTCCTGTATTTTATTTATATACTACTGAAATGAAAAATATCTGTCACGAGATGTGATAACCCCATTATGTGAAACATACTAATAAATATCGTGCATTGATCAGCTTCAACAGAGATCGTGGAAACTTTTCTAATGAATATTCATGTTTATTACGCTGGAACACTTTCTTCCAGTACAACCGCCCAGGAGCATCACCGTGGTCTATAAACTTGCTTTAATTTAATCGAAAGTTATAGTTAGGTATACTGCAACCATGAAATCAAATTCTTAATCTAATACACAGAGATGAATACTATTTTATGTATGTTTATCAAACGGTGAAATTAAGTGAAACGACCCAGAAAAGACCGCAAGCTATACATTTAATTTTGTATCTGTTACTCGCAAACGGAAATACTCGTATTTTTTGTGAAATGTTGTGGATAACTTGCAGTTTATGAGATTCTCGTGAGAAAATTCGTGATATTATAATTCATGGTCAGAAAAAGGGTTTGTTTTTTCTTAATGACCAATTCAAACTCTTACCTGATGCTGGAAGTTCACCTAAGAATTCAATTCAAAAAGATGTACATTAATTTTTAATGTTAGGGTTGTACGCGGTCTGAAATCTCCAAATCACTCTTATAATAATAATAACAATAATAATAATAATAATAATAATAATAATAATAATAAGTACCTTCATTTTGGCGAGAATCAGGCCTTAAGGTCTGCTCTTCCGTCTTACCATTTTAAAACATTTACATTTAAAATACAATATGAAAATTGGGAGGATCGTATTTACATTTAAAACTGGGAAGCAATGCTAGGTATCATCCCGGTGAAACCTTAAGCGATTGAGTAAACCCAGCAAAACCCCTATCAGGATGGCGGCTTAGTGCCGAATAGGCATTTGTCTCAATCTTTTTGCGCACTGGATGAGTATACTGAGTTTGTCTATCTTTATGTATCACAGTCTATAAGCAAATAGCAACATAATAATGGTGTACAGATTTTTTACACGCGTTTTTCATGGAAGGCAACATTTTAACTGAAAATGTTTCGGTTAGTTTTGTGTCAGTTGTTTCCCAACACGAAGCGTAGGTGTGAATGAACACGTAAGAGTCTTGGAATGAGGAGCGTTAATTGCTACAATTGATACGTTCTTACTAAAACACAAAAGGGTTGACAACTCGTAGTATGTGGAAGTAGTTTCTAGCAAAACTGTCGAGTTTTTTTCCAAATAAAACTACTATTGAATGGAATTACTCATATAATTCACCCCTTAAATACCTAGAAAGATAAATCATAAACTAACATGGTCGGAAAACCATCCATAACTAGTTTAAGTATTTGAATTTCCGAGATAAATTATAACTTCGTTAGAATTTTTTTACGTTGTTCATACGAGTATGCTCAATGCGAGATGACTGGACGAATTGAAATATTCCTAGCACTGATTTTCAACTTTAGCAGACTATTTGCTAATCTGATAGATTGACTGAAAGGTTTCCGTATTATGAATATACTCTGGTTCGCGTTTACAGAAACTCCAATTGTTTTAGAGAGGCAGGAGGAAGAGACTATATAGGAGGTCGCACTTACAAAGGTGGTTTTTGTGCGACAAACGTCATGAGATAAAACTGCCATTTATCTTCAGCAGAAATCAAATTGGTCTCATCGTCACATCACCATCACTACATTAGAAAACATAATAAATTGTATTACTTTTACTTGTATTCAATTAAAATGGTTTGACGTGTTTAACTCAAGTGCTACTTCATTACTTAATGTTATTCAAAAGTTAATATCATTCATTAATAACAAGCGAGTAAGTATGGAAGTGCGTATGAGTCAAAAGTTCTCAAAACTTAAAAATGCGCATTCCCAACTCATTGTCAATATTTTTCACATTCTTTTCATCATAAAAGCAGTTAAAATTTACTGTAGAGAAAAAATAAATCAGTAAAGTGCATTACGTTTTCTTTCCTTGGAAAACTTTATCTCTTTAGCCCCATCCTAGCCCGGGTTTGTCTCCGGTTTTCCTTCCGTTAGAGTCGGATTTACTCATAGGCGGGAATGTCATTCATTCTTTTCTTATTATTAATCTCGAGTTTTTACAGTATTTAAATCTACGATTTATTTCGGATGTAATAAATCGATAACAGAACATTTGTTAAATAACATTATAAAGGGATTTTTATACAGGGATTTGGTAGTTTTTGCGTGTGGGTCACATATAACAACACTGAAAGGTTTCAGTATTACGCTAATACACTCGCCGTTATTATATAGGATTTACACGAGAAAACTACCAAATCCCAATATGAATTCAGAAGTCAAAAACAAGATGGAGTATCTTTTATAAATATTAAATCCGCCAATGGCTTTGGGTCGTTGATCAGAATTGATGGGATGGTCCCTAGCTTGTTCCCAGAGAGTAACTTATTTTATTGCCACCCACATTGGTCTACTCAGTTTGCAACTGCTTGTTTTGACAATGTTTATTTATAAGTTTTTGTAAATCGTACACGGATACTAAGGGGTCTAACCCAAAGTATTAAATTTAACTCAAAATAATGGTATGTTATTGTTACGCTGTAGTGCAAGGACTTTGCGGCCCCACTAACAAGCAAATACGAATCAACTGTATCGAGAGGGCAGTAAATGGTTATCCAGTGTTTAGTTTTTAAGATAACGTAATAAAAGTAATAATATACATGAATTTCACAGTTCATCGATCCGGTAGTAACGTAAAGTTGCAGTAACTGACACAATTCCATTTCTATTCGTATTTTTAATCAAATTAGTGCAAGACGGATCCCTCTCGAATAGTAAAAAGTTCCCCCCTTTTCCCTACCCTTGATCTTCGTGCTCTCAACAGGGACTCATCTCCAGACGCTCAAGTATCAAATACCGACGAGTTTCAGGACTCCCATGGGGCGTCGCCTCAAGCAAGATCGGAGGAGCAGCAGGGGGGACAGAGTAAGCAAACACCCTTAGTTGATAGCGAGGGTGAGAAAAAAAGCAAAGGGGACAACAAATACTCCATTCTATACCTCCGTATAGTGAGCGGCACCCATTTCCATCTACGAATGAAATGAAAACTATTCAATTATTTTGCGCTAATTTTGTACCACATTAAAAAATTTGGTGCTTTTACGGAAAGCATCAAAACGAGTACCGCTCTGTGACTATACCTCCATCGAAACCGGAAATACGTACTACATCCATATCGAAATACTGGGAAAGTTGACAAGAATTATTTTATCTTAAATTTATTATACTTCTGGGCTCCTAATTGACACATCACACAATAATGTAACCACTTTTTCTTCTTTTAAAAAGTGAGATTTTCAAATTTGAAAAGCATGTAACCTGCAACACATTTTAATATTTAAATCCATACAAAATACATAAAATATGAAACTTATTTACAACTCAAGTAAATAAGATAAGCAATCAAATTTTTACTATTGTATTTAAAATAAATTGATCTAATTTTGAACTACATTTAATTGTTTTGCTATTTCGTAAGACCCTGAAACCAGTACATCAAATCGAAACTATAGTAAACTACACATAATATGGAACTCGAAACCATTTCTTTATTCTTAAACTAAAACCGCAAGACTTAACACACTTTAATATGATACTGTGCTTTTATGATATTTCTTTTGTATCACAATTCATAATTTTTGGCTAGATCAGAAAACAAGAAAGGAGCACTAAATAAATTATAGGAAATATGGACTCGAAACATCTCATTTACTCTAAAACTAACAAGGTTACGCTTTAATCGTTTAATTCGACATTACAAATGTATTTGTTTATTTTTGTTTCATATTTTAGGCTTTTGGGCAGTAATACGAGCACCTTAAATAAACGATCAAAACACGTAACTCATACTTGGGCTACATAATTAAGACACAGAAACGAACACCTCAAAAGAACGTCACTCTAAAAATTGTACGTAATGGGATCACATCTTATTTGCTATTAAGCTTTTAAAATGATATTATGCTTTTATTATTTGTAACTCGCTACCACAGTTTAGAAATTTGAGTTACATCATAAGATACTGAAACGAGCACCTCAAGAAAACGATTGCTCAAAACATAAAACTATAAGTAATTTGTAATGGAAACTTATCTCATTGACGCCTAAACTAAAACCAGATTAAAGACAAAATTCCTTAAATTTTGTACTTTTGTAGAATAAAAATTACTAATTACTTCACAGAGAAAGTTTATCGTTTTAGCAAGAGTTATCCAAAAATAAGTACATGAATCAGTGCCTTATCCTGGGACACAAAGACTCTTAATGTAATGTAAAAATAGATATATACAAGATCGTAAGAAGCTTAAGGGTTTAGTGACTTAGTTTAAGAGTAAATGAGACGGGCTTTGAGTTCATATTACGAATAATTTTTTTACAGTGATCGTTTTTTTATGTGCTTATTTCAGTATTTATGATGGAGCTCAAAATTCTCAACTGTGATAAGGATTTAGACAAATACAAGCATAACGTTATATTAAACGCTTGTTTTCCTAGCGTTTTTAGTTTAAGAGACGGGTAGGTCTAGGATTTGATTTTGGGAGGTATCAAAGAGAAGTATCAGAGTCTGCGCATCCCTCCACAGAATTTTTTTAAACTTAACTTATGAAACTTCAATTTAAGACATTCCTGTACATGAAAAACGCATTGACTTTAATTGCAGTTTTTATAAGCAACCTTAAAAAATTACAGTTTTGAAATTATTCGTGTTTATCCAAATTTTAATTTCGGGTGTTTCTGCTCACAAACATATTCGCTGTTTCAGATCTACTCGGTATAATTTCAACGGGAATTCACATAAAATCGAAAACGTTTCGATGTTCCATCTAAAGATATGACACGTATGAATTTATATTAATTTAGTCGTATAAAAAGGGAGAATGAAAGTGGTAATATTGAAATATAATGTTGGATACAGATAATAAGATATATGATTCTTTACCAAATGCGTGGGCAGAGAAAGATAATCCCGCGGAAACACATAAAATTTTATTTTTCAACGGAAAACTCTTCGAATCAAAAGCATATGTCGTGATAAATTATTTTTCCGATCATGTTATTTACACATTTATAAGATGCGTGTAACTTATGATCAAGCCGAAAATTATAAACTGATACAAAAATAGCATCATATAAGTATAATGTCATATTAAAAGGTGTTAAACGTTGCGTTTTTAGTTTAAGAGTAAATGAAGTGTGATTAGAATTCCACATTATGTGTTGTTTACATATAGTTACCGTGAATTTAAAGTACTGGTTTCAAGGCCTCAAGTTGTAGCAAAACAATTTAAAATGTAGTCAAAATTAGATAACTTATTTTAAATATCATAGTAAAAATTTTATTGCTTATCTTCTTTACTTTATTTGTAAATGAGTTTCTTATTTCATGTATTTGTATAGATTGAAATATTAGTTTCTTTTTTTCATTTATTTGATCATTCATCAGCAGATCCCCCCATATACAACAGTCATTACAAGTACGCGAGTTATCGGCCATAGTGATCATAAATGATTTTTTTTTTTGCATTTGGCCAGAAAATAAGAATACATATATTTATGTCATGCCAACGTTTCGACTTTTATTGAGGTCATCATCAGGGTTAAAGTAACTCCTTAGAAACTAATATCACTCCACACAGCTCTCTCCCCTTACCCGTAAACCTTTAGTATACATGATTAACTTACTCATCACAAAATGAGAATCACATAATATAAATGTCGGCATAATATAAATATATGTGTTCTCATTTCCTGGCCAAATGCAAGAAAACCATTCATTTAACAGTCATTACAGAGTTCCACAAGTAGACAGGTACTGAGCAAGATGGCTGGTTTTAGACTTTCATTTTATATGTATCACGATATTTACCTTCCTGGACCCCCGCAAGCCCACTTATGGGTTAATAACGACGAAAGTTATGAGTTAGGGATCTTCTGAGGACTATGCGTATGATTATATCACAACTCGCTGAGCATCCGCGGATTAACTCACCTGAATTTTGAGATTTTACACAAATACTCTTTCTGAAATCGTCATTGATATCTAATAAAAATCGTTTTTCATTGTTGGAGGTTTGGTAGTGTTTGTGTGTAATGTGCATACACAAACCTTTCTATTCACCGAGTTTATGAAGAAGATAACTTCACCAGCGACTTTAACAAAAGATTCTTTTTTCAAAACCTGATGAACGAGTAGAAACGAAACATACGCTTCTGTATTTTTTGGAATTGGAAATAGGATCTCAGCCAATCTTTATTTTGCGTCACATACTGGAGAATTTTTAAGAAGAGCTGTTCTTGTTTTATTAGAAGTATTAATATTTACTACACGGATACATAAAAATTTGAATAATGTACAAAAATCTGCGCTAAGAATTCATGATGCAAATTTAAATTGATACAGAACTTGTCACGGCGAAATTACCCTCAAAAAACTGAAAAAACAAAACAAGTACAGCAGAGCCCTATCCACGAATGGACTAATGTAACTAGTATCATTGATCTGACGGACTGATCTAAAAAACGGACAGTTTCATTGCCTTGTAGATAACAAATGACATAACTTCCTTTTCAGAACACCACTTATTCACGGTCATTAGAGGCAGGCCAAGTGAATTGCATTTATTCAAAACGGAATGCGAGTTTTGGAAAATATAAGAACAGCAGTAATATGAAAACCATGAAACTCTCAAGATTTCAGAGTAGTTAGTGAGGAATGCATTGCTCTCCAGTCAATTTGGATGTTGGTCCTTCTCGAAACATGGTCAGTAATACAAAAAATATCTTCCCTTATGGTGGACATATAAACAATTTGCTTACGGGTAAGCCAACAATCAGAGCAAATGAGAATCAGATATGATAGTTATCGGAGAGAGAAAAATTTTTTGTTGAGAAATAGAAATATTATTGGAAGAATAAAAAATCAGTAAATACGTTCAGCTTGGTGTTAAATTACGGTGAAGACTTGGAGAATATAGACAACGAAATAACGAAGGTTCCTCACTCTTTATCTGCTGTGTTTGAGGTTCTTGTGAAGCAACTATATGTTAATCGATAGATTCGCTCTCGGATTATGTGACTAACTGGGTTTTTGTCTACTATAGCTGACTAAGCTTTAGTCGAATGTAAATATTTTTCCCCATCAATTATGTAGTTTTAATTTAGAATTGTGTGTTATTTTAATATGCGAGTTATTTTATTTAGAATACTTTCGGAATAATTTAAAGATTTGATATTAATACGTAATTGTTAAATAACATTTTTTCTATTAATTATTAAATTTGTATTTATTTTATCATAACAAGTAGCTATCGTTCTTATTTTAGGGGGGAGCATACCATGATTTTGTCTCGGGGCGCAGAAATGAAAAATTCTGCCACAGTATCAGGGCCCTTGATCAGATTGATTAGATTGTCCCTAGATTGCTTCCGGAGATAAAATAAGTTTATTACCCTCGAAGTAGTGATACACAGTTTGTAACTGATTGTCGAACAGTAGATTTATTTACATTTAAATTTGTTGAAATTCAATAAAATTACTCTTTAAAGTTGGAATGTTTAGTTTTCAAATACGAAGGGAGGAGAATCTACATTTCCTTCAACAAGGATGATTGAAACTCTCTTTCTTCCATTCAAAGAATTAATTTAATAGAAAATAAAATAAATATCTTACAGAGCTTGCTTCCATAATTCATCACTATTTTCTTACAATAAAAACGTGTCACTATTTTAACTCAAATGACAATCATTAGGACTTCTTTTGTGGATGTAGATATCCATACATATATCAAATATTTACTGAAATTCAAATAAAATTAGTTATAGGTGACAATATCTAGATCATTTCAACATCTACATCTAACTATTAGCTCTAACTTCTAATATAATGTTTCCCCTCCAAAAGTTTGGCCAATCCCTTCCCCATAGCAAATTATATTTACGCTAGTAGGAACGAAGAGCAACCTTTAAATAAGAACTAACTCTTATCATTGTGATAGCCCTATGTTTCTTCCGGAGATTAAATAAATTTATTATCCTCCAAGTAGTGATTAAGTTTGAGGGGTAGATTTTCCTTTTACAAATGTTGCAAAATATTACATTTTGCAAAACTATTTCAATTGATTTAAATATATAAATACTTTATTGCACACTTTTTATTCTTATTTATAATGGTTCTACTTTTATCAGTACTCGATCTGGACATAGTTGAATATTTTTGTTGCTCCACCTCTGTCCAGATTTTTCTCTAGTTTTCTGTTGGTTCTTTTGTTGCTTCCGGATAGAAAATTGCTTTATTGTCCTCCCCGTTATCTTGCGCAGTTTTAAGTGATTTAAAAAAAATAAATTGATTAATTATCTGGGTGATAATGTGATTCAAAGGCAGAAAAACAAAACATTGTCGTTCGAGATGATTTTTCGTGAGAATCTAGAAGCATTCATAGTTTTGCCTTCGTAGATTCAAACAAGGTGTCATTTAATTTTTGACTGGAATTGAAATTATCGAATAAGATAAAACCTTTTCTTGCAATAATAAGTAATGTATCCTAAACAATTTTAGCTCTTCATTTTTCAAGAAATTGTTTTTGAAAATATCGCAATTAACGATTTGAAATGCAAATAAAAGCTTAACAACACTTAATGGGAAAACGGTTTGTATCTACAATTATATACTCATGATACGGGAATGTGTTGGTTGGTTGCTTGCTTGCAAAATATTCTGAGATTACCCTATGTATAATACGTTACATGTCTAATAAGAAATATCTTCGGAGAGACAAATACAATGCAAATCTGGAATAGGACAACGAAATCAGATCTATGTTACAAACTTCCCAGAATAATGCATTACGAAGAGTATTTAATGGTCCATGATTTATTACAAGTGGTGATATTAACTGGGACTGAAACATTCCAAGTGAGAATAAAAAGAATAAGGGTAGTTGATGGATACGAACAAAGACTTTCATGGAAACATCTCAATGCCAATGCAATTGGATTCACATTAATCAAATTACACAAATTATTCACAAAACAAAAAACAAAAAAATTCAAATAGCCCTTCTCAGTCGAGAAAGGAATTCTTGGCCGTGACTGTCCTTTTTCACAGCGTGCGATAAATAATTGAAAATAAAAATTATCTTTTCATTCGAATCAAGAAACATGAATCAGAGCAATGGAATGTCACTTGCGGTTCTCGACCTGACTGTATTTTCTCGACCTGAACCCACTTCCTTTTTCCGTTGCGGCTTAAACGTCGCATCCAAAACTAAGTACAAACTTCGTACGTAGTCACAAAGGCTGAAATCTCAAAAGAGAACATTTTATAGTATTTGTTGAAGTTAACATGTTGACAGCAAAACACGATGCTCCATTTATTGTTTTGTGAAAGAAAATAGTTCTTTTTTGTACATTAGTCGTCTTTCATTAAACTCTTTTCTCGCCTGTATATCCAATTCCTTTTATTGTCCTTCCAATGAGAGCGAGGGGTACAGTTTTATTCTTTCACTTTGATTATTTTTTCTTGCATTGATAATGAGCATATGGTCCATGCAGGTGATGCAGAATTCATTGATCCATATAGTATGGATCATATGAAATGAATGAATTTCAATGTAGATTAATAAATATTTCATTCATTCATATATTGTAAAAATGACTATCTAATGCAAAATAACTACATCCTTGAAATTGATTAAACATTAGCAATTTCGTAATTCAATTTTAATTCAAGTCTTTCAATTCTTGACTTGGTGGTTTGGGATAATATAGAAACATTTCAATTATTGGAAAATGTGCTTGTATTAAAATGTGGAATAATTTACATTAAGTTACATTATTACAAGTTACATTTACATCAATTTACGCAAAAGACAATTAAACACAATAATACAAACTTTTTAATTCATCAATTGCCCTCACAGTTTCATTTCTTGTCGATTTTCTAGAACATCATACTCAAATATTCCAATCTCTTACTTCCTGCCAAAGATAACTCGTTTTATCACAAGTATAATAAACAAACATCCTTTAACTGCCAAGGTAAGGTCTATAGTTTAATTACAAACATCTATGGAAACATAGAAAACGACGATGCTAACTGTTTTAACCCAAGTAACAGACCGGGAAGAGGCAGGCAGATTTACAGTGCAAGCTGGCTGAAATATGCGTCATAGTGATTAAGGTTCATGATTGTTTTTACTCCTAGAAAACCACATACTCGTGGACATCAATGGTGTCGAGTTATTTTAAATAAATCAGTTTTATTGTTTAAAAAAGTTGCAAACTGCGTATGACCACGTGGGAGATATTAAACCAAGTTACTCTCCGGAATAAGCAAGGGACCATCCCATCAATTCCGATCAAGGGCCCTAGGGCAGTGGCGGATTTCATATTTATTTTAAAAATTTATTTAATAAATACGTACTGTTATCCATTTATTATTCCAAAATGAATTGTAAATTATGTGCTGTGTAAATTCGAATTTAATAAAACAAAAGTATTAATGACATTCCCGCATATGGAAAATGCCACTACTAGAATTGTTGTTTTATCTGATGTTAATCATATTTTATTGTTATTAAAATATACATCTTTTAATAAAAAAATTAGTTGATTACAAATATTCTAAGAGTACAACTCCTATTCGAGTTAGTAAACGAAAAAGCCGCTACCTTCATTGGCGGAAGGTTCAAATTTCTCAAAATCAAGCCCGAGAAAGGAATTAGGTTTTCAAATGTACAATAAACCTCAGTTGTGATTTTTCCACGAATAAATTATAAATGGTATTCAGGTTTTGATATTAACTAATGGAGATAAAAAACTATTACTTCATTTAAATTAAACGATAGTAATAATAGTTCATTATTTCAAAGATGGCAGAGATAGAAATAATTTTATTGAATTCATAAGTAATTAGACATGGTTTATAATACATAACCTATGTTATATATTTAAGATAATAGTTTTAATCCATATTTCACCGTTATAATTAACTCAAGAAATCTTAAAACCGTCTCGTTATTCCAGTTAATAGTCAATAATAGAATAGAGTCGTCCATTGTTATAAAAAATTATAGAATAAAAAATGTCAAAAGTATAGGTTAAAGAAGCAGAATATAAACTAGTCTCGATCGCGCGAGAAACAGTACTAACCAAGTGCGGGCGATTTTCGCGAATATTTGCCTTATTTGAGTCCTTTGAGTTTTGGGGTCTTTTTCTTTTGGCTACTAGTCTCGTAGGTTATGATATTTACGTACGCTGAAAATGGTTCAAATCGGTGATGTCACGGTCGCGCCCTACCCCAGTTAAACCTATTCTGGTGAAAGTTCGCTCAAAAGTGGGCAGATATTGTGGGTCGAAAGTAACTCCTCACACCTCACAAGAAAGTCAAAGAATGACGCATTAAAATATCGTGACTAGAAATGTTTCTTTCCAAACCTGTATTGACTCTCGAATTTCTTACAAAATAAATTTATTTTATTTTTTAATGTTTAACATATGTTAAATATATCTATTTTCTTAGTTAAATTTTTAGTAAACATTAAAATAGTTGTAGTCAGCTATGCCAATCTAATATTTTTAATACGTATCAACTCATTTCAACGTTTGTAATAAGATACAAGTTGTAATTAACAAAGTAATAAATGTAGTCGACCGCTGGTCTACAATTTTTTTTTTAGTTTGGTCCTCAAGTTAAAATGTTTGGATATCATTACCTTAAACCATAATCATGAAGACCTGAGGTATGTCATGGTAGACAAAATTCTTGCGAACCTTAACTTTTTAAAATAATTATGAACTATTTGAAGAATAACAATTCAAATTATCAACAATGAAAAAATAAATAAAAATTCATTACAAACGTTCTTTACAAGAAAAAACATTGGATAGAGGTAGGCGTTTTTCAAAATGGTTTTGTCTCAGTCTCCCAAACGTTTCATCTCGACCGTACAGGATGAAAAGTGAATGGCAGTGATTACGAGAAAGAGGTTCGAGACCTAAGTCAAAGTAGTTTTATTTTTGAGAGAGGGGGATTTCGAAGTTTGAAGTTGATTTAAACATTTATTGTATGCTGATACTTCTTCATAATAATTTGTTGGTTTTATATCAAACGAATGTTACAAAAAAACTGCTCAATACTTGTAAACAGTTAAATATAAAATTCGTAAGAAATGTCCTAGTAATTTTTTAATTAATGTACAATACTATAGTAATATTTAATTAATAAGTTCTTGTTATTAACTTTCAACCCTAATGCTAGTTATGACGTTTATTATTAACTTTTATAAAAATCATAGTTGTCTTTACGATATTATGACCTATGCTTCCATTCTTCTTTCCGAGACGTTTAAGAATGATCTTGCTGAAGTCCTTGATCTACTTATACGCTCTTGACATGCGCTCAGCTCAAATAATGCCAGATGAATAAGGGAGAAAGAACTATGGTTGTATGGTCGTATCTTCATAATAAAAAAGCATAGTTAAAATATTACCAGTTCTGATCTCTTTTCGTAATCACACAAAATAAAAAGACTGACGAATCGACGAAGTGTCACCTATATAATCCGCATCAAATAAGTCAGTTGCTTAAATAATTATCGAATTTTGATCGAAGATAGTGTATGTATTTGTTTGTACTAACATTTGATATCCATTAATTATATAACTTTTTAACCTCCCAGTTACATAAATCATTAAGATAGAACCAACCCCAGAAATATAATTGTAGTTCAGAAAACCTTGCCATGTGTAGTCGAATAGATTTGAAATTTACAAAAGAATCTGTAGGGTCGAAAATGCTTTACGGTTTAGAAATAAAACGAGAAACTTAAAAAAAATAGTTTCATCGAATCCTTCACGTTTTCCCGATTTCACAAACCAAGGAGTCATTCATTACAAGGGGGCACATTTTTTTCGTGAATAATTCTACACTGGATGGACACCGCATTACAGGAACGACAAGATGTTAAAACGAAAGAAAAGAAATGAGTTCGTCTGTGCAGGGTGCTGTAGCTATTGTTCGGAGCATGTGGAAGGTGCATCTTGATGCGGGGAGAAGAAGGGGTGTGCCGACCCTCCTGTACTTCCAGCCTCCACGGCGCGCCGCGCATCTGGCGCTGAGTTCAGCGAAGACAGACACCCGGCATGTAACGACGGTTACGACTGGAGCAGAAATCAACGCCAGTAATCGTTGTTCTACTGTACAACATGGTGATAAACCACATTAAAAGTCTACCTAGCCATGGTCACTATCTTAACGAATATTTTATCGGCTTGTCTTATCAACAACACTAGGTCTGGATTAGCAAGTAACCTATTGTGGACGGACAATCTCCCAACTTATATCTTCATCCTATTTCTAACAAGCAAGTGAGACCAAATATTACAATATTACATCAATCGTGCATGCTAAGTCAAATGAAAGACAAACCTTTTAATTATCATAAATATTTCAGAACTGGCGAATAGTTACCAAAAATATGTTTATTCTCACCTCACGTGATTCGGAATAAATTTTTATTGATGTGACAAGCACATAGTTACAGATAAGGTTAAACAAAGAAATTAGAGCAAGTAGATAAAATCAAGCTCGTTTCACAACAAAAATAATGCCTCCATTGAGCGTACCTGGAACAGGACGGAGCAGGAAGCTCGCGCGGCAACGGTTGCCTGCCGTCGCAGCTGTCTCGGCCGGCGCGCCGCGGTTGTTACTTCGCCACTTAATGACAGATGGCGCTTCGCTAGACAGCCGAGCGTCGGTCATCGGGTGTCTACGGAGTTGATCGGGTACGCTCGGCATAGCCACCCTGGTGAACACGCCTTTTGTGCCAGCAATCTCCAGCAGAAAGCAGGGGAAAAGACAATCGAAAATATTTCCAGAACTGGGATGTTTTCTCTTTGGTGCTCCTTTTCAAAATAAAATCCCAATTGTAAACTGCTTGAAAATAAGTATAGAAAAAATTTCAAGAAAATATAAAATTAAATTAATATTCTGATAATATTCGATAATTCTCATTGGAATGATCTACAATTTTTGTCCAGACAAGCAGAAGGAACATGTTAAAATATTTTTTTCTACTTGTCCTTACCAAAATTGCAAGTGTAAAATTAGGTGATTATCTGAATTGTTCAATTACAAAAACTATTCTAATATTTTTTTATAGTTCTGAATGGTCTCTCAACATGTCTCTTGAAAAAATTGTAATTCTGTTCTGAAAAGGAGCAGGTATTGTGTCTTTTCATATGGGTGTATTCAGGTTAATACGACCTGTCTAGGGTCAAAAAATTTAAGTGACTATCTTAAATTTTGGATAGTTTACACAAATGCTTAAAAAAAAAAATGTGAATGAGGGATGTTAGATTTCATTTGCATGTTATGAACCATTTTATTGTGAACATATTTCTTCCGTGTACCCTATACGTGGAGAAGGTATGTGATAACTTTCGGTCAGGTGAAAATGGTGACGAGCTGAGAATTGAACTCAGGACTTCTGCTTTGATCGCAGGGGTGTTAATCACTACATCACCCATTTGCCTTGCACAACTGTACACCATTTCCACCCAGATCATTTCATTGTTTGAAAATAAAAGTAAAATTGAGAATTAACATTTTTAATTATATACAAGTAATCAGAAGTGGAGGGAATAATAACAATTAATATAGATATCTGGATGGGCTAATTGCAAACAAGGACAAACTAGAGACCTTAATTAAGAGAGAACTATCAAGGGAGGAAATATAGTGCATAGATTTTCATATTTCCAGAAAATACTATGAATATATTCTCATAATGGTTTGAATCAGCTTGAGTAGGTCAGAAGATTAAGTCGTGTCTCCCTTCCTTTCTCCCTACTCTACCATTAAGATGTGAGAAGCAAGTGACAGCTGGTGCTGAAGGGGTTTTGAGAATTTGAGCATAGTAAATATAGCTACTATATAAAATTACAATTTAAATATAGCTGTTATGAGTCTTAAGTTGTGGACACAGCTATCAGTTCTCTGTCAATTAAGGTCTCTAGGACTAGTGCTTAACTAAAAAACATATATTTTTTAATTTTTATGAGGGTTAGATCATGATTTTGACAATCTTTTTAATAATTCCATGACAATATTTTAAAGTAAACAGTAAATCCTCTTTAGTCCAGTATTTTATAATCTGGAATGTTCTAAAATCTGGCATCTTCAGCAAATAACCACTAATTTAAAAAATCACAGTATTTATTAATTTTCATGCTATACTCTTCATGCCACATGGTTATCTCCATTATCTTTTTAAAATTTGTCTCTCAATAAAATTTGTAGAGCATAAATGTATGTAATATAGATAATGATAAATATAGGTCTCATTCATTCATAGTTAAACCCTGTTCTTAGAAAGAACCTCTATAGTTCAGAAAAATCCTTAATGTGGTCTGCCTCAGGTCCCAAACATACTGGATTAAACTTGTTCTTTCATACTTTTAATAATAAAGAAACATTTTACATAAAAATAGAATTTAATTTCACCATTTTGCAAGTGGTTTCATTCTTAACCAGTGTAAATAATATTTAAGAATAATTTTAAAATTAAAATTATTGTGAAGTGAACTGTCTCCCCGCACCATTGAAAGAAATTTAATTCTATTCAAATTTATTGTCAAATGTGTGAATAAATCTGTGTATGAGAGGTTATAATTCTTTGGAAGAAGGATAATTTCCATGAATTCATTAGGATCCATTGTCATTTTGATTTTTTTATGTACGTAGTGTCTATGCAAAGAAAGCAACATGACTTCTGCCTTTTTCTCCCACCCATACCACTAATATAATTCCTAGTTTCTATACACTAATAGAAATTATTTGATTTTTATTATCTTGTAAGTTGTGATCCGTGAATCTTAATCCCAAGGACGATTAAGGAAAATTTTACTGACTTATAAGGCAATCAGAAGAAAATTGTTTTGTGTTATTGAATAACCAATATAAAGTTTCTCAGTTCGATATGCTCTGAGGAATTAAGTAATATGCAATGCATCCAGTATGTCCAGTTATTTTTCAATTTTGATTTGTTTGTGCCAAAGAAATCAAATAAAAACTTTTGAACAAAATGTAATGCTCTCATTGTATACTGTTGCTTAAACTGCACCATATTGGTATAAAGATGGAAAGAATTTTGTCATTTTTACCTAGAGCTAAATATTTACTTCTGACTGCTTACTGCTGCTGTTTAGTGTAAAAAAAAAATTGATAGCTAGCTCAAAACTTCAATATAATAATTCTCTCTTCATTGTCACTATTCCAATAAATGTGGATTTTTTTTAATAAAAAGTTTAATACAAATGATGTTGAAACCAATAAAACAGGCAATCCTATATTCTTTTGAAATCGCATACTTTCTGTGTACCTTTACTTTCAACCTTAGTTTTATTATAGGTGTATATGCTTTTAATTGAAAGCATGTACAAAATAATATAGCTTTTTTTGCTTTCAAAATTTCCTTAATAAATAAAAAGATGTCAATTTCCATCTCTTGAAGAATCAGTTTCCATCTGTAAGACTGGTTCACATTTTTTAATGTTGCCTGGTTACAATTAATTTTTGTTAATACTGAATCATAATTGAAATTTACTTAATTAGTTTTTCACATAAATGTGAATGAATAAATCTTTTAAAAAAAGTTTTATTGATTCGTTGTAGATGTACATTTTTATTTGCCCAATGTGAGACAGGTATTGGCTCAAAAATACATAGCATTTTTTATTCAATGAGTGGAGTCATTTTTTTAACAGAACACCAGGTATATTGGGAGTGGATATTTTGTCTACCCTTGTGTTTTCAGCCACATTTTGACTGTCTAATTTGCCTTTGACTGTAGAGCATGTCAGATTTTGTAAGGAGCTAACAAAACCAAATTAAACCTTAAGACAACATCTCCACATAAGAGTTAACCTGATGAAGGTGTATATTTCAGTTCAAAACAGAAAAACAAGTGAAAAGGAGTCATGTCAGATAAAACAATAGGTAAGAGATTGAATTATAGTAGAGTCTTTAAATGGGAGACTTTAAATCAATGATCCAGCCAATTTCCTAGTAATAAAAAAAAATGTCCATCCCCAACCTGAACCACAAACTGGGAAATATTTAATGTCTATTTTTTGTCATTTAGTAGACTTTGTTAATACACTACCTTGACTCAACATGTTTCCTTCTAGATGTACATTTAAATAGTACAAAAAATTTTGTATAACAACACTGATCATTGATTAGTAAGAGTAGATTTGTCCCCTTTCTTGAAAAAAATCATGAATTTGCCACTGCAATTGGATAACAATGTTTTTTTTTACTTTCAAGTCTTTATTTCTTGAATGATTGACATTGAGACGTGAGAAAAAGTTCCTGATGTCAAACCATCAAGTGACAAGTGACAACAAGTTCAGAACACATTAAGCACTTAATTCAGTTTAAATTGACAAAACTGCACAAAAATAATATCAAGTAACTGTGTTTACAACTACCTTGGAAAACCATGGAGTAAATGTAAACAGGGAACTGTGGGATCTACAAAATCCTAGAAGATAATGCCAATGATTTTCTGTTACCTTAATATATTACTGACAATAATATATAACAAAAATTACATAAATTTCTATAAATTACCTACTGTAGAGCAATTAACATTATGCCGTAACTTCAAATTTCATCTTCTAGATCGCTCAATTTTCATAAGGTTGTATTGCATCAACAGCTTGGTTCAAAACTGTAAAATTGTTATATTTCATCCACAGAGTCACCAACTTCTAGTTTTGACATCTTTTAATTTCTCAGACTCCTACAGTGGCACTCATATCAATTGTTTACATTTACCCCTTGTTTACAATTACCCCGCCTGACTCTAATAGACCTACATATCAAACATTTGTGAAATACAAAAAAAAAAAAAGTATTTGTTTTCGGCTTGATCCAGAAGCAATCATCCCTCAATATAAACAAAGTCTCTCACTGCAATCTTATTCATTGCAATGATGTGAATTTCACATTTTGGAGACTAACATTTACTATGAATGTAAACAGAGCAGACCTATCGTAAGAGCCAGATTGTTTGCTTCTACAGACAGCTTTATCACTCTCTAGCCTTATATGGACATGTAAAAATATAATAAAATTATATATTACATTTCTTGATGTTTAATTTAGTAGAATGATATCATTATTTATAACTGGAATGCTCCTTTTCCTGTAATCATAATTGAAATTATAGAGTTTAATCTTCCTCTTTATTTATCCATTTATCTCATTTTGAAGTCAGATAATTCAACTGTTTGATTGATAACCTAATTTATACCAAGTATTAGCTTGCCTTTCCCCTCCCACCCATAGAAAAAGGTTTCATTATGCAATAAGAAAATCTATCAATCCTTTACTTCAACACATCACTAAAATATATATTTATCACTTAATATACCATATCCTCAATATAAATTAATATATTTGTAAATGTTTTCTTGAATGTAATCTTTGATTAATGATCACTTTATGGAAGAATTTCCTGACTTAGTGTAAAACTGTACTCATTTAAGAAATTATTGTCAAAACTATATTTGACCACAAAGTAGTAACTTTCAAATTTGTAATTAAATATGTTAGAACCACATGTCTAAAAAACTGGCTTCTGAGGAAAATGTTAATTTATAACTCTGTGCTGTACATTGAGATTAAAATTTATATATTTGAGGAACATAAATCAAAAATTTTCTAAGAAAATTCGGGAATCATTGCTAATAAATATATTTAATTTACACACTATATCATATCATTATTTGTATAAAAGTGTCATGAATATTATAGTCTTGTAATAGGCCAAACTGATGCATAAAAAGACATGGATGAAGGTCCATTCCATGATCATTATAAGCAATTTGAAATAGACAAAAATATTTGTACATAGCATGATTTTCAATCAAATCATCACTGTTGTTTGAAAGTGTTGAATGTCAAAAACATTTTGTTTCAGGAGAGGTAATAAACTTGAATAGAACAAATCACATCATTTTAGCATTAAGCTTTATTTTGAATTTTATCAGCTGATAACATGACAGCAGACATCACTGATTAGTGTTTTGATTAGTGTATATTGTAGTTCTTATTTCAAAATTTGATATTAGAGATTTTGATAAAACTGTAATGATAAGACAATAGTTCTGCAGGAATTAAAACAAAATTACACACAGCTACTCTACAATCTTACATATAAAATATTGCACAAACATCTCACCTGGAGCAATTACTACATTTGGAAATTTTTGTAACATTATCACAAAAATTTTATTATTTCACTTTTTAGAAACTTATGGTAACTGATAAAGGAATAAGATCCAGAATTGATTTTCCTAAATTCTAGAAATTATTCATGATATTTTTCTCCCTAATCCTTAACATTGAAAGAATAAAAATACAGAATTATACTTCAACTGGTTTACACCTTTTTGTTTGTTTTTAATTCTCTTATTTGCATCAATAAAAGCTTTGTAAAATGTTCTCAATTATTTCATATATTTTTTTGATTCAATGTACATAGTTAAATAAAATTGTTGAGTGAAGTGAACATCATTCAACCTCCCCCCCCCCCCTCAAAAAANATAGGCGGTACTCTGTTTTTTACATTTAATTTCAAAATTTATCACTGAGTTCAAAGTTGTACCATTGCCCAAAATGTTTCAATAAGATCACATATTCTTATAACCACCTTTAAATGGTGGAAGTTAAATACATTTGTAGGTATTCATTCTTGTTTTATTCTTATAAAAATGATAGTCTTGTTGCTGCTTCTTCTCATGTAATATAAAGAGAAACATTCTTATAACTGCTTCCTAGAAATTATGAGTACAGTATTACAGGAGCTCCATATTGGAGACACAGCATCTATCAAATATATCTGCATTTCAGAGCAGGGACCCCAAGGCTGAAAAGATGCAACAAGGATGACCTTCAGCTGCTGACCTAAAACACAAATAAGTTTATCATAAAAAAGGCAGTCAATATTTGTATGTGTATTTGTATTTGTATCTTAAGGAAGACACTGAGCTATTTCTCTCCCAATGCAAGTAAGGGGCCATTCATGCAATTTCTGTTGGATTTAGGTTGGTAAAATGTAATCGTTGTCATCTATATTTTGTTTTATGTACTGTTTCCTGTTCCCGGCACTATTCACTAAACACCCGAGTTGAATGGAGCTTGCGTGTCTTATTTGTATTAATAACCTTTATTACTCCTAGTCGCTGGACTAGCCACTGCTATATAATTATAACAGGTTATGGGCCCAGGACTAATTATTTGTAATAGTCGACAGTGTGCTTCTTTTTGCGATTGAGAAGTGATGAGCCGTGGCTGTGGATGAGCACGTGTGATTCTAGTCGCCGGTAATTCAATAATCCAAGATGGGGGAACTTGGTGCAACGCGACTCTGTAACTTCGGGATTGCAAAGCTGAAAGGGCGAGAGGATTACAAAACTTGGTGTTTCTCGACGACTAACTATTTTCGACGGACTCGAATGCTGTATTGGGGACCGATATGGCTGATGGTAAGGAGCGCCGAGAGGAACGTGATTTTTTGTTGTTGTGGGGCTTAAAGGGCTCGTCAACAGCAAGGTCATTAGAGCCTATGCAGGTGGGGAAAAATGCAGTTTCGCACCATAGAGAAGAGCCGTAGTGACTCTTCCCCGTGTGTGGGACTCGCCGAATATCTCGACCATACCCACTAAAAACCCTCCTGAATTCAATAAATATCTAAATACAAAGATGAAAGAAAAGAAAGTTCCCCAATACATTATATCATAAAAAGAAAAAACAATTTCTAAAAATTATATTTTCTAATTTCAGAAACGAAGGATGACAGGAAAGAGGCAAAAGGAATGCACATTTAAACCCTCCCGAGAACTTGTGGGAGGAGCCCCGATCTACTCATAAAATTCAATAGTTTATTAACATTAACCGTTTCATTTCCGAGAATTGTTGGTAAATCTGCAGCCAGACCAATTTGTCTNATGTCTCGTTTTGGAATCGTGAAGAAATCCACGCGATTCCTGAGGCATGCCGTCTTTGCGGAAATGTCTGTTTCCTCATTTCCTCTGATTCCCACGTGTCCGGGAATCCAGCAAAACATTATGTTCTTTCCATCACTTTGTTTCGAGAAAAGCACATCCTGGATGTTCTGGATCAGCTTATCAGCTGGATACATATTCTGGATTGCTTGAAGGGCACTTAGCGAATCAGAATAAATCAGAAAATGTGATCCGCGGCAGCACACTGTTCATCGTAAAGCTCTCAATATAGCGTAGCACTCAGCAGTGTAAACGCTGCACAGGTCGCCTAGACGGTAGCCACAGGTCTCGCGGGGAAAAACCACGGAGCAGCCGACACCATGAGCCTGCTTCGATCCGTCGGTAAACACAGGGATATGGACCCGGTGTTTGTCGAGGATTAGGTGAAAGTATACCCTCAACACTAGAGATGGAGTGTTCTTCTTGTCATGATGCAAAAGATCGAAATTAATCTTCGGTTTGTGCAAAGCCCTTACTGAAACCTTGATTTAAGACATTAGGTGTGCGTATAACTAAAGTTTCGAAAATTTCTTTGGAGCGATATCCAAAAGGTTTGGTTGCTCTCAGTCTGATGTTGTAGAAACGGCTGGAAGAAGAGGAAAGATGAAACACTGCATTGTGCACCAGATTGTCGGGTAAAGTTAGCACGTGGGAAAAGTGTCGTAGCATGAGGAACGTGCTCTGGCCGACATCTGCCTCATGGCTGACCTCCAAAACTATCAATACGTATGACAGCTAAAGAGGTTTGGGAATTGCTCAAGAAGAAGTTTGGGACCAAGGGACCTAGTGCGGACTATGAGACAAGCAAGGTATCAAGATTTCTCAAGTACGGAGTCGTATATTGCCCACATAACCTCTCTAGGTCAAGAGTTGGAAAGTCTAGGCAAAGAAATTAAAGACGAGTACCTGATTGCTATGATTTTCCAAGGACTATCAAGTGTGTGTGCTGGGGAAAATGACATGGTATTGGACACTGTGATTAGTAAACTCCTGGATGATAGTCAAAGAAGAAATCTTACTAATGAAGAGTCGGGTGATCGTGCTGCTTTTTTCTTGAAGAAGGAACGTCCAGATAAGAAAAGTTACAAGTCTGGGGTTGACATGTCTCAAAGACGTTGTTGGTGTTGTCGTGAAATGGGGCACTATATCAAGGACTAACCGAAGCCGAAGGAATCGAAAACTGGCGATGAAAAGAAGAGTGAAGAAAGAAAAAGAATTCTGAGCAGAGAACTTTTTTGTGTGCTTTGTCTACTCGAATGTCTTAATAGTGCAATTGTAATAGGTTCTGGTCCTGAGGGACACATGTCACCAGAAAAGAGATGGCTTGTTAATTACAAAGACCGAGAACGTGATCCGAGTGTTATTGTTGGTAATAATGAAAGTTGTTCACTGGGAAAACTGTGAAATATTCCCATTTGAAAGTTTTTGGTTGTGATGCTTATGTTCATATTCCAAAACAGGTTCGTGGCAATAAGTTGGATCCCAGAGCTAAATGTATGGTTTTTGTTGGATATGATAAGGAGACAAAAGAGTATCGTTTGTTTGATCCTGATAAACCAAAGAGTATTTCTGCTAAGCACAGTGTGAAGTTTGATGAGAGTAAATTTACTGCTAGTTCAAAGACTGTGAGGGATATAAGTGATATTATATACTGTCCAATTTTCTAGCTCGTGGAAGAAAATGATGTAGAGACTGTACCAGTAGAAGAAACAACTGATGAGTTTCATGATGCTGAACATGGTGAATTTGAAGGGGAAGATGAAGTTGTTAACGATAATAATGAAAGCCCTGAAACTGAAAAAATGTTGTGAGAAGCAAATGGGTTTTCAAAATAAAGCGTAACAGTGAAGGGGAAATAATCAAATACAAAGCGAGGCTTGTGGCTGTAGGTTGTTCTAAAAAATATGGTATAGATTTTTTGGATACCTATGATCCTGTTGTTAGGTATAGTACGCTGAGTTTATTTTTCTCTTTATCTGTTAAACTTGAACTGCAAATCCACCATGTAGACATCTCCACAGCCTTTCTAAATGATTAGTTAAAAGAGGAGATATATATGTCTCAACCTTATGGTTTTCCAATAGTAGAAGGCAAAGTGTGTAAACTAAGGAAAGCTGTTTACGGTTTGAAGCAAGCCAGTAAAGTGTTGGTATGAGAAAGTTAATGTAATCCTCAACAGAGATTGGTTTTGATCAGTCAAAGTATGAACCTTGTATTTGTGTGTGGAAGAAAGGAGAGAAACTTGTTATAACTGCATTGTATGTAGATGACTTTCTTAGTTTCTTTAATGTGTGTCATGATGAAAAATTGAAGACTGTTTTGCCAAAGAATTTTTCTAGCAAAGATTTAGGACAAGTGTCTAAGTGCTTAAGTGTGAGAGTGACGAAATCAAAAGATAGTGTAAAATTAGACCAAGCAAAATATCGCGAGAAATTATTGTCAAAGTTTGGTGTGCTGGACTGTGTGAGTGAGCATCAAGACTCCAATAGAGTGCGGTTTGTCATTAACTAAGAGTAAAGGTTATGCCATTGATATGCCATATCAATAGGCAATTGGAGGTTTATTGTATTTATCATTGTGTACTAGTCCAGATATTGCATATGCTGAGAATTACTTGAGTCAATTCAACAATTGTCATGGGAAAGAGCATTGGAATGCTGTACAGAGGATTTTTATGTATTTAAAAGGGACTATGAGTAATGGAATTGTTTACTCAAAGTGTGATGATGATGATGTTGGATATTGTGATGCTTCTTTTGGTAATGATCTTGAACAAAGAAAATCAGCTTCTGGATATATTTTTAATCTTTGTCAAGGAGCAATTAGTTGGGAGAGTAGGAAGCAAGAGATAACTGCATTGTCTAGTACTGAAGCAGAGTATATTAGTATAACTCATGCCTTTAAGGAAGCAGTGTTCCTAAGGGGATTTCTGTTTTGCTTTGTGGATGATCTGGTGCTATGTTAACGTATAACGAGTGCCTTAAAGTTGACTGAAAATCAGGGATTTCATGCTAGAACCAAACATATTGAAGTTAGGTTTCATTATGTTCAGGAGCTATGTAAAAATGAGATGATAGTATTGTGCCATAAATCTACCACAGAAATGCCTGCAGATGTACTAAAGGGTTAACTAGTCTGAATAATCTGAGAAGTATTAAAGCCATGGGTGTGATTTAATGTCAAGATTAAGGGAGTGTGTTGGATTTAGGTTGGCAAAATGTAATCCGTGTCATCAATATTTAGTTTTATGTACTGTATGTACTGTTTCCTGTTCCCAGCACTATTCATTAAACACCCGAGCTGGAAGAAGCATGCATGTCTTATTTGTGTTAATCACCTTTATCGCTCCTAATTGCTGGACTAGCCACTGCTACATAATTATAACAATTTTAATCAAAGCATCCAAAAGAAATCTGGAGAAAAACCTGGGTCAGGATGAAACAATTGAGAAAATGTACCTAATCATGTATCAAGAATAAGTTCATATGAAAAATATTCCTTATATTAATACTTCAAATAATAGTTAATATTCACTTATATAATAAAATGGCAAGCAACTCACTGTAGTATTATTTTCCATTTTATTTTAGTTTATTGTCACCCAAACCCCCAGGTTTGATCTGAGCAAGATTGCTGATGGATTTAACCCAAAGGCCCTCTCGGGCTTGGACCCCAATAGGTTTCAAGCAAGTGTACTTCCCAGACAATGATATAATTGACATTAATATTTTGTCGCTCCATTTTAGAGTATTTCGTAAGTGTAAACTATAGTGAAAATTGTTTATTTATCTCTTGTCTCAGAGGTGTACAGAATCACAAAGATAAAAACTCATAATAATAATAATAATTATTATTATTATTATTATAATATTTATAATAATTATTATATTTTTTATATTAGTAATGAAGCATACATGCTGCTTCCAAGTGGCAGAGAGGTATGCTGGGCCCATAACTTAACAGTCCATGGATTGAAATCACTTATACCCAAGACATTTGGCTTGGACATTTCTGCTTAACATATTCAATAATAGGCAGCTGCATTGGAATGAACAAGCCCATAACACATAGTTCAATGACCAAATTCACATGAGCAAGCTGTGAGTTCGCAGCAATTTAAAAGAACTGTATTGCTGTAGTAATGATTAGGAAATTAATTTATCGCATTTATTAATTTAACATATCTTTTTTGAAGGATAAACAGAATTCAAACACCCCCCCCACGAAAAAAAACCCCAACAACAATAACAAACTATTATGTACTGCCAGGCATGGACACAAGGGAGAGGTCATGGGGTCATGACCCCCTTAAAAAAATCCCATTGACAATGTGGTTTTTAATCGCGGAAAAGCATTTGAGAATTTCAAAAAGGTTAATGCACTTGAACGATTTTTAATCAATAATTAGTACCACAGTATATTTATAGAAAATTCTGTTCTTCTCCTTGAAAATGTAAAATTCGCTGTTTTAAAAAAGTTTTGCATCTCTAATTATAATAAAAGTGTGGTGTTTATCACTTTCCACCACCCAACAAAAAATTAAAATAATCACAAAATTACGGCGTTACTGCAGAGATATTCTTCTTAATTAATACTTCGTTGACCTAAACTTACAATTTTCATTGCAATTTTCAAACTTTTGAGGTTGATGTGGTTTCATGGAATGTCCCATGTCTAAGACTATATTCTTTTGTTATGACTCCCATAAAATATTAGTCTGTACCTGCCCCTGTGTATGGCAATATCATTTACTAAAATCTATACAATTACATAACACTATAGGAGCAATGAAACTGCATGAACATTTTTGTTGTGGATTTTAAGAAGTTTAGGAAGTTGGATACAACTTTTATTTATTTGGAAATGAATTAAGAATATTTCTGAATGAAATAATTCTTTCTGGAAAATAACCATTGACAAAAACTATTATTATTTTGCTCATGAACAAGACATTTCATGAGTGATGAAAATAGGTTTACAAGTCACGATAAAAAACAAAGAGCACCATTTTGTATTTTGATGTAAAAGGTGTTCCTCTCTAAACAACAGGATAAGATTAGATACCAAAATCAAACCTGAAATGGGACGTTTACAATTCAGACATCTCTTGGTACTTTGACAGTCAGAGCACCCCTACACTTCAACTTTCACCGTTAAATCATCATACATATTTTCTCAGGTAAGAATAAGTATATTTTTTAAATTAGTGAAATATTGTACATATCATCATTCTGTAAAGTTTTTTTTATGAGGATTAAACAAGATGGACTGGAATGTTGTTGTTTATTGTAATCAAGCTTAGCTGCAAAGTATTTACTCTTAAAAATACTGCAATGAAAGTATTTGATAATTTGAATGATATATTGAAGTTCAAATTCAAGTATTTTTTGGTGATCCTTTGCGAGGCTCTTTACAGGATAAGACCAGGTGGTAGACCACATACCCATTTCCTCCCTAGGTATGCCACTGAAAGTACTCCAGAAAAAGACACTGGTTTGGTTTTGTTTTGTTATGGAATTTAAGTGAAAAGTAGAAATGGACAGTAGTAAGAATAGAAAGTAGAAAGGGCAAAATGGGTTAAACAAATTATGTGTTAATAACCAGCTATCAACAAAACAATTTCCAGGTATTATAGGTGGCTAGAGTTTTGTAAAAGAATTATAATCATCTGAAAAAAACAAAATTTCAGAAAAATTCATGTTATTCTATCCTGATTAGCAGAAATCCCAAAATACATACAGAAAAATTATTTGAATAAGAAAAATAAAACATTTCATTAGTTATAATTCTCCAGCTCACGAAACATATGTGATCACAAAATAAAAGTTAGTATTCCTTTTATTTTACTAGTTTGAACATTTTCTTAAGTAAATAGTATTCTTTGAGGTTAAGACATAGTGTCGATTGGAAATCAATTGGGGGAGAGAGAAAAAAGCATTGACTACAGGTAATATTAAAAAACATTGATTATATTTATTTACTATAATATTCACTGAAATGCTCAAATGTTTAAATTTTGGAAAACACGAAGTGGCACAAAAAAATTAATATGAATATAATTTAATAAAAAATAAATCTACATCATATCAATGTGTTGAAGTAATTGTTCGATTTTCTGCTGGCACAAACAACACAGAAAAAATACTCTTTGTAAACCTTTCATGATACGCTGTACTGATTGCAGCATATAATCTTGGAATGTCAATGAAAAACTATGTTAAAATATCAATGTAGATCTTACTAGATTCACCAGTATCACAAAAAGTTTTTTAAAAAATGCCATAATTTTCTGTTAGAGGTTTCAGGAATGCAAAATATAAACCAGAAGTCATGGGATACTTAGTACAAATGCCTGCTTTGAAAACCAAACACACCAATTAACTCCCGAACAATCCAACAATTCATACTAGGTTACTAAAAACTGATGGGTAGAAGAAGTTGTTGATTATATATAGGACAGACATTCAAGCTTCTTCACAATCATCTAAAACATATTTACCAAACTCTATGACACACTACAAACATTTTTGTAAAGTATTTTAACTGTGAAAGAGGAAATTCAAATGAGGTCATTGAAAGAATTAAGTGTAAAAAAAGTGATGTCAATTCACGAAGAGATGAAGTAGAAAAATGCATTGAACCAATTGTGATTCATTGGTATTCCTCACTAGCTGCAAAATACCATTGCATTTGTTTTTTTTTATGTGGGGTTTTACGGCTCATGTCGACATCAAAGGTCATTGGAGCCTGAAAAACTTGTACAGGTAGGGAAAATGCAGTTACGCACTAGAGAGAGCCAACTCCCCGCGGTTTTGCTTAGATTATTCTAATGTAAGGAAATTGTTTAATATATCATACAACTTGATTGAACAATTCACAATTTTAAAATTATTTATTCTTTTTGTACTGTGAGTTGTCCAAATAAGATAGTATGACATATATAAATATTGTAAGGACTCTAATGAACTTGACATTGGCGAGCCCTAAAGCCCAAAGAAAAAAAAAATCGTCGATGTAAACAATGGAGAGTGAGAATATTGCTTCACTGTAGAGATTTATTGAACATCTGTGTTATTAGAATGTTTAAAAAATTTGTACAGTGAAATCTCTGCTAATGGTACAAATGATAAACAATTGAAGGGCTACATTGACTGTATTGACGCAATGTTATTGGTGTGTAAAAGAAAACTAATATTACTTCTATTGCTAATCTTGCTATTGCTAATCATTGATGGAGTCAACTTCAACTTCATAGTCATCTTAGGAGAAGGATTTGTCACTTTTCCTTCTCCTGGGAAAGATAGTGAAGATGAAGTCAAAGTTGACTCCATAAATAAATAAAAGATTAGTGAGACAGGCAATAATAGTTTTATGTTATGAAATACTATGTGTTATACTAAAAGTGGTTCTATTTTGAAATTGGTTTTGCATTTGAAGTTGACAGGTTCCCGAGAAAGATAACTCTTATAAAAAAGGGTTTCACGTTTTCTTGAAAATTAATTTTTGTGTTCTCTTTTCATACAGTATTGTTGTAGCTAAGATAATGTTTCATCTCAAATTTTTAAATGAGTGTAAATATACATTCATAACAAAGAGATCTTACTAAATGCATAGTAATTCCAATCTCAAAGAAAACAAGAGCACAAACTTGTGACTAATTTGGAACATTAAGCCTGACAACACATGCATCTAAAGTTCTTACTCGTATTATACTTAGAAGAATAGAAAAAAGTCTTGAGGACTATCTAACTGATGACCAATTCGGATTCAGAAGAGGCATGGGAACAAGAGAGTATATTAACTTTAAGGCAAATAATTGAAAAAAGGAATAGAAAAAGAAAGACAACATATCTATCATTCGTAGATTTAGAGAAAGCCTTTGATAACGTGAATTGGAATATTATGTTCAAATTGCTAAAGAAGGTGGTATCTCTTACAGAGATAGAAGAATAATACATAGTTTATATAAGAATGAGAAGGGAATAATAAGATCTGTTAATAACCAGGAAGAGGTTGAAATAAAGAAAGGAGCAAGACAAGGATGCTCACTATCTTCTTACTTATTTAATTTGTATGTCTAAGAAGCAATAAATAGGATAAGAGAAGAGATTCAAGTTGGAATAAACATACAGGGAGAAAAGATTGACATGCTAAGATTCGCAGATGACATTGCTATAACAACAGAAAATATAGAAGATCTACAAAATATACTTCACATAATGAATAACGTCATGAAAACTGAATTTAACATGATGATGAATAGAAAGAAAACGAAAATACTCGTATGCAGTCGGAACCAGGAAGCTCAAAGAAGAGTACCAATAATAAGTATTGAGAATGAAAGAATACAAGTAAAGGAGTATAAGTATCTGGGAAGTCTGATAACATGTGATGGAACTAGTAAAGGAGAAATACGAAGCAGAATTAATCAAGCAAAAAGCGCCTTTAACAGGAAGAAGAATCTATATACATACAGAAATATAAACCTAAAAATAGATCCGTTGGGAAGAACATATAATGAATGAAGAGGTATTCAGAAGAATAGGAGAAAGTAGAAGCCTAAAAACCAGAAGAGCAAATATGATAGGGCATACTCTTAGACATAATGGAATACTAGCAAACCAGCCTAAGGGCTGCTAACTGAAGAAGAAGAACAAAAGTGTGTATTTAATGCATTATAACCTTTGCTTATTTTCTTAAGTCATTGGAAAATCTTTTTCCCCATGCCCCATAAAGGGTAAGAATTTCTTTAAGTTTTTCAATGAAATATAAAAGATGTTCAGAATTTTTCAAAATTTTTGAGTGGTAACAAGTTTTTTAGTTTCCATCCAAAACTAAGAAAACTGAGCTTGACATTTTTTCCTAAAGGACTGTTTTCATTATTTTAATAATTTAGTATTAAGAATTTGAATAATTCCAATTCCAATAAGAATTCAAATAATAGTTTCATTATTCATACACCGTAAAGGGAAATATAGTTATTGTAAAATCAAGGTCTTTAAATTACACCCCAAAGGATATTTTCTGTAAGTTTCATGCTCATGACTACATATTCCATGAGTTGGTAATAAATTTGGTCCACAAACTATATTGCTTCAATTGCTACATCTGTGCTGCTCACAAATGTTAATTAGGTTTTATCTGTACGTGATATTCCATCTAAAAATAGTTTTTTACTAAAAAAATTGACAGTTTTAGACTACCGGTACTTAGGTAGTCTAAAACTCCTCTTTCTTTCTTCAGAATTCTACAATGTCTCAGAGGTGGGTATGGCCTGATTAATTGGAATAATAAATAAAATAAAAAACGTTTCTTACAAGTTACTTAATTTTATGAGCTGCCAGTATGGTTCACAAAGCTGCGTCAACTGGTTGCATTGTTGGTGTGGCGGCGGGTGACGGGGCGCCTGCTTGGGTCAACAGCGATCCGTTCAGTAGCGCCCAAATTCCATTTATCAACCACAGCATCAATCCCAAGAGCGACGTGAGTGCTTCTAACATGTCTCCTCCACGCGTGTACAACATATATACCAGGAACAAGCTGAGCGCTGTCTTGGTTATCACGTCCACCCAGTACATTCTGTGAAAGGAAGCAGTGCAATCTCAAGTCATTCATTCAAATTAGGCAAACATAGGACGATATTTATTTTCTTTTTTTTTACGTTAATGTTGGTAAATTTTAATGGACCGTATCTGGGTGGCGGGGATATGCGGGATTAATTCACCCGCTGAAATTATGAAAATTGTCCTTTTTGTATGTCTCCTAATTTTTGTATATGCTAAATAAATAAGTAAGTAAATATACTATGCTATCAAAATCAGTTGCAAGCTGCGTATGACCACGTGGGGGGTAATAAACTAAGTTACTCTCCGGAAACAAGCAAGGGAGCATCCCATCAATTCCGATCAATGGCACATGGGCAGTGGTGAATTAAATATTTATAAAATTTATAAATATTTAATAAATACGTACTGTTATCCATTTATTATAATAAAATAAATTGTTTATATCTGTGCAGTAAAAATTCAACATTAATAAAACAAAAATATTTATGATATCCCGCCCAAGGAAAATCCGCCACTACCCGAAGGAAAACTGGAGAAAAACCCGGGCCAGGATGGGGTTACAAAGATAATATACACAACTGTGCCATGGTTGCTAATAGTTAGAAATAAAGTAGTAAAAACAAAAGGAGCAAAAACAACATGCATGAAAAAGATATTTAATCAATGTCTAGAGCACTACACCAACGGCGTGATAAAGGATAGGTTTTAACATCACCCACATCATCCAAAAGCATGTGGTATACAATATTTATTAGGAAATTGAAATTCTTACTGATATTAATAAATGAAGTTAATGAGAGTTTCCATGTCCTAATAAATATCGTTTTCCACATGCTTATCACGCCATTGTTGTAGTGCTCTAGACATTGAATTTACACAGTTTAATAAAAGAAGTTAATGAATTCTTTCGCATTATAGAAACAATATCACATTAAAAACCTTTTTACCGCAGATTAAATGAGATTCAATTTATTTATTTTTGGGAAGGGAAGTACACAAAATAATTCCTGAATGATATGGGCCTCTTTGACAAAGAGTTGTTGACATGCAGGACGATGAATATTAGCCTTATTACGAGTGTTGTGTTCGTGAACTAGACTGTTTCTTCTAAAACAGGGTTGGGATTTTAATAGTTCTGTCTTAACAAATACGACTACTTCATAAATTTATATGCAAGGGAGAGGGAGAATATTTAATTCTCTGAATAAAGGTTTACTTTTTGATATTATTACTACTAAATAAAGGTTTAGTTTATATTTATACTGATATATTGATTTCACTTTGTTGTAAGTGGAGGTACCGTCCGAATCAGATGTACATCTTTGATTTCATCCAGCGTCGTGTGAATAGATTTGGCAAGTTCTTTATTATTCAATACATATATCCCATATAGAAAAATTATTATGCCATTGCTGACGTTTACATTAAGTTCATCTGAATGATGATGATGGTGGTTGGAGGATGAGATGAACGTCGTGAGAATTGTTTTCATCGCCTGCGTCCATGCCTTACGTCTGATTCGAAACTGCTACCTTTCGCGCGTGAACTCGAACCCCTTTCTCTTCCTCCTCTAGACAGGCTTCTCTCAGAATATTCATAAGAAAGCTTCATTTGTAGCTCGGTTAAAGTAGAGGCAAAATCCCCCAGATACTATTGTATCCCTTCGCCTGACACGAAGTTACAACCACCACCTAAGTCCGTCCTAAAACGTGGAAGTGTCAGAGAAGGGAAAAGGTGTACGTTCACATTTCGCGTATATCTCTCCGGCAACCTAGGAATTTCAGACATTGTAATTCCTAGGGAATGTGAACAATGCCTGAAGCCATTAGACTAAGTAGGAAATGTTCATCGCATTGTAATACCTAGGTATTGTAGACATTGCCTAACGAAAGACAGGCAAGGCTATTAATACACAATATTCGAGTTTAAAATAGACCAAGCATGATTATTTCTTTAATTTCTAAGTATTTTTCTCTGTAATTTTACAATTAAACATATTTGACTCAAAACAATATTCGGTAATTTCCAAGCTTCCGATCGAGCTGAAAATTTTCAGATATGTGTGGTTTTTGAAAATAGGTTATGATACCATTGAGCTGATCTAATGATCAAGGAGGGAGGTACATTCTACATTGTCTTAATCATAAGTCTATGCTGAATTATTGAAAATCAGGATGATGAGATGCGTTATACAGTGAAATGTTATAGGTTGTATCGCACGAGACTGGAAGCTACCAATCAGTCGGTGGTCTCGTAACTTATCAGGCCATATTATCAGACACATTTTCGTTTCTTATCAATTATTCTCTAAGTGCCAAACACGGTGACGGCAGCGGCGCTAGTTAATTAACACGCTGGTAAAATCTAAACCATTCGTGAAAATGTTACGATTTATAAACTGTTTTTATCTTTCTGTCAAAAGGAAAAGCAACAAAACAAAGAACGCATATCGGTAAAATTTCAACTCGATCGGAAATGAGAATCTGATGGTGAATGTGTGATGTAGACACAGGAATTTCCCAATGGCAAATGGTAGAACAATCAACTTTGTGCACATTTGCCAAATAAAAAACACATTCTAATACTAAAATAAATAAAATAAACGTAAAAACCCTTTTTGTTAAGCAAGCTTGTATGTAAAAAGTACTGAACAAAAAGTAAAAAAAAATCATGTTCACTCGTCAAATAATAATGGTCACTCGTCATAGTTTCACGTGGTTACAAGGTACATAAACGTAAATAATAATAAAAATAAAACAAATTTTAAAAGTTTGAGGTGTCAAGCATCATAAGTACTAATTCTACTTTTCATTAAAAAAAAGCCAAGGTGCTACAATAGCATAGACATCAGTACTGCATTATTCCCCTTAATTATTGCTAAACACTATAATTATATTAAATTCTGATTAATTTGATGTATATAACTTTTACTACCGTATTTTTATTCCCTATTGCTGAACAAATAAACACACATGACCCAAAGAAAAACGGTAGAGAACTCAACACATCGCCACTAAGAATCCAAGGTTTTCTAATAATGTAATTACAGCTTGTTGTTGAATGGAACGCATTAGTAGTAGGTCAAGTTCGGAAGTGGAGGCAATGTTTTCGTGGACAGTTATTAAATTACTTTGTTATATATTAGGTATTGTTTCCCACTTTGCCTGATGGTTTCAGGCATTGCTCACATTGCCTAGGCACTGTGTACAATATCTGATTTGCTGGTAACATATGCACTCTCACTTCGATGTTTCAATTTATCCGTCACTTGCTCCCCAGGAACTATAATTTCACGCACTCTTTGTTCACGTTTATGGAAAAGTTTCTCTAGGGATAGACTTCAAAATGATATTAATACTCACATGCGTAAGTGTCGTCTTGCAGCAGGTAAAGTCTCAGGCATCTCTTTGAGGATGTGCACTCGCGCAGCTTTCACGCAATCCTCGAAGTACTGCTCCAAGTCCAATTCATCGCCGTCGATGACGAATTCTGAGCGTTCTCTAGGATTGAGGATGCGCCGTATCTCCGTCACCAGCTCATTCTTGAAGTCCCATTGGTTGTTGGCGTAATATTCGAACACTTCGAAGCCCTTGAGGATACGTCGATGCACTCGCCACACACTAACGAACACAACATGGTACTAATTAATTTACAGTTTCACTACTTACTTACATTGCATTCATTGATAATGTTCTCATAAGTGGGTACCTGAAAAGTATATTATTGGTTATTGAGTAAATGAACATTCCAATGAAAATGTGTAACAAGTTGAATAAAAACGTTTTTGGTCAACTTGGGATTTCGGATTAAAAAATAAATAAATACTGCGTTGAGGAAAAATCAAAGTCACAGGTCGCAAATCTTTCTCCAATTCATTTTTCGTCATATATCGTTATATTTTGAGCTATGTTGCGGGATGGTATAAAGGTTACGTTCGTGGTTCGTAAGGTGGTTTCTTATGTCGTGTTGGGTGTTTATATGATATGAATTTATTATAATTTCGATTATTTTTAATCTTGATTTACATTTATTTTACAGTATTGCTTTTTATTTTTATATTTGATTATGTTGGTAATTCTAAAAATATTTGAAGAAATTTAGTTGATTCTTTTCTACATTTTTTGCAATTCTCTAACAAACCGATTCTTTTTTCTTATAACAATAAATGTAAATAACAGAATACACGAAAAGCATCTAATCTCTCTCCAAATAATGTCTATAAATTAACAAAATACTTTACTTCTTATCACTATTATACTTTTATCAGCTTATCTTATTTGAATTTATGGAACATTCGTGAAAATGACGCAAATATCATATGTTAAAATGGACAAGAAATGCGTATAAATATTCAAACATTAAAGAAAACCTGTGATGTTGAAATATTTGTTATGTTAACAAATTATCCAGTAAAATATTGCAAAATACTCCAGCCAGCACTGCAGTAATGTACAAATAACGGTCCTCTGAGGGACGCCACTCTACTTACACAGGTTTATGTCCAGAGAGGAATATGATTGTGTCGAGGAAGATGGCTGGGATGAGATGGAAGAAGAGTACACACACGTAGTGCAGTAAGCGAGAAGTCTTCATGCTGCCGCCAGGGTACCACACAACGTTGTTTAGAGGCACTCGCTCCGTAACACGACGACCAATCTCTATTATGTCACTCCATGAGACTTGATATTCGCTGCTCGATGTCATATGCACCACCTTGTGCTCACGATCACTGCGGAAACACAATCAGTGCAAGTAATATGCATCTTACGTTCTTGAACTCTTGTTAATTTAACTGTGATTTCTTGGGATTAGGTCACAAATTAAAAAAAAATATTTCTTCGAACTTGCCAACGTTTCGATGTATGATATTATATACATAAAAACGTTGCCAAGTTCGGAAAATTTTAATGTTTTAAATTTTTGACCTAATTTTAAAAAATTAGTAATATGTACATTAACAAAATAACAACTATATAATGGTCTATAAGAGAAACTAATAATAATAACAACTATAAATAGACGAATAATGTAAAGCAATAATAAAATAATTAGTAATATACGACTCCAAAATTATAATATAAATCAATATTAAATAATAAGTAATATATTGACTTCATTAATAGCCAACGCTTTCTACTTCATGACTTGGTAAATTCTAAACAAAAATACATTCACATCATTCGAATTGTTCATCATTATATCTTTCAAACATAATACAATTGTTCAATTACATTAAATGCACTGCTTAAAACGTTTTACGGATTAATAACATATTTACATTGAAAGATAGGCACCAGAAAGTTGAAATTTCCCTTGTTGAAAATGAAGTATGTCAATATTACGTTTCAGAAACAAAACCACTTACTTGTAGGGTTCCTCAAGGTTCAATTTTAGGTCCTATCCTCTTTTTATTGTACGTAAATGATATGTCATCCACCACACCCGATTGCAAAATGGTTCCCTTTGCTGATGACACAAATTTACTATGTGACCACGCCAATGCTCAGAAAGATCTATCTAACCTCTCGTCTTGGTTTCATTCAAATCGTCTCATCGTTAATACTGTTAAAACAGTATCCATGTCATTTCGCAATAGTGTAACGAAATCTCTTCCTCCTACATTCCCTTCGCTAAACGGAACCCAAATAAAAATCAGTCAAGATAACAAAATTTTCATTTTCAAGACAACCTCAAATGGAATTGCAATATTGATAATTTGAATTCCAAACTAAGCGAAATATGCTACGTATTCCGAATTGTAGCCAACATTGTTAGTCAACACGCTTCTCGCTGCGTGTATTTTGGAAATGTACATTCTCATGTACGGTACGGCATAATCTTCTGGGGTCAATTCACTCAGAGCATTCAAAATTTTAGAATTCAAAAGAGAATTGTTCGGATTATATGTAAACCTCACCCCCTGAAATTCACGTAAACCTTTACTTAGAGAATTAAATATTCTCCCTCTCCCTTGCATATACATTTCTAAAGTAGTCGTGTTTGTTAAGAAAGAACTATTAAAATCCCACCCCTGCTTTAGAAGAAACAGTCTAGTTCACGAACACAACACTCGCAATAAGGCAAATATTCATCGTCCTGGCATGTCAACAACTCTTTGCCAAAAAGGCCCTTATCATTTAGGAATAATTTTGTACAATTCCCTTCCCAAAACTCTAAAAGATAAATACATTGAATCTCTTAAAAATCCACGGTAAAAAGGTTTATAATGTGCTAATGTTTTTATAATGTGAAAGAATTTACAGATTTTAATAAAAGAAGTTAACTGGAGTTTCAATTTCCTAATAAATCTTGTTTTCCATATGACTTCGGATGATGTGGGTGATGTTAACATCTCTTATATTTCATCACGTCATTGTTTTAGTACTCTAGATACTGATTAAATTCCTTTGTCATGTACGTTGATTTTGCTCCTTTTTCTTTTCTAATAGATTATTTCTAACTGTACGTAAACTTGGCACGGTTGTGTACATTATCTCTGTAGCCCCATCCTAACCCGGGTTTACTCCGGTTTTCCTCCGGGTGATGGCGGAATTTCCCTGAGCGAGAATGTCATTAATACTTGTGTGCTATTAATCTCGAATTTTTACTGCACTAATATCTACAATTTATTTTGAATAATTAATGAATAACAGTACGTATTTATTAAATAATTTCTTTTGTAAATTTTAAATCCGCCACTGCCCATAACCCTTGATCGGAATTGATGGGATGGTCCCTTGATTGTTTCCGGAGAGTAACTTAGTTTATTGTCTCTCCCCACGAGGTCATACGCAGTTTGCAACAGCTTATTTGACAATAAACTTTATTTATTTATTTATTTATTTATAGTGCGTTTGAACTGCTCATTATGATTCCTTTAGTCATTGGAGACGTTGATGAGGAAATGAAATAAATAGATCGTCATATTGAATCAATAGATTTGGTCTCTATCTGCGATCTTTCTGATCTCCAACCTACCCTTATATTTGACCAACAGTCTACTAACGTTCCTGTTGACTCTTTCCAGAATTATTATTTAAAAGTTTCATCATAGTGCGTTACCAATTCCAATCACTAGTATTGAGGAATTGAATAATTGGAACATGAAGGTGCGGTATATTGCCCAAAGCAAGGCTTACCAACAAAATATCCATTGCCCATTGAAATTCTGCATTTTCTTATTGTTGGTTATTGCTACGCAAGTTTTTTTTTTTTTTTTTACGAATATACCGTTAAGTCGAGAAGATATTATTCAAGTATTCCCTCATTGGAAATTATTGCATGTTTTGAACTCCCAAAGAATCGATTTTAAGACCAGTCGTCCTCAAGAACTGTGGTTTGCCCACGATGCTTCCCTAAATACCAGGTGTATCCCCAGGGTTTAATTTCCATCGACGCTCACCCGTTGCAAATGAAGTTCCATGCAAGAACCATGATTCCGTTGACAGCAATGTCCACTGGAAGGAAGTCCGCATAGCCCTTCTGGTTGCAATACATGGTGCGGATCACACCTTTCCCCGCACCAATCAGCAATCCCGTGGGTCCGTTGATGTTATCTGTCCATCCAGGAAGAGGATCTTTCCAAATGGGAATCACTGCAAAAACAATCGGAGGTTAGATATCTTTTGTTTTGTATGCTAAAAACAAATCGACTTTCCCACGCACGAGCAAATTTTCGTCATGGATCGTGAAAACAAAGTCTTAGAAGATATAAGAAACAATTAACAAATGCGGAAACGACGAACTTCTTATTCATTCCGCATACCTACTGCAAATTCAGGGTCATGCTTTAGAGATAACAAATCAGTCTTACCGACTGATGGCCGCAAGATCAAGATGGGCATCTTGTCCAATTGTTCGTTCACCAATCCTTCTCCTAGAGCTTTCGTAAACGCGTACGTATTAGGAAGATCGCCCAGGATCCTGAAAAATGATACAATTATGTGTTTCATTAAGATGGTGAATACTGAAGCAAAATTCTTGGTCACAGAACTTCAATATTTCAGCCAAACCTTTAACTGTTTTCTTTACTCGGAATGACATGACGGATGATACGGAAATCACATAGGAATGGTAATTGTATACAACAAAGATACTGGGGAAGCTTAATACATCTCCGAACATTTTAAAACTCCTAAGAGGCGCCTCAAAAAAAGTGCTTTCCATAATCCCCCGGGTCTTTTCACGTCTTTTATACTAAAATCCTTGAAAGAAGCTTCTCTCGGAAGAAATCTTCAATATTTTTAGTTTTGTGTAGGAGGATTTATACATTATAGAAACTCACAAGATTGCAAACATATTATTCCTAAAATTCAATTTAGTTAACCATGTAGTTATAATAATGTTTAAAAATTAATTTTCGTCCCAATCAAATTTTTCATGGGTCTATTACGCAGGACACACGTCGTCTTCATCAACTCGATAACGTTATGTTCAATAACTTTTAATTACTACGAAAGCATTTATTGAGATTCTACACTCAAAGATTAATTCCTACAAACTCCAAACAAACTGAATAAATTTTGTTTTCAAATGAGAACTACACATAATTTTATATCGACAGGAAACCCAACTCCAGTTCCGACTACATTAACACGTAATTATGAATATGGTCCAAAGAGGAGCATAATTCACTAGGAAAGCAATAATGTTGGTGATTCTGAATTTTTCCTTTTATAGCACACTGAATTCCTGTAACCACACATTCACGAAGTTGTGTCGATGATTCATTTTGATAGTAGAATAGAAATACAAAAAAGAGCAATTAAGATAATTAAACACTGTTAGCACTGTGAGAAGAAAACGAATATTTGTCAGACTGTCGATTCAGACAAAATAGGCCCGTACTTTCGGCAGCTGAATTTTATTTTCGAAGGTTTTTCACAAATACATAAAGTACAAGAGAGTGCAAAGCGGAGAAAGGAATTGAAATTAGTCAAGATGATGCAGATACACGAAAAATTCGCGATATTTTTGTGATATTGAATACAGTACGTTCCACTCAGGAGTATTGTCCACGAATGGAGTCACCTTCATACTTTCTCATCGGTTTGCAGTTCATTCAAACCGTTTCAATAAAAACGAATTTATTAAGCGGTGTCTTGAACAGCGAATACTGAAAGAATGGATGAGATTCGACCCATTGTGTGTCGTGAGGTCGGTCTTACTGAAGCGAGTACTCCCGCTTTCAAGTTAGGAGCAAAGAGAATACCCATCGTTGTCCGAAGAGTGAGAGTCTTAACCCTCTGGAGAAGAACGTAGTTAAACGCCTTCAGAAATGTCACCGATCTTCTCTTCCATCTAAGAAACAACGAATACAACACTAATGGATTCGAATGTTTTCGATTATTTTTAAGCATTACTTCCTCCCACGTCAACTCCAAGAATGGGAAGGTTGTTTGGAATTGAGCTGCATTGTGGACAGAAATTTTCCTCGTAAAATATTATACGTGGTGGAAAAATACTATAGCTGAATTAAAATAAAAAAAGGAAGCGGAAAACTGGTAGAGTGTGGCGTTGCCACTTTTCCAACCTGCCTCAGCGATGACCCTGGGGATCAGTAGCTTGATTTAACACGTGAGGTCTGAGATGAAGTCACTGCCATATTAAGTGAGGTCAGGAAAGTAATCGAACACTGTGTTTTAATTTTCATGCATGACTACGTAATGGGACTCCACGACCGATGTTTCAATAAGGAACACTTATCACTCGAATTTGAGGTCGACCTCGTTTCTTACCGATCAGTATTGTCTCAATCTGACTAAGCGTTGTCAATCATGGTTGTAAGGGACACCGGCGCTTCTGGTTGGGTAGAAACAGTAACTGCATTGTCCTTGGTAAGCGCAATCCCTTCCTAACTTTAATTCTACTATAGTTATTGCACGAGAAACTCACTTTTTGGTCATGCCTTCCAAGATGTCGTCGGACGTGTTCTCGACAAGCGCAATGATGTCATGCGGATCCGCTGGCGGAGGGTACGGTCTTTCATAAAGCACCTTCTCCTTCAAGTGGCAGTAAGCGGTGCTCACGTGCAGGAAAGCGTGCAGATCTCGCATCTCTTTCGCGAGCTGCAGCATGAGCTTAACGCCGCGCGTGTTGAGCAGCACTGCTTTCTTGAGTGTCTCATCGAAGCGGATGGTGGCAGCGCAATGGACCACCACGTTGACCGTGGCGACGAGTTGGTGACGGTCGTCGGGGGAGAGACCGAGGTCCGGTGCGGCAACATCGCCAGCGACGGCACGTACTTTAGACTGCACTTCTGGCCTCTCACTTCGGAGTCGCTCGAACAGCTAGAATGAAATAAACAAATAAATATTGAATCAATTAACAACTAAATGCATGTTTTTTTTCTCGAGAAAAAAAAACGGAAAGTACTTGGCACTTCCTAAATACAGGATACTGAATTCTTAGGCTACAGTTTCTTTGACATCATGCTCAGTGACTTGCAGTATATTAGTTCAAACTGGAAACACATAGAATATCTTAACATATGATACAACCTAAAAATTAGAAAACTTCACCTAATTCATATGAAGGAGTCTCCCAAATTTTAAGCAACAAGTACTGACGGACGAAAGAGTAGTCTTAATCGAACCGGATTGATGAGTTATTTCATGATATGGCGGATATTTATCAATGAGAGTTTATCTAGTGATTCTTCCTGACGCCAACGGGACACAATTTCAAACGTCTTTCAAAATTTCCCACAATTTTTGTTAATCCAAATTTCATCGCTTTGCGTACCGGAGCGTACCAGAACAAAAAAAAAGTACTGAACAAATGTATTTGCGGTGAGCCATAAAAAAAGACCATTCGCTCTTACATTAACTACTTGAAAATAATTGATACTCATCAATTATTAATATGTCGGGTTAAAAATGATCCTGTGATTAGCGAGAATACCAGAAAATAAGCAGAAGTACTAGCAAAGAGTTTATGAGTTTAATTGTATCTGTTGTAAAATTAATTAATGTAATATGTCGTTTAATGTCAGGAGATAAAGATGTGACAAGAAAGAAAGAAGGAAAGAAAAGAAAGAAAGAAAGAATGATTATGGCATTTTATAAACACTTTTTTCCTAAAATCGGCGGTTATGGTCTTGCATTAAGAGTTTTATTGATGAAAGAAAAACCTTTTCCACCCAAAATATCAATCCAATCCTCCCAATCATCAGCAGAGAATGGCTATGATGGCGTTAGCAAACAGCGTAGCTGAGGAATTCTCTGTCCGATCACTTATGGGCTCAATACTGCTTTGGTCTAATAAAATTATTACAGCAAGACCAAATCTTTTCTTAATGTATTTTTGATTTGTAGAAAGTGTAGTTAATTTATTATATACTTAATTACAGTAATTGTCTCTTCAGCGGCCAATTCTGATGCCTTATTGAAATAGTTCTGCTCAAGCGCTCGAGTATGGGTTATCTAAAGGTACAGGTATTCGCTTGCGCCAAACTGGATCTAACATGGTGTCAAAAATATGACATAGCGCTTGCAAATATAGGAGTCGCATTGCTTTAATTTAGAGAATTTATCATCTTTTGACCATTTATTGATGAAAAAGAATATCGTAATTAAATTGTGAATAGTTTCTGTGTCTGATCGGGATACGGAAATATTACGATTTGATTTTTTTAAGTTTTTATAATCGCGTGAATTTGTGTCAAAACTTAACCAAGAAGACTGGAAGATTGAGAGTCAAGTCAAATTGCGACATTAGTACATTATGTATTATGTACTCTAAAGTACATAGTACATTTTGTTTCAAAGTAATAAAATGCATTTTTCATATTATTAGTTTTGATAGGTCAATAAACAAGGTACCATGCACCCGTTTGTTTGTATTATTTTGTCAAAGATGTAATACGATTTATCAGATACTGAAGTCTTTGCATGGTCAGTAACCACTACTAACACAATACCGCATCTGCACATTCAACAAAAATATACCATAAAAGATTTTCAAACTATTGCTCATGTCGTTAAAAAGATATTTACTTCACTAATGTGTTCAGTAGCCGAAATAAAAGGAACAGAAGAAATTTCTTCAACCTTTTCTTTCATCTCAAGCACTATTAAAATATTTATTAAATATTCTTGCAATTCTGATTCTCGTTTAATTACTTTATGTTCAATGCAAAAAACGACATATCAATCAATCAGACAGGTGCGTCCCTAGAATGAATGTACTGTGAGTTAGTTTATTCCTCCGAAAAGAGATAGCAACACAGTGACATAAGAGGAACGTGCTGTATACTTACGCGGCCTCCGGGAACAATGGTGATGCGGCGACCTGCCCCAAGGTGTCTCGGATGGTAACATACGAGAAAGTCAACCAAGAGGGACTTTACAGTATCTTAAGAACCTTCTCTTTAAGAACAAAGAACAAGCTAATCTAAGAATCAGATCTTAATAACACGCGAAACAGCTTTCCTGAATGCTTTATATAATGCAGATTTTACAATAACGACTGGTCATCCCAAATAGCGCAAATATCGGTATCTTCTTGTTTAACTTCGATTACATGATTTAATATTAGTGATGGTGGAACATACTTCGATTAAAAAGTGAGCAATGAAAAAAAGGGAATTTACGTTTATGGAAAATTTTATGTTTTATGAACTGTAATACGTCGTGGATTGGTTTCAAATTTTATATTTCAAGAGACAGTGAATATAGCAACTAATACAATATTTGTTTGATTTTTCTTTGAGTTTATTCAAGCAAGGTTAACGACGACTAATAATAGCATACTCATAATGTTTTTTGTTTCTTTGATTGGTGCGCACAGGATATAAACAACTTTAAAATTAAATCACAAAGAGCTGTCACAAAAAAGAAACATCTGAGATTCTTAATATATTGAACTCCGGAACCTAGAATTAAAATATTTGCATTCGAAAACGGTGCATTGGAGTGAGCGTTAAAATTTTCTATAAATACTATGAGTGTGTATATACAATGAGTGTGTATAGAGGAGAAAAAAAAAGAATGGAACCAAAAGTTTTTTGCCAATAGCATGTGGCTTAAATTGGTAAAAAATGGTGGCAAACCTATAGTCATTATTGTATCCGAGACACTATACAGTATTTATTCAATCACAATTTCAGAAAATTCTCCAACGAACACTTTCTGTTCGTGTGGCAGGCACCACGTGTCTTGTCTTCAGTCAACAGGAAACCGAATTCACTTTACAAGCGACATCCGCTGGGAAACTGAAGTCTCTTGAACCGTGGAAAACTTCCGTCCCAGCTAACACTCCTGACAGCAAATAACGCAGTAAATTTTTGCACCATTCAATTTTTCAGAAAAGATAAAGAATTATACCACAAATCAACGTGTTTGATGGAAAGAGGGTCGAAACTAACCCGCCCACCTCTCAAATCGTATTTTGGACTATTTGAGGTTTAATGAAGAAAGAAAATCAAAGGAAAATAGTTTATATATTGTTTGCACTGTAATATATGTAACATAGTTCATTCAAACTACAACTTCACTGTAAATAATTGTTAATTATTGTATACTTCTATTACGGAAGATATATAATTGTGAAAATAGTACTTGTAAAATTCCTTCAGAAAGTTTAATTCGAAATTCCAAATCTTTAATTCCTTTTTCCTTCTGTTTCATTCCGAATATTTTAGTATATTTACCGAAGTACTTTCACGTCATTTATTCCAACTTCTAGAAGTATTCAAGGAAAGTACTAATATTTTGAAGAGTAAAAGTACACAATGGTTAATGTTCGTAGTATGACTAGTAATATTTAAATGTATCCTAGGCAACGTGAGTCATTGAATGTAAATCAATTTGCAACATATTTATACTTTGATTATTAAAGTATATGATAATTACTGGATTATAAGTAGGAGAAAAATATTTTGGGGTTAAAATTATGACTTAAAATTATGATTTATCACATATAAATCAGGTATAAACTCTTATACCTGTTGGCCACACGGAAAATTTATACAATTTTTATAAATCGAAGATAAAATGGCTCTGCAGACAAAAGACTCATGCACAATTAAAAATAAAATTACTTGTATAAATGGCGGAGAGGAAAAACCTTTCGTACCAAATGAGCCCACTGAAGAAAGTTTGCAGATTGCAGCTTCATTACGAAATCTAAAATAATTTCATAAAACTCTACAAATTTGAGAGTATGAAATTACGGGTGGTGTACTCTGACAAGTTAAAGTTAAGAACACCATCCTCCTGGTGAATGATGCGATTATGAATTGACAATAGGAAGGGCAATCTTGAAGGATTGGAAAGGAAGACTCAAAGGCGAAGAAGTGTACGTACAGTAGAATGAGCGTACTAGTTTCTTGTCAATTACACAACAATTTATGAAAATTTTGCCATCTATTCTTAAAAGAAAACAGTTGTAAAGAATTATTAATACAGTGTATTAAAATTGCGAATTATTAATTACATCATTTAAATTGAAATGTACTCGTATTTGAAGAATGGTCACAACAGTGACTAGAATTTTCTTGTTTTGCGACAGTTTTCGTTGAATAACTTTCTCAATAGTCCAGAAAGGCAAGGCAAGTTTTGCACTGTTGCATTAATTTTCGCATTAAATTTGTAACACACGTGATAATTTCTTTATACCGATTCCATTAGAAATTACAAGTGATTTATTTAACAACCGACTAACCAGATTTTTTGTACATAAGGGTCCGGACAACTTCAATATGATTTTATGGTTTTACTCAAATATTAACATGCAAAGTCCAAATTTCGATGGACGAGTCGATACTTTGTTCTTTCATTGAAAAAAAAAAAGTCAAAAACACTCGTCAAATCGCTCATATTACCGTAAAATAAGTCATAACTCACAGAAGTAAGTCATAAATGTCAAGAAATTCGTTCTTCATGCTTTTATTCTCTCCTTCGCAATTCACCTGCACAAAAGAGTCGAAGATATTCAGCCTCTCGATGTTATCAACTGAAAGTGCGTAAGTGAAAGGTGAAATTTTGGAACCGTGATTTACGAGTTCACTACTGGGAAGAACGGAAAAGGAAAGTTGTGAATTTAGTAACGAAGTGATGAAATGCATTGTGTTTCTTGTTTCGGTCCCCGTTTTTTATTATTTAAAATTATTTACGTTTGTGTTACTCAAAATGATTTTACAAAATTAAGTACTTGTGTAAATGCATAAAATGAATTCAATATTACCAATGATGAAAAATATAGTATTTTTAAAATTCTAATACTTTAATAGAAATTCTAGTACACTAAATTTTTCTGAATAGATAATACAAAGAATTGTGTTAATTTTTATTATATGGTGATTTTCTGAGTTCTTTTTCATCTCCATGTAGAAACAGAGTGGAATGGTTTTAATTATCTCGTACATCCAGTTAACTTAAAATGCGTCTTCCAGAAATTGTAGGATGCATTTCCTTCACAAAAATAACCGATTCCGCCGGAATGAAAATAAATTTGCATGAAAAAACAATATCTCTTCGTCATTTAATCGAACAGAGTAATTCTGAAATATTGAAAGTAAAGTGAAACACTGCACAACAATAATCGATTAAATCTAATTAAAAGTTTCGATAATAAAAATATTGAAAAGAATAAAAATAGAACGGTTTGTTCAATACTCCTTGTTCTATATACAATTTCTTGGGAGTAGTAATCCACTATCAAATACAGGAATATTTTTTAACCAGGAAAACCTCGACAGTTATTCTAATCCGGAACGAAAGCTTGTAAGTTCATACCAAGAATAAATGAAGATCGCATAAAAAAGTTTTAGAATTGATTGTTAAAAAACAGTAAAATATCTACAAGATATCTGAAATTAACGATTATGAACAATCATATATTTATTAACTATTTTATTTGGTATTTGTGCTAGTGTAGTACATAAAAGAGAAATTAAATTTTGAACGAAGGTGAAAGTAAAACCTTTAACACCAGAAAACAAATGAACAATACATATAGTTGGAGGAATCACTGATGACGGATTTCAATATACTTTTGTACCGAATATTAGCTAAATTATGTTTTTAATGATTATGAAAATAGCATTCAAGTAACATTGTGTAGATTCTCGGGGAAGAATTGCCAACTATCTTTCATTTTCCTGAGGAATTAAAGGAGCAGGAATTAAATCTGCTTTCCCACACTCAAACTTCTAATCTTTCTCCTCTTACTACATCTCCGAAAGCAATCATCCAACTCTTTATAGCATAACTTGGTAAAATTATCAAAGTTACCACAAATGATATACTGATAGTTCGAAATGTGATGGATGCCCTTGCTGCTCAATTGTTTGGATGAATTCTTCCACTTTTTTTACCTACCGGATTCCATTTCCATAGTTTCTTGTAAAACCTCGGTAATGCTCAAAACTATGGAAAGCAATTAAAAAAAGCACGACATCTCGCTCATCGTCATCTTTGGCGACGCCTTGGAAATAGGTATTCTATTGACCCAGTTGCCCAAGAGATTCAAGAACACTAATCTTCACGTGTCTTAACAAATGTACTACAATCAAATTGTTTTGGGCCCTGCACACAGAGGAAAAGCAGACAAAAGATGGGTGGTTCTACGGAAATGGAGAAATGTGCGGCACAGAAAGGAGTGATGTCCACAAACAAGCACTTCACGTTTTCAACAGTTCCAACGTGTGAACTACAACAACTGATATTATTATTATTTTTTTTTTTGGTGGGGCTTTAGGGCTCGTCAACATCAAAGGTCATTAGAGCCCATGCAAGTAGGGAAAAATGCAGTTTCGCACCATAGAGAAGAGCCATAGTAACTCTTCTCCGTGTGTGGGACTCGCCGAATATCTCGACCATACCCACTAAAAAACCCTCCTGAAATCAACAAATAT
>NNCF01127388.1:1436372-1453651 GCA_002313205.1 Laupala kohalensis
ATGCAGGAGGGTTTTTAGTGGGTATGGCTGAGTCTTTCGGCGAGTCCCACACGCGGGGAGAGTCATGTTGGCTCTCCCTAGTGCGTAACTGCATTTTCCCTACCTGTACAAGTTTTAAGGGTTCTAATGACCTCGCTGTTGACGAGCCCTAAAGCCCCACAAAAAAAAAATGTTATGTTTTCCGTGTAATTTCTTTATTATAATTTGCATAAATGCGTGAAATATGTTTTTTAGAGTAATTATATGTAATCAGACTATTGTGAATTTTTTAGAGTTCGCTGATGACCTATGTACTTGAAAAGCGACCTCAAATAAATCAATTCTTTTTAATGAGCAAATTTTGGGATTTATTGTAGGTAAGCTCTTTATGTTCAAGTTCGTCGTTTTGTCACTCATGATTTAACTTACAATTGTTTTGTCAATTGAATAGGAAAAACATATTTAATAGATACCATTTGGGAGTCAAGTTATTGGTACAAAAATATCAAAATCAAACGCGAGTTAAGTCGGGGAAACTCTACCAGTCTGGTATTCACGTGAAACGAACATATGAGAGACATGAATTTAATGATGAATTCAATATTTTGCAGATGCTATTTTAATTTACGTATATAAGGGGTCAGCGACAAGAAGAAAAGCTACGGAACCTATTTCAGTAACAAGTTAAAGGGAAGTCATATTTATTAATCTACAAAAAAGTTAATGTTTAATGTTACAAAATAAAATAAAATTAGTAAACAATAAATTAAACTTTTGATAGAAGACTTTCAATTGAAATAGTGCACGAAATACATTATCTTGGATAAAAAACAATATAATTTTATATAAATTAAATTTCAAACATAATGGAGATTACTTAATTCTGAAAATCAGCAAAAATATAAGTTTATTAGAATATGGGTGTAAATCAATGGATATGTTAGCTGTACATCTTTAATATTGGATCCTATGACTATCACCCTTTTTGACTCCGAACGACGAAGGAGTCTTTTTTACGGAATATTCTGGAGCGTAATCTAGATGATAGATGAGATTCTAGAGTGAACATTTTCAGACTGCATAGAGTATAATTATACATCTGGTCCATCTGACTCAAAGATTGGACAAATGAAGGAAGTTCTTAAGAGTACACAACGAATGCACTCAATCATTTCACTCTAGATATCCGCAAGGCTTCTATCAAACTGATACTTCAATTCAATAATTAGTGGAAGTGATGAAATCCTTCCAAATTTTTGCATACTCGAAATCAACGGTATAACGCACGCAGCAAAAGCACTGTGTTTATCAAGTGCAAAAAGATTATTCCCGGCAAGTGAATATCTATCGCCAGGGCAAGAATCATAAACGCTTTGCTGAGTGAAATTCTACAGTACTCCCACGAAAATAATCAGACGCCAGTTTAAACGTCGGGGTGAATTACTGTGGAAAATAAAAAGATTTAGCACAAGTTAAACAAATGCTGGATATAACACACAAAATGCAAAACAAGCATGTTGATAAAATAAAAAAAATGAAACAAAATCTAACGAAAACCGGTTATATGCGCAAAAAAATATAAAAAATTGTCCGTAATACGTTATCATCGTGGCAAAAAAGAAAAATAGTTTGTTCAAGCTCATGGAAGACGTTTTAGGTTTATTATTATAATAATTATTATCCTTCGTTTTATCATGCTTCTCGGAATTTTCCCAGAATTTTAGTATAACAGTGGGCTTGGTTTGCCAAAGCATGTTATAAGTTTCATGATTTAAAGTAAGTCATTTCTCTGACTGAAAAAATTCTGACTATGACATGTTCTCGGTATTACAGACTGCATCATTTTCCATTTGTCTAAATTATCGCATGCATATTTATCTATATCGACGTTTGTAAGAATAAGTAGAAAACTGAGAAAGCGCTCTGGAGAAACACCGCAAGTACGTACTTTTCACAACTTTGGGTTTCATGCAGTATTTTAAAAAAGTTAGTAGTTTTGAGGACACTCTACGTTAAGATGTATGCAACATTCAAGTTACATAAAGAGTTGCTCTCATTGGCGTCTAGAAAGTTGTTTTAAAGTTGTTGAAATGTTTATGATTCCTCTTATTTGAGTATTGAAACAATGTTTTCTTTTATAATATCAGCTTGTAATAGCAGTTTTGCTAATTAGCGCTGAATAAAATTAAAAAGTTGCGAGAAAATAATAAAAACTTTGAAAAACCTTGAGGTTATTTTCTTATTTTGAAAACAATCGTTGCCCTAATTCAAAGGTGACTTATGTAAATATGCGAGATGTAAACTATTTGATACGTCGTATTAAAGGTTTTCAAATACACTGTACTTCTATGATTGAGTTCATATGCTACATTTAGAACACAATACATTGTTTAAGCGAATATGTAGGTTACCAAAAAATGTATGTATGTTAAGTTTCAGGTATCAATCTTAAATTGGGCTACAAAGGCATATTTTCAAAAAGTTGATCCTCATATCATTCACTCACATACAATGGCATGTAAACTACAGCCATTGAGATAACTCTACCAACATGTCCTTTGTATGAATCTACTGACATTTCCTAAGATCTAAATTTTGATGAACTAAGCGTAAGGAATTGGTAATGTTTAAAGAGGACTGATGGCTTCAATCTTCAGATTATATCTTATCATGGAACAGACACAAAAAGGGACGCCTTCTGATGGTTAATGAGAGCAAGCCAATCAAAAGAGTGAGAACGATTATAAACCTAATTCATATTATACAAAGACTTACGTTTTTCTTAGTAGCTCCTCATTTTTGTGTCAGTATATGATGTACGATGCTTCTTCTCATATAGATAATTACTCTGCACTTTTACGAACTAAAACTCCTTGCAAAATTTTGACAAATGATTTATCTATATTAACAATAATCCTGTGAAATAATTTTTCTGAGATATTATTTCCATCAATTCCTGTGGAAGCAATGTAAATTGATCTCGTCTACAAATTAATTCCTCAAGTATTTATTTAAACAAATTNAAACCATTCATTACACTCTTTTTTTAAAACTAAGATTATGGGATTAATTTGAAATAAAGGTGCCATAGGTGAATTGAGCAAGTCGAAATACTACCATTATCGAGTAGTGATATCTGGAAAACTATTTGTGTACGCAGGTATTCTGACCACACGCTCAAGCAAATTTGTCTTTGTATGATGCAAATAGTAGGTCTGAGTAACATGTGCAACCATGGTTACGTGACTCATGCCTCAATATGCGCTGGGATTTGTTTGAGGAATATTTGAGAAAGGAGGAGTACTGTCACGAAAACTGGGGCATTGTAAACTCGAAGACAACCAAAAGTCTGAGAGCAGATTCCTTTCTTAAAAACTGAAATATTTTTCTACAAAATTATTATTATTTTTTGGTCGGTTTTACTGTTTAAACGAAATTAACAGTAATGAGACGAATTTTGTATGTACAAGAAGGTACATATGAAAAGGGTATTCACTTATCAAATTTCAATTACTTTAGAAAAATAAAATATTTAGCAAACATATTACAAAAATCAAAATCTTTAAATGAAAGAATACCAAGCAAGCACACCCTAACAATGTACCGAAATAATACTAAAGTAATGAAACAACTGTTTCAGCTCAAGTTGCGGTTTCAATTCAATTACAAATGAAAGATATCTTTTTGAACAAGAATGCAAATTCCTCCTATTTTTGAGCAAATATATTTCGGTACTCAGAAAAACAAGCAACAAAATGTTTAAACAATAATTTCAAAATTAACATACAACCGCGTAAAAATTGCTTCAAGTCAGACAAATTATACTTCGTCTATTATCAAACAACTCTCTTTGAAGAATGCTGCTCTCTGTTAATTAATTACAAATGACTTTACGTAAGCTCCTCAGAGCACATTATAAGAATATATTGTCCTTGGCAATGCCGGGGTCTCCGATAGCACGTGAAAATCACGTCCTAAATTTGAGAAAATTGTAAGTAACTGACACTAAACCAATGGTATGATACAAAAATATTTTCAATAATTTAAATAAATACATTTTTGTGGCAGGCTAACTTATAAAAATTACTATCATCAATTAATAGCATCTGTAGGGACACAAGATATATCGTGTTTTATTGGTTTGTAGCAGACGCTAGCTATGAGGTCGTGGGCAGGGTTGTCCAAATGTCGCCTACCCCACCGAATTCTTCCAAGCATCCAAGGATGGATGATTTCGTGACGCAATCGAGAAAGTTCTCCCGCTCTCTTCACCGCACCGCTTCAATAGCTGGGTGTCGCCTGCGCCATGCTGGAAAGACGCCTTTCTCTTATCTCAGCCATACACACAGCGTAAGCGCGTCTACCTCGTGGGACAGTGGGCCACTCCTAGGAATTCTTGGGGCAAAAAATTAACCCTCGATTTGTCAAAGATAAGACAAAGGAGAATTCGACGAACTTGATATAAATACCAAACCAAGCTTATACAGATAATAACACATATGGAAGTTATTTTAACAACTCTTCTTTCGTCTTTAAGAATCATATTATTGTGCAAAAGAATTTCAAGGTTATTCACTCACGTCAGTACTTCACCTACTTCCCCGAGGTTAGTGTCTACCAACGATAATGTTGACTAAGTCATGGAAAAATTATCAATAATTTTCTTTAACAAATAGCACAAGAACAAACAACTAATCTTGTTAAAATGATGGAAACCAATTCCAAAACACCTCGTCAATAAGCATATAAGTAACCCGTACATGAACATTGTATAGTCACAATATTGTAGCAGCGATTATGCATATCCAATTCTCTTTGCACGGCGTGCGGCCATGAAAAACAGTTATGTTCTGCCAGAAAATTTCCTTACTTTTATCAAACAAAAATATTGGTTCAGTTAGTGAGTTTTTGGTAGTAAACTAATTAATCCATGTAGGAGAGATTTTTTGGTGCTCTCAACATACTATCCTTTGTTGTTGTCCATTTATTTCTGAATACTTGAAATCTAAACCTAACGGAAATGAAGTGGTTAGTCGTTGAAGTCGAACACTCATATCCACTGCGTTTTTAATTGCGCACCATGTGAACAAATTACTCGAATTTAAATATTTAGACATCAGGATTCTTTTCACTTGTAACTTTGTATAGTAATCTGTATAACCTCAATTCAGATATTATATTACGATTTTTTAAATACAACGGCCTTTGCGAGGTGAATATGGCGGCATATATAGAGTGGAACACAGATTCCTTACTAAAGCTCTCTCCCTTTCTGGAATCCACCGTTTACCGAAATATGACAACCATGGCGTTTTCCTATTGCTTGCTTTTAGATTTTTCTTTTTCTACCGCTTCACTCGGTCTCCAAGCGCAGAGTGACCCCACAACCGCCCCACCCGGTTCCGCTCCGCCCCACGCTGATTGGCCGCCGCGGCCGGCCAATCATGACGTAGCCGCCCAACCCAATCTATATAACCGACGCGTAGCACGTTCGACCTCGCAGAGCACGACAGCGACTTAGGTCTGTACGACTCTGACATTACCCTGAAGAAGGCCACAGCACGATGGCCGAAACGTTGGTAGATACATCTACTAAGACGCGGTTTGTCCCGGACAAACAAGCTTATATTAATTAACATATCAAAATATACATTTTTGGGACAATATTAAAATAACCTATTCGTTAATTTGTAAAATGTATAGCATACTATAAATATAACTCCTTTATACATATTAACCCTACGATGCATATGCAGGGCCTCGGAGGCCCTGTTGGTTTTTATTCCATAAATAACTCATACAGTTATATTCTGGTTTAACCCTCCTTTCATGTCTTCTCTCCTTCATTCTTTGGGAAGCCTCTTACAAATTTTGAGTCAAATTGATCTATTGGCTTGTATAAAAAATCAAATTATATGTCCCTTACACGTGAATACACATGCGGGGCCTCGGAAGCCCTGTACAGATTTTATACAATATATGCCCAGAAAACCCACTAAACATGGAATGAAAATATATTGGTTATGCGATGACATATCAGCATATGCTATTGATAGATCTGTTTATACTGGGAGGAAAACACATGAGCCTATCCAGAAACAATTTGGACTGAGTGTGGTAAAAGGTCTCGCTAAAGGTATCAAAGGATCATCTGCTGGATATCAAAGGATCATCTGACGTTACAATGGACATTTTTTTTACCAGCATTCAATTAGAAGTAGACATGATGCAGAAACAAGTCACAATTGTAGAAACAATCAAGCAAAACTAGCCTGGCATACCGTATGAGATGATACTTTTGCCTCAAGAGACGTTCATTCTCAAGAGACTTTTTCCCTCAAGACGGAATTTGACAGAAGAAGTGGTGAAGCCTCAAATAAACATAGGTAGTCAAATCCCTAATCTTCCAAAACGAACAACTCTGGAAAGCTATGGAAAGATGTGGTGTTGTGAAGATTTCATCACTCCGTGAAGAGGCAACTATCTCAGGCAAGAGAGAGAGGTGTAAATACTGTCCTTACAACAAACACAGGAAAAGCACTCTCATGTGTGTGAAATGTAAAAATGCAATTTGTAAGGACACTGTACTACGGTGTGTAATTCTTGTTTGTAAGACATACGGTCTATTCAGAGAAGCAAATATCAATATGTTCAACTGAAGGAAACAGTAAATTTGTGAATTTTGTCTATAATCATTGCTTATCTGATATGTTCCATCTGTAGTGAAAGTAAATTTAGTGTTTGATTGAATCGTCTCTTGAAGAATGAATCACCTCAGATATATTTTTCAATTTGCAAAATACATAAACGTGTCATTCATTTACAGCAAAGTGCTATGTAAGATAAATAATATAATTTAGTTTTAAAATATTGCTAATTCTCTGCAACTTTAGGAAAAAGTAAATATGGTACCGCTTCCTCGAATCATTCGTTCATTATTTAGAAGTTAAAGGTTCTTTCTAATTATTACATATATTTCAGGAATATGTTGGTATATTAATAACTCCAAAAACCTACAAGTACTTTCAATAAGTTAAGTGTACTCGTATGTATTAAAATTATCTTAAAATAGACATAGGGTCTCACAAGCCCTGCGTTTGCATTTTTGTATATTCTTACGATCATGAATCATAGGCCCCCCAGGGGACTTACATCTAGTAAGTATGTGTTTGGCAAACACGGGGCCCTGAGCTGAGTCTGGCATTACTTCCACTTACTTGTGCCATGCTCCTTCCTTTCTCTTTCCTGACGTCCCTTGGTCACCTCTAGTTCTTTTCGATCCCGACGCCATTAGAGCTAGGGTATCTTTCATTTTCCTACCTCGCCCCAGGGGACTTACATCTAGTAAGTACGTGTTTGGCAAACACGGGGCCCCGAGCTGAGTCTGGCATTACTCCCACTTACTTGTGCCATGCTCCTTCGTTTCTCTTTCCTGACCTCCCTTGGTTACCTCTTGTTCTTTTCGATCCCGACGCTATTAAGGCTAGGGTATCATTCATTTTCCTCATTCTTCTCATTTTCTGTCCTACCCCTCATTTTTTGTCCCCCCTTATTCTTTGTCCCCCTTCATGTTATGTGCCCCCCTCAATGTAGCCCTCCCTCCATTTGATGTATGTTGTGAGATATGTTTTGGTATGTTGTAGATCAGGAGGGTTTTTAGTGGGTAGGGTTGAATCATTCGACGAGTCCCACACGCGGGGAGTCATGTTGGCTCCCCTTAGTGCGTAACTGCATTTTCCCTACCTGTACAAGTTTTTCGGGCTCCAATGACCTTTGATGTCGACATGAGCCATAAAGCAAATAAATAAATAAAAAAAATGAATCATAGGATTAATATAGTTAATATAAAATATTTATAAATATATCTGAATATATTTCAATGTCAGTTATCTATAGTTTTGACCTTTTCTTACCAGACACATCAACGTTACTCGAACTTCAAGAAGGGTATCGTAACGAAAGAAAATTTTGATTTTGGTTAGTAATGTAACTGTAACATTTCTTTTTGTGTGGGTATTACTACAAAGAAAACATTTTACAAAATCTTCAATTGTTAAAATGTGTTACATTAAAAGATATTAGAAATGTATTTTTGACAAGTTATTTAGCAGCTTTATTGACATTTTAGGGAACGTTTGCATAGCGTACTTTGGACCTATGTATACGTTATCCTTACGAAAGTTACTTCTGCTCATAATCAGAAGCTAGTGGTACACTATCGCTCCAAGCGCAGTACGTTACGCCTCTGTTTTCATATGATGTTAATGGTACGCTAGTGAGAGAGGTAATGGCGGATTCTGGTCTAGATTTGAGGTTATGTTGCTATTTGAGAGGATATGCGAGATATTTGTTGGTTGTGTGTGCCGTATGAGCACGTATCTCTTATATCTCTTTCAACTTTTCCACACGTTCTTCCATTATTCGGTCTGTCAAATTCTCTTCAATAATCACGTATAATCCTTTCGTCTACTCTCATCCATATCACCTACTCTCTTCCCCGCTTTCTTATAGTTTAATTTTACCTCATATCTTTTACCGCACTAGCTAGATCCCGTGCGTCACTTCTTCGTTATTCGTATTCTAATCGGACACAGAAATGTCTGTTCGAACAATTTCGTCCCACTGTGCGACAAAGCGTACATAACTTTTGCTTGAGACTCACGTAGGTGCCGCCAAGGCAAAGTGTCGGAGGTGTGAATATTTACCTTCCCAACGCTCAGTTGAAGACACCGATGAAGGAAGATCTTACGGTTTAAAAATCTCTCATGAGTATTATGAACAGTACAAAACAGTACTCGTGGGTTAATATGAAGGAATACCAAAAATCTCTTCTGGTAATTACTCCTATTATCCTAATCTTGACCTGGGGTTTTCTCCGGTTTCCTTTCGGTAGAGGCGGATTTTTTATATCGGCTCTCTAGGCTCTTGCGTAGGAACGGCTCCTATTGAAATTATGAACCTCGAATTTAGAGTTATTTTAATACTTACAATTTATAAACAATATTTTCCGTATCGAACTACTTTTATTCTTATCTTAGGAATGAGCTGAAATGTTAAATCCACCTCTGCCTTAGGGCCCGATCGGAATTGGATGGTCCCTTGCTTGTTTCCGGAGAGAAAATTAATTTATTATCATCTACATGGTCACTATTTTTTACCTTTTTTATTTTGACTGTATTACATTATAAATTTATTATTATTGTACTTAAGCTTTTATCGATTTGATGATTAATTACAGGTAACATATTGATTATGGATGCATAAAACCTCTCTCTTATTACTTTCATTCTTTGTCAGCCATAAGAGACATTTTCAGTGATTGTATAATTCTTCGAAAACAATATTAATTCATAGTTAATCGTATGACATACAGTGACATGATGGGCCAGTTCTTGTGTACCGAGTCCTCAGGAAGACCACGTAAATTGTCGAAACGTCGGCAAGGTAGTTTTATGTCTGTCACGGGAGGCAGGTGGGTTTAGACGTCGCGAATCCGACTTGCCCACTTGACTCACGAGATACCCTGTGGGTTTCAGAACGATTATGGACGGGAATATACACTGTCTACGCCGTATCAGCGCGCGAGAGCCTGCTACTAATATCCCAACCACATACATTTCCGTGTCTTTTTTTGCCCACATTTCAGTCAACGCAGGATAAAATAATTGTGTGCATCTAATTTTCATATAGATCACTTTCTATACAAGTGTAAGTTAAAATTGTTTCCCTTTGGTCTCGAAGGGATCGGAGTTGGAGGAGGAGATGATGCCTCTTTCGATTTGGCACGGGTATTTCAATGATGCCGGATGCCCTACCTGACACACCTCCCCGAGGCGGATAATACATGAGTGATATGAGGGCGAATTATGATCAATGGCTGTTGTGGTAGAATGAAAGGCAGGGGAAAAGACTGTGGCCCAAAGAAACCTGCCACGAACTCGCTTCGTTCATCACTGCGAATTCTACTTGGGTCAGACAAGCTTTGCATCAGCGTCACCAGGGGCAGAAGGCGAGTACGTTAGTCATTACGCGACGGGTCGCCCCAAATGCAAACTAAGATATCTGTTATTTTTATTCCGATAAAACATAAAATATTATTGGATATAAAATTAACTTATTTATGTATCTTCACATTCTAATTACACCTTGTATTTAAAACACTGTATTGCCTCCAAATTCTGATCCACCCTCAAATTAAAACTATTTCCACCAGCGCTGTTCAACTCGCGGTCCGCGAAACTTTCTTTGCAGCCAGCGAGTTACAACAAATACATTTTACATCAAATTTTGCATGAAACGTTGGGAGAAAGGGTACAACTTTGTGTTATAGTTCTATCCTGTCAGAATTAATATTTGACGTGACATCTCCGGTGACCGAAAATAGAAAATTGGGTTCGGAATTACCCCGTCGTACATTACGATACAAAAACGTTCTAGCAGAATACTACACATTAAAAATACTTTTTAAAAGTAAAGAAACTCTTACATTTTTCCAGCTTGAAATACTATAAATTTGTTCATGAGAATCAAAATATCTCTTTACATATAAGTAGATATGTCCCATTAGTTTTATTTGTCGGGCAACATTTTGCCAAGCCCCATCAAGCACAGGTCGATCGATCGAAGGAGTATATAAAATGACCCGCGGACTAAGATAAGTTGGACAGCGCCGATTTGCGTCATTGGTTTGAGAGAGGATAAGCCTACTCAGCGGGTAATCTAAATTGGTCCCATATAACATTTAGTGTAATTAAACGAATTTTTAAAAATCGCGAGAAAAGAATGAACGTCTTTCGTGAAAATAAAAACAATGTCGAAAGAATGAAATCTTAATTTTCTTAATTCACAAAATGTATATTGTTCCGTAACAATATTATAAATTTTATTACTTCTTATGTGTGAAGCGATTATAATAAATAATGAAAATTATTTCACCTAATTCAGATTTCTTCTGAAAGCTCTAAATGTTCGGCGCTCTGTTTCCTCATTCATCGGTACAAGAAAGAGAGAGGAAATTAGAAAGTTAAAGAGGACGATTACCACTGGGAGCCACTATTGTGGCAGCCTGCTCATTATTTTTAACTTAATTTTGAACCCAGTTGCATCCATTGAGCTCAGAGTGTGACATCATTAGAAGCGAAAATGACTGGACATCACGCACAGTCTGGAGAGTTTTGCAACGTCATTTTCTTCCGCGAACTTACACAACCACCGTGAGTAGAGAGGTTCGCATGAAAAAATGCCGGTCTTCCCGGAGAGCAAGGTTGGCCATTCTTCTCGGTTAAGGTGACGTACAAAGGCGTCCCTTGTTCTTCCGTGGTATTGCTCAGTGAGAGGGCACTTTTAGAGGCACCCGTCTCTTACACGATACCACATATCACGGAATTAAATATTATAACTCTTCTTTGCATTTAGATTTATGAAGCGGTTATCTTACGACTGAATTACTAAATTCCCATTCTTGATGTACAAGAAACAGATTTGTCAACGAAAACAACACTCGTAATAATATTTATTATCCTTGAGTGACAAACACTCTTCGCCGAAAAAGATTGCACTTTTCAGGAATCGTTTTGTATAATTTCCTTCCCAAAAGTACGAAAGATATTACAAAATCCTACTACAACTAACGTCCATTATATAATCAAATTGAATTATAAATTATAACTATAAAGACTACTATAAAATATTCAATTTGTCAGTTAACGGTCATAAGTCTTGATTTATTATTTAAATTAGATCTGACTAAATATTACGAATCCATTCAAATCCGCGGTTAGAAGCTACCTTTTGCGCCATTGCTTCTATAATATCAAAGAATTTATTGCTGTTAATAAACAAAGGTACTATGAGTTTCAATTTCCCATTAAATATGGTCTTTTATTTAAAAGAAAAACCTTTTTAGTATTATGTGATATTAATTCCCCTTAAATATTATTTATTATCCTCCCCGTGGTCTTGCGCAGTTTGTAACTACTTTTTTGACAATGAAGTTTATTATTCTTTTTAGCATGTTGTTGCCGTAAAACTCTTAATATCACTGATTAAACTACAAATTTTCATGAACGTTGTAATTGTTTCTTATTATTCATCGTAGTTTATTTTATCCATTCTCAATCTTAGCATCGTTGAGCACATTATTTCTTTAGCCCCTTTCCTGGACCAGGCTTCTCTCCGGTTTTCCTTCGGGTAGAGACGAATTTATTTATATACCCTGTGAGCTCGGGTCTATGGCATATATTTCGTTAATATATTGTTAATATTCATCTCGAATTTTGACTGATTTTAATAAGTAAATTTGTTTTCGGAAAAATAAATTGAAAACAATACGTACTTGTTAAATAGATTTAATATTTCTAAAAGAATTTGTCACTGCCTCTGATCCCTCGATGGGAATCGATGGTCCCTTGCTCGTTTAGACAATTACTTCATTTCCACCCACGTCATAAGGAATTTGTATCTGTTTTTTGACAATATATTTATTATTATTATTATTATTATTATTATTAACATGAAGAGCGCACGAATCAATCACTTACATTATTGTGTCAAATTTATTGATATTCCTACTCAATGAGAAACATTTTGATAGATAAGACCAGTTTGTTCAAAATCTAATCAAATTAAATATCCGTTTATAGTCAAAGCGGTTAAACATTTAATGGCGTTGTGAAGGACAACAATCTAGCGTACTCTCCAGAGCAAGCTACTGTCTATCCCATCAATTCCACACGGTATGCCGGGTCTTTGTTAGGGCTACAGGGAATAATGCTCTCAACGTTGCCAATATTGACTACAGATAAAAATATAATTATAATAAATAATAAAAGGATTCATTGGATTTATTAAATATTTTAATAAATTGTTACTACAAGAAATAAAATTGCGCTTTGCTTATAAAGAAAATATGTACATTCTCGTAAGCGCCCATGCTATTTAAATGCTTATTCGCAATTCCTTACAAGGTATTATATATATTAAATAAATTTAATAAATGTTTTTATAAAAACGAATTATTAAGATTTGTTCCCACTTTCACAGCAATTTTTCTACGTACATCCACTCCCTTGTTGGCGACCCTTATCGAGTTGTACGACAAGTTGGTTCAACTTTCACGTACAACAGAAAATAATTACATAGTATTTAAGACTACAATTCTCTAAGAAAACAGGAAAAACGCTGAAAAACTACCAATATATAAAAAATTGCTCGTCTAAAAAGAGTGAATAGTCATAAACGAATGTTTTATTTGAAATTATTTATTTTACAATAACTATTTAAATTTTTCGGTATACGACAAAGAAGAAATTTTTGAAAACTGAAAACAAATTTTCTTCTTTATCATGTCATAGTTAATAAAAAATAGAGTAATAGTTGTACGTTTGCGAAATACTCACCCAAGGTTTACTTATTTGAAAATTATGTAAACTGTGAGTACTGGAAGGTCTATATCTCAACTGCTTTATTATTTATTCTTGTTAACTTGATAATTATTTAACTCATTCAATAATTATTCATCTCTTGTCCCTACTCCTACTCTGCTATTTCAACACTATTCCTACTCTGAGGTTTCAAAAAGGGTAAAAGACAAACTCATTCATGAACTGAAAATCTAGTAAAAATCTCTATCCAAAAAGATATGTCATTCTGAGCACTTGCAATATTTTCCTTCGTAAGAAAATGTTAATGCAAATGTTTAGAAGTTGAAAGTTTTCTTTCAATACCAGTTTCTTTTAACAAACAACTATTAAAAGTGAATCCAAATTAATACTATAGGGAGTGGCTTAGAAGAGTCTTGGTACCCCAAATATTTTTGAGTGTTATTTAAGAATGTAAGAATAAAACTTACCTCAACAGTAAACATGATACTCCTTTGTTTGTGTTATTTGACCAATATTATTTTCGTTCTCAGGGAGATATATTTAAAAATATTAGTGCTTAACATTTACACAAATCCCCACACCCAGCGAATATATGTTCCCCCAAAAAGGGCTTTAATCACGTTAACCGAATTGAGATATCATTTTGAGAAAATTATCACTTGCAATTATTTATTACTGCAGTGCAATACAGTGTCTTGGTTAGGATAATGCAATAATTGGTTTTCTTCATTATAATTTGATTAGGCAACTTATCCTGTCACATCATGTTGTACAAAGCGTTCTTACCTGTTCTAGTTAGTTCAATAAGTAGAAACAAAATAAAAGATAAAGTCATATTCTTAATCATTCTTGATACTAATGGTCTTGATTTAAAAAATGTAAAGTCAAACCTAAACTAGAGATAGGTGAATTATCACAAATGTGGAAGTAATAGTTTCATTTTAGCGTGCCCTCTTTTTCTCACTTTGAAACAAAGCAAGAAATTGCCTTCCTCTATGACTCGCGTACTTCTGCTTCCACGGTGAGTAGCGACGAAACTCCTCGAAATCTTTTTGTCATAATTTCTTACAGACTCATTTTTTTTAGTATATTTTAGTATAACTTTCACAGACGAGGAACGTCAAGCGAATTATACTCAACATTTTCTTCTTCCTTAAATTTAACAAATTGCCGCAAAACAATCTTCTATACCCAAATCCAAACTCCGAACAAAATCACATGTTCACGCTCTTATCTCTGTTTCCACTTTCTTTACTTAGATGACTACACAGTTTCCTTGTTTCATAATTGTAAATCTTTTAACATCTTCCGTTTTCCGTACCAGTACTTCACAACACGTTGAAGTCATCTCTTTCAAATTTTAAATAACAATATCCTCATCCTATTAAAATTCAAGAACAACAGAGTCCTTCATTTCATCAATTAAAGAAGAGCTATTTATTTACCTCACAGTACTTGAGCAAGTATTCTTCTCCATGACGTGTGCTGCAGTACGCAACGGATTATCACTGACAACCGTTTTCTCCGGTATAACCCGGAGCAATTTTTCGAAAAATATATGCATGAACTTTTCTTTTTTTTCTAGTGTAGTATTTGTAAATGGGAAATGTAGAGTGCTATTGGAGCTTATCTACATGAATTAATAGGAGGTAGGAGGTGGTTGGTAGGGCTATTGTTAGTAGGTGGACCGGTTATCTGGGTTTACCAACTACTTGGTGTACGTGAAGGTGTTAGCAGGAATAGTTAGTAATTGTAAGAGTTAGTGATACTAGGAGTAGTAGAAGATGAATAAAAGAAGGAGAGTTAGCTTTTTAGCAGTCACAGCTATATGAACTGGGACATTAATGTGAAATTATTTTTCTGGAATGACTTGGAGGTGAGCAAGCATTTTACCCTTAGCCATACGAGTGGCACTTAGTAATAAAGAGTATATAACTCATCCGCTTGAAGAATTATGCATTTGTAGATAATGTATTTGTACCAGAGATTCATACTACTGAAATTCTAAGACTTAGAACGTACAATGAAGACAGTAACATATACGTTGTACCATATTTCACGATTATGTCGTTGTTCAAGTTAATGAGTAATTTGTTCTAACTGCTTGTAACCTGTGTAGTCTCTTGTGACGACGTAATTAATATTAACTTCCTCATTGTTAGATCAGTAAAATATTCAGTAGTAAATTTCCACAAAGCGAAGCAAAGACAAGCAAATGAAGCCACAACCGAACAATGGTTATTTTTGACGTCTGCAGTGAAAGATAACCCTTAAAAATCAAACGACATGTTATCTTAAGTTAAAATATGGGAATAATCGAATGAGCATTAAATATATTTTGTTTTACCAGACGAAGAACACTGGTCATTAAACGAATGATATTTGGTCATAAAATGAATTATCGATGATTCTATGCAAACTAAGATAACAAGAACATACAGAATATTGTTTTTATAGCCAGAACATAAAAACCAAAAATTATTAATTAAACATTATATATATAATATAAAAGACCCCATTATATATATATATATATATATATATATATATATATANNNNTATATATATATATATATATACTGAATACTACAGTCCCATTAGTTAATTTCGAATGGTTTAACTCTAAACACGAAAAGTGGAAATAAGATACATCAGAGCATTTCTCTTTGATATTCATTGTCAGCAATATGTAGATTAAACGGACTGCATATAATGCACTATTGCTAATGAAATGTAAATATTAATGAAATAAACACTCCATTTTATGTTTTCACCATCTACTTTATGTCTCTTTTATAACGTTTATGTCTATCTTCAGGTATGTCAACACAATGGGCTCCATATGCATAAGTTTGGTGACCCCACTACTCTAAGCAGGTGACACGTGTGAACCACCAATACCACAACTAACTTATACTTACAGAAGTGATGATGGAAAGTAGTGTGTCTTGCTGAGCGGAAATCTTGTCTCAAGTGGTTGGGTAGCGAGTATCGTCCTAATCCCTAAAATAAACATTATCTCAAGGTACGTTACGAGTCAATGAGGCCCGAGACGGCCCGAGACGGCCCGAGACGGCCCGAGACGGCCCGAGACGGCCCGAGACGGCCCGAGACGGCCCGAGACGGCCCGAGACGGCCCGAGACGGCCCGAGACGGCCCGAGACGGCCCGAGACGGCCCGAGACGGCCCGAGACGGCCCGAGACGGCCCGAGACGGCCCGAGACGGCCCGAGACGGCCCGAGACGGCCCGAGACGGCCCGAGACGGCCCGAGACGGCCCGAGACGGCCCGAGACGGCCCGAGACGGCCCGAGACGGCCCGAGACGGCCCGAGACGGCCCGAGACGGCCCGAGACGGCCCGAGACGGCCCGAGACGGCCCGAGACGGCCCGAGACGGCCCGAGACGGCCCGAGACGGCCCGAGACGGCCCGAGACGGCCCGAGACGGCCCGAGACGGCCCGAGACGGCCCGAGACGGCCCGAGACGGCCCAGCTGCATCTAAAATTTCTAGATTTTATTTACATTTTGTAACCCGGTTAATTTTATGGCTGTTTACAAATGGAGCACCTTTCATGAATTCGACGCAACTAGTTTGCGAGATATAGCAATTTTAATTTAACATCGTCTTACAGGATTACACGAATATTCAAATTTATAATGGAAAACATTATACTACCAAATGCTGGAATTTCTGAAAACTTAAAAAAAAGTATTCACAGCTATTCTGGAAGTATTAAATCCTCATGAGAATGATGTAGTGCGTTTCAGAATACTTGTAGTTATACTTCAGAATAATATATAAGCGTCATTTTTCTTCCTTTCAAATTTTTCGTTGAAATAAATTATAAAGTCTACAACACTTGATGACTATTTTATAATTTAATTAAATAAATAATTAAAGACTTGCGACCTTTTATGG
>NNCF01127388.1:1453695-1465127 GCA_002313205.1 Laupala kohalensis
TATATATATATGATATTTATTTAATTGAAATAAATTACTTGATTTCGTGGAATACATTATCACAAGATATTTGCCCTTTTACATAAATCGACAATGCTACTAACTTGGTAAAGTAAACAGCAACGTAACCGCGAGTAAAGTAAAAATTACAGGTATTATTTTACGTAAAATTACACTTATAAGGAAATTAATGGTTTAATTCATGTAACGTATCCCAAGAGATCTAATTTCCTCGTATTTTGAAGATGTATTATCATCATAGTTTGGTACCTTACGACATAGTTTAAATTTAAAGATTTTGTCTTCTACAAACTACAATTCAGGAACAGGCATATATAAAGTTTGAAAATTCGAATGAATTTTCATTACTTACAACCTTATGCAGTAATTTAATATATTTAAACACATTTCATGAACTAATTTGAAACCATCTTTACTACATGAGTAATCTAATCATAATATTCAGTAATAGTGAAGTTCATGAACTATACGAAGTCTATTAAGTTTTGACAAGATCTTTCGTGAAGGACGTCATTGTGATGACAGAGTATAAAATATTTTTAACATCTTAGACATCTAAGCAATTTAAACCTAACTTCTTATTTAAAAGATAGATATCAACAGGTCGAAATATCCTATACTAAAAATAAAATACTACAGCGTTGTCTTTCAGAAACAAAGCCACTTATTTGAGGAGTACCCCAAGGATCAATACTCGGCCCTATACTCTTTTTATTGTATGTGAACGACATGTCATCATCCACATCACATTGCAAAATGGTTATTTTTGCTGATGACACTAATTTACTATGTTAACACGCCAACGCTCAAAAAGTTTTGTCTAACCTTTCGACGTGGTTCCACGCAAATCGTCTCATTGTAAACACTAACAAACCGTGTCTATGTCATTTAACAATAATATCACAAAATCTTTACCACAGATTTCTCTTTCTTTAAACGGAACACAATTAAGAACTGTTACGGATACAAAATTCTTAGGTCTCCATATTCAAGACAACCTCAAATGGAATTGTCACATTGACAATCTTAATTCCCAATTAAGCAAATTGTGTTACGCATTCCGAATCTTAGTTAACGCAGTTAGTCCACGTATTTCCCGTTGCGTATATTTTGCAAACGTTTACTCCCATTTACGTTACGGCATTACCTTCTGGGGTAATTCCGGTCAGAGTATTCAAACTTTCAGAATTCAGAAGAGGATAGTTCGGATAATTTGTAAATCTCACCCCCGAAACTCTTGTAAACCTTTATTCAAGGAATTAAATATCTTAACACTTCCCTGCATTTATATTTATGAAACAGTCGTGTTTGTTAAGTCCGAATTACTGAAGTGCCACCCTTTCTTTATACGAAACAGTCTCGTTCACGAACACTATACACGCAATAGTAGTAATATTCATCGCCCTAGAGTGTCAACCACTCTTTGCCAAAAAGGACCTTATCATTCGGGAATCGTTCTATATAATTCCCTGCCCAAGAATATAAAAGACATTATGAAATTGAGTATCTTCAAGTCCGCGGTTAAAAACTACCTCCTGCACCAGTGCTTCTACACTGTAAAAGAATTTATTGATTTTAATAAAAGTTAAATCCGTCTTGTACTTTATCACGCCATTGCTGTAGCACTTTTTAAATAACTTATAACAATTTCAAAAACTATTTTCTTGCATGATTGTGTTGCCGTATGGCTCATATTAATTTAGTTTTATGTGTACTCAACTTTGGCACGGTTGTGTACATTAATTCTGTAGCCCCATCCTGGTCCGGGTTTTTCTCCGTTTTTCCTACGGGCTGAGGCGGATTTATTATGCAGGTTTTTTAGGTTTTGTCTAAGGGCGTGTTTATTGTAACAATAAATCGTAAATTTAGTGGTTTTTCAACTCTTATGATTTTTAAACACTATACTCAGAATAATCTATAATTCGATAATAACTTGTACATGTAATTTTTTACGTAATTATACAAACATATTGACATTCTATTAGTATTATAACTCGCAGCAATCTTTTTATCTTATCTAGGAACTTTTGCTGAAATTTTTGAATCCGCCTCTGCCTTAAGAGCCATGATCGGAATTGATGGGATGGTCCCTTGCTTGCTTCCGGAGAGTAAATTAGTTTATTGTCCTCCACGTGGTCATACGCAGTTTGTACTGTTTTTTGACAATAAATTTATTATTATCAAAAATTTATTATTATTATCATTGTATACGGTATTACATGTATCTGATATGTTGCTTATATGAATTCTAGCTTTTAAAACACATCTTACCAGTCATTTCAGTGAGATATATCCTATTCAATATATGGAAAAAATACATTATCTCTTATGAGAAAAAAAATCGAAAAAAAATAATATTCTAATTATTTTAAAAGGTTGCATTTTTTTAAAAGTGCAGTTGAAAGTCTATATTAATTTTTAAAATAGTTTTGATAAAGAGCACCGTGCATTCTGAAGATTTATTTGACTATTTCGAGTCTTGTTCACTATTTTAATCTGCGTCATGAGCATCGGCAACACCGCATTCGCTACTCACGGCGGTCGACGTTTCATGTCGAGTACTACTATAATATAGGAATAAAACTTATTCATTCTGTGTGCGATTAAAATGTATTCATTATGTTTTAAATCCTTAGTTATTATTTATTATAACGAATTATGGCACTCAATATGCCCATTATAGCAATTATTTTTCTTGGAAACATCTAAATAGGTCACTCTGTGCCTGATGGAGGTGGCTTTGTCTACGAGTCTGCAGGCGACAGAGTAGTCAAATAACCTTATGGAAGGTCATCCAACTTACAAACAGAGTCAAGTGAGGTCTCATTTTATATAAATATGTTTTTAAAGAAATATTTGCTAAATATTAGATCGTTATAAATTTGATTATTATTCATTAAACTACTACGCAATGTAATATAAATATCAAGAAATAAGATAATTAGAATCTTCAATGAATCGACTAACATCGGACTTACACATCGGTCCTACATAGTGTTGAGGCTGAGTCCAATGTTAGGAGGGATATAGTGACGTGATTATGGGACTTCACACCATTTTTTTCTAAATTTTAATTGGCCAATAGTCATTATGACCGCTCTGCCTCCAACAATGTCATTGCAGAGCTCCTTAATTTCTTTTTCTCCGATTACAATATTACAATATACATGATGTAGTATCCAATCTTTCCTGTTCTTATCTATTTTAGTTTGTTGTCCCGTTCTATGTCTCATTCTTCCGGTTATTCTTTCTTCTTGCCTCTTTATATATATATATATANTATATATATATATAGTATAATACATACTTTTTTGATTCCTTCAATCGCCTTAAATACCTTGCCCTTTCTGTACCATGCTTCTCATCTTCCTCTGCTCTTCCACACACGCAGTCACTCTCCTCTCGTAACTTCTGGTTTTTGAGGTATCTATTAAAATTACCATGACCAATCATAAATTCAACGATATATCTATTTAGACGAAACCCTTTACTATTCATTATTGCGAATCTCACGTTTGGTATTGTGCTACGAAAGCATTCTAAGACCTTATACTTGATTTGTGCTAGCTCAGTTCGGCCCAGTAAGCAATCTAACACAAGATATCCTACTCCTACCTCCACTTAAATACACTATAAGCTTGTGCTAAGGACTACAACAGCAAGATTAATTAAAAACCCATTGAGCGCCATCTGTTACTATCAAGCTAGTGAGTTTAATTAACAGCACTTTAATATTAGTATTATGACTTGTTGGTCTAATGGAAATAGGGATAACAATGTTGGACAATGAAATCATATATAAAAATAATGAACAACATGAATTTATTCAGCAAAAATTACACCAATTGTAAAACTTGAATGAACTTTATCATCAAATACGAATTTGAAAATTCTCTCGTCCTTTGAATCACATAATGATACAATTAAATAAAAACATAAATTCTCTCTTTTCATACAGATTTCTAAAATTAAATATTCATGAAGGATTCCTTTTTGCAACTGGCGCCTTCCTTGTCCTTCATACTTATCTTTTGCTCGCAGACCCTCCGCTAGCATCACAATAACGGCTTATTGGAGATAGAGAACTTTATTGGAGTATTGTGTCTTCGCTCCTGACTCCACCAAAATCATTAATTAACATGTTCAAATAGACATTATTGGGACCGTATGTAGGCGCATGTTACTCTTCCTTTCTCTGACTTTTCCCATCTCGTTTGCCAACTCCGTAATAACTCCATTGTCAATACCATTTTTCCCCCTTGTCTTCTTTCTTTAGTATTCTTTCATTTAATTTGATTTCGTCTTTTTCTAGTATTCTTCGAAATTTAATTTTCGGCACATAAATCTATGGGCAATACGCCATGCAGTATTTCTAACGCATCTGTTGCTATTGAGTGATAAGACTCTCCCATGTTTTATAAACATTCTCTGTGTTTTTTAAGGTTCTAATGACCTAGATGTCGACGAACCGTAAAGCCCCACACACACAAAACAAAAAACGAAACAGATTTTTAATATGTCCATACACGATTCTGTGGCCCCATAGAGAACAAACATACTCCAGGATTGGCTTCACCTCTCTCTTATAAAACAATATTGCGGCTTTATTTTCAATATCGTTTTTATTTAGTCCTACCCATAGGAGACTATGAAATACTTTCCATGGTCTGTCTACACTGTATTGTATGTGCTCAGTGGACAACACCAATATCCTTTTACTCCAAAAAACTCGTACGTTCAAGATTCCTACATCAAAAAATACTAACCTTAGGATCGGGTGGACCACAGTCAGTCATCCAAAATTCAGTGAAGAGACAGAAGTTTATTGTCAACGACACAGATCATTTCCCATGAAAATGCTTTTGTTCCGATGAATAGAGCAGAGAGTTAAAGCTCTTAAGAACAAGTCTCACCCTTCCATATCAATAATGTTTTGGAAGGTTTCATTGGGACACTGTGATGCATTAAAATTCTAAGCAATGGAAAAGAACACCAATAAACAAACATAGGCCCTACTAAAGTGTACTATGTCGGGAGATTTTCACAAGAATGTGACTTTCAAGCTGCACTTAATTGCAGCTAGTGATGTATCACCAGAAATGGTATAATAGACGTAAAGGCAATATCTGGTCAAGGAATAGGAAGTAGATTGAGTGGTTGAGGTCAGAGAGAGAGAGAGAGAGAGAGAGAGAGAGTTTGGTGGTGTTCTGCAGTTCGACTCCTTTATTGTGATTTCACAGTCTTTTTCTTAAAATTGATGTAATGTATATGAAAGTTTTAAAGAAAGTTAATATACTCCCTCACAAAATTTGGCGGCGCAGTAAAATGCTTGGACAAGCACACACAATCCTCAATAGTTTTGGAACATCTGAAATACACCATTTTCAGAGGGAGTGGGGGAGAAGGTGGTGGTGGTGGGGGGGTGTCATGAGATGTGGATAATTTTTTAATCTCAGCTACTGGAGTGCACAGTATTGAGTCTGCGTACCTGAGACTAGCTGTCTCCGACATTTTGAAGTGTGATATTTTTGATCGGTTTTCTCGAAAATTGCACTTCATTTCACTTTAAGGGTGTCCCAGCGCGATGGGGGTGGCATAGGCAGCTCCGAATAAGGGAGTGTGTTGACAAAACATAGGAGCTTCCTCAGCCCAAATTTTACTCTGATACATTTTAAAACAGAAGTTATGGAGCGATGAATTTACTGCGCCGCCAATTTTGTAGGGCATTGTATATACAAAAGAGAGGTAAATAATATTTGAAACAAGAGTTTATAAACAAGATTGGGTAAATAGGAATGAGGTTGACAGATAATGTAAGGAAATCTCGATCAAACATAAACAACGAAAGCGAATATCTGGAAATGAGCTAGAAAGTAAACGCTGTGGATAAGCTCTTAGCCTGAGTAGGTTAAGATTCGTAGCCAAGATAAGATGTTACAGTTAAAGGGATAAAATAAAAGGAAAGAGCCATTTATTGATATCATGTAGACAAGGGAATGTAAGGACGATACCATATAAACAACATTCTCCTAAATGACCTAAAAGCAGGTTGGAGGTAGTGCGCTCCCACATTGCAAATTCTCTGGGGTGTTTTCGGTACCAGAGATTCTGTCACAAAATGAGACAATATGGCGCAAACATGTGGCAGGAAGGGAAAGCCAGCGCAAAAGCCCGGCGTTATATCTGCACAGACTGCTATGTTCTTTAACCTTATGGATACTCACCCGCAATAGAGCAAAAACTGTATTTTTGCCAAGAAAGAGTATATATCAGAGATTAAGACCATAGATAAGATTTCGTTCAGTGATGCTAGGAAGAAGTAAAAAGCCTCATAAACTACTTCTTCTACTCCACCGCTGCATAAACTCCTGTTCAGAACAAAAGTGTTTCAATCCGAACATCTTCTGAAGGAAATTGAACATTATTAGACTAAGGTACCAATAACGTAAATAAAATAAATAATATTGAAAAAACAAACAAATTAAAAGTAAAATGGAAATTCTAAGCAGCAAAGGATAATTGGATTAAAAGATAAAACACAAAAACAAATGTTTATGAAGCTCATCAATGGAACCAAGAAAATATGTGGATTGCACGATACTAAGATAACAATAAATGTAACTTCGAAGTAGAAAGTGGGTCACATATCTTTCAATCTCTCAGCTACACATTCTGAATCTTCGCTAAACGTGAATAGACTCATAGCGTGTGGAGGAAGCTGACTTAAGAATCCTCCAGGAGCATGGTCGAGCGTAATCAAGTGAAGTGAAGTGAAGTGAAGTGAAGTGTTTGAGCGAAGAATGAAGACTGCGCTGCAAACTGTTCGTGCAAAGCCTTGTGAAAGACTCCATATCTTCCAACGCTTCAAGCCTCGATGAAGCAAGGCACCGAACAATACACCGTTGGTATATTCAAGGAGTATATATAATATTCTTTAAGCGCAAGTCTGTTTATTTTTGGAGTTTTGCATAATTTTACGCTTATTTTAAATTTAAATAAATAGTTTTTATTATAAATAGTTATTATAAATATAAATATTATTATAAATAGTCTATTTAATAATTTGGTTTATTATTGATAAAAACATCTTTTCAATTGTTACACGATAAACTTTACATTCAAAATATGTTTAGACCTCGTATTTATGGGCAAATTCTTTTTTGGGTATGAGATCACTGACTATGCTTACGAATCATTAAAAATTAGATACAATATAAGAATTTAAAAATAGAAAGTCCTAAAACGACAACTGACAAGTTCTAAAATGTTTTTTGGTAACTGCCTAAACAATATCTTTTGGGGAATTAATATGCTGCTATTTTTATCCTTCTGAACGATATATATGTGATCTGTACACTGAATGTAAATTACAGACATCAATCATTCACGTCTGACTTCTTCTAAAAAGGAAGAAGATGAGAATAACGTGTGGAGCAGGTCGAACTGAATAATGACTAGCAAAACCCGCATTTTCAATGGTAAATCGTGCAGTAAGATATATGTTTATAAAAATATACCATTACATGTTTGAAATTTATCATTATTTATCAATTTGATTATTTTATAAACCAATTCAGATTTCTAAAACACCTCTTTTCGTGCATTCATTTCCGAGGTCTCTTTATGATAGTATTGTTTTTGATTCGTAAACGTCAAGCAGCCCTCTCTATATTTATATTGATAAATGGATCATTACTACTTGTAAAAAATCAATTAATTTTACTTGAAAAGAAAATAGCATATATCTGCTAGTTTCACGATTTTACAAAATAGGAACAAATTCGAGTAAATCACAATACTGCATTGACAAATATGATAGAGTTAAGTTGTTTTCTAAACGCCCCTAAAGTCCTTGAAATTTGTTTCTTGACACTGGAAAGAAGGCGATGAAAAAGCGTTACAAGAAAAAAGCGGGTTTTTAAAAACTGCGTGTCGTAAATGACCTTTAATAATGAAATGAATAACCTCTAACAAAATTTTCCGAGAAAACTGATTTAGATATTTAGATGTTTTCTTGAAACTTTAAGAAGTGACAATTAAGAAACCTGTATTAATCCATCACACGTCATCCGTGTGACTCCTGAACGTTCCATTCACAAGAAAACATGTTACAAAAACATGGATTGACCTTTCTTAATAAAGATTCGAACATGAGAAGTAGAGGTCAAGCAGAAAGTGGCATCGTAAATAATTCCTCACGAAATCATAATTTGTGGTTCTACACTCCCATCATCAACGCAAATTAATTCATGAGAATCGTACGTAGGCTAATGTTCTAAGAAATTCCCATTTTCTACCTAATGAGATAATATTGTGTGCCATTTCTATTGTAAAAATATTATCTCATATTATCAATTGTAAAAAATTACACACTCATGCATTCAATTGCTCTATGTAAATTAAAAAACACAACAAAATATGACAAAAATATTAAAAACTAAAATAAAATGCAAAACAAAAAACAAAAAAACACAAACGATAGTTCTATTGTCCATTTTCGAGGCATCTTGTTTCGCTTTTAATTTTTGCTTCATTTGACATTTTTGTATTGATTCTTTGATAATGAACTTGCATTCTGCATTATAATGATATAAGATAAGATATAAGATTAGACAAGTGTCCTAAGTGCGGTTAAAGAAAAAGAGCCAAAGAATGTAAATAATAGAGAAAAAACTAAACGTTGCATCACGTGTAATTCAACTCGCAGTCTACAAGAACACTAGGTACGTTTATGTAATCATTCAAAACAAACATGTTACCAGATTTGTATAATTGGATTCCCCACTAGTTATTTTTCATTTCAACTTTTGCAGACCAAATTTTATCTTAATTGTTGGTTGGTAATTATATTCATGGATCTATCTATCCTGGCATAACTATCATAAATAAGTAAATCATAATAATTATGTTAATCAATGAACCTAAATTCGTGGCAATAACAGGGGCATGCTTATTTTTTGTCGGTAAAAAAGTGCAATCACATTTATACATTTCTGAACACCAACTTCATTTTAAACTTTTCTTAAAATATTAATTCCCCTAAATTCCCGTGTGATTAAAAAGTGTGGCAGAGTTTCGTGATCACGGAGTTTTGAAAGAAGTGGCTTGAGTTGGAACACATTAGATTTTTTCCCTACCATCTTCATCAAATATTTCTTTTTCCACTTACCTTGTAGAGTTTTGGAATAAGGGAAATATTAAAAAAAAATCACTCTACTAATTTGGTCGTTGGCTTAAGAGAATAGAAGAACTACGGAGAAATACACAGAATAAGTATAAACACAGAAAAAGGACACATCATCAAATCATGTTCGCTGAAAAGTGAACGTGAAGAAGAATGTCTATACCTTCATTTTGAATTTGAAATATCTCAGGGGAATTCAGTTTTCCGGTGTGCCAAATCTCACAGGTTCATGATGCTCCTCCAATTCACGCAAATACATCTATGGAGTAATTGTAGTTACATAATTTGAATTGAACCACTCACGCTGTGTATCACACTAGTATGCGGTTGAAACTAGTATACACAAAAAAAAAGTCATTGGGATTTATTTAGTCTTCAGTGGTTTGAATTAAAAACTTCACAACGATTAACACTGAAATTAACATAAAAGTGACATCTCAATTAATTCGTGTGATATATTACCAGTCAAATTACTCAAAAAAGGCTAATGTAATGAAACAAATTCCCAATAAGTTGGATTTCTGCATTTATCTTCGTTTCCTTGTTTTGAATAAAACAACAAAAAATTGATACAACAATATATTGTGAAGCAAATACGAAAACAAAATACGCGAGTATCACATGTTCATACATACACAATTTATAGTTTGAAAATGTTCCTTTCATGGGTACGAAGAATGACACGTTATCTTTACAATTAAGTAAAAGCACGTTAAGTTGAGAATATCTCTTGTGAAGAAAAATTTAAATGTCATTGATGGTTTGATGTAACTAGCTTTGACGGTCGCTGTTTCAAAACATTTATTTGGACTATTATTTTTAGTGTTGGAGCGAGCGAGGAGCTCTTGCAGTTGGAGTGCATCGACCAATGTCTGATAGCCAATGCAAACTCACAACTGTTCTATACTACACGTATTAGATCAACTTACTGAAGTGGTTTGTTACTTCGTTACTACTGAAAGATACGTGGGGTTGGCCTGTTGTGGATGAAATCGCAGGCTCTTTGTTAGTCACGCCTCCGAAGTCTGTGGCGAATATGGCTTTGACACTTCAGGCCCGCCGCCAAGTCATCCCATCGTATGAGGTTTCCCGATACGATCACCTATTGTTAACTACTATTGGTCTGGTACCTTATAATACACCGATCACACAACGTTTAATTTTTATAAAATTATTACAAAACATTCGTTGGACATACATCAATCTTTCTGAAAATAACAGATTTCATTACTACCAAAATTTATCGAAGTTAAATTAAATGTCTCACCGGTGAAGCAAAGATGTCTTCGAGACGCTGTCTGGGTTCACGTCCTTTCTTTGAGCGCATCATCAACACAACTTCTTTCACTTCAGGACAACAGCGAAGTAGCTTTTCCAGGAACACCTACAAACAAAGCGAGATGTTGGTTTTATTACTATCATGACTATCAGATTTTCCATCCGAAGACTAAAAGCTTTATTGTTTCAACGAGAAATGGAGAGTTTTGTAAAAAATATGTATTACCCATCACACATTGATTTTCTGACATCATTAGCTGTCATAAACGCCAAATGAACGAAGATGAGTGCTACGTTTGCTAGGATGTTTGAATGAAAGAAATGAAGTTCTATGGAATTAATGAAGTGGGTATTTAACTTTCTCCAAACCGAATACTATTCCACACCATACCCTCTGTTAGGCAACCCTGGGTGAGCACATATTCTCTAAACATCTGCAAGCATTGAATAGTTAAAACATTAATTAAAAGAGATCAAACTGTCCTCACAGATACCTCATAAAACTATGAAAACAAATAAACTCAGAGGTCTAGAGTTTTTATTCTAACCTGGATTGTGGATTTGACAAGAACCGAAATTCCTCGACGAAAAACGCCAAGAAAATACACTCCAATGACAGTGACATTATTTGTCCTAAAATAAACATTACCAACTACAATTTTATATTGTTGTATTTGTAAATGGGAAATGTAGCGTGCCATTGAAGCTTATCTACATGGAGCGACAGGAGTTAGGAGTTGGGTGCTGAGTCATTGTTCCAAAGAGGAGTTCAAACCCGAATCGATACATTATTCAAGCCATTTAATAATGTATGCAACAATTTCTTTTTCTTGATAACTAAATAGTCACGCAAAGCAAGCATATTCTTTTTGAGGCTTCATGAAATATATATATATATATATATATATATATATATATATATATATATATATATATATATATATATATA
>NNCF01127388.1:1472379-1692681 GCA_002313205.1 Laupala kohalensis
TATATATATATATATATATATATATATATATATATATATATATATATATATATATATATACACACACACCTATATTACCTTTCTCTTATCGTTGGCTTCGTTTTTCCAAAACTGTATTATTAGTTTGCTTAGTGCGGTTGTATTTATAAATAGTCTCCAGGTCTTTCGAAATATAACCTGGAGGCGAATGAAAACATAGATTAATTATATTGTGTCTATATAAAATTTTGAAGAGAAACATCTCTTTATGCCGACGTAAGGCGTACAAATTACACTCTGTGCACAAAAGGAAAATGGAGAAGTTTATTGAGAAATTTTCTAAAATGTCTAATGAAAATTTAAAGGTCTTGATATTTAATTCTAGGAAATACACAAGTATCGGAAGCGTACACTACTACTAATACTCAATCTAAACGCATTAATTGACCTCTTCATTTAATCAGAAGCTCTGCACAGACAGACAAACAGATTTCTAAGCCTGACTTTCTTAATATAATGAACTCCCAAACCGGATATTTCTGTGAAAATCTTAAGATCGACAAAGTTCAAGATGTGCTAAGTATTTGAGAAAGTAAAAGACTCTTATTACCCCAACATATCAAAAGAATGTTGAGTTCGGTCACATATTTATTTTATTTATGATTACATATTATTATTTAATTATTTAAATGAGTATTGTTACAAAAATGAGATATTTAAATTATTAAAAAATAGAAGTAGGAAAACTGGTTGCAGTGCCCGGGAGATAACAGAGCTAAGTCAAAAGAACTGTGAGTATACTTCGGTTGTCATGGTTGTCTTAATTCCTTAGGAAACATTAGACAACTATTGGTTTATAAAATGTACTTGCTAAGTCATTAAAAGAAATAAAAGAATTAAATCGCCATTAAGAAAAATAAGAACTGAATTTGAAAAAGAATCGTTGAGTAATTCTCTTGAACTCATCTTAGAGAACGCATATGTCGTATTTTGTACTCCTTGATTTTTGAATGTGCACGTCGTTCCGCTGCTGACAACAAAAATATTTCAATTAAATTAAGAGAAGTGTACATAGACCAGGTAATGGGGAATCGACCCAATGATAAAGTCGAATAATTTTTAAGAAGTTAGGGCGTGAATTTCTCCCCATTGTCTGGTCTAACATTGAATTTAAAGCACTGGTTAGAAGGTGATCAAAGACTGGCCCTGAAAAACGCATGTGCCAAATTTCGAGAGTTAAAATCATTGCACTAGACGAAAAAAAAAAAAGATTTACCGTTCAATAAAAATTATCTAAATCGAAATTTCAAAAGTATTGTCATGTAGTGAACTTGTATGCTCGTCAGTTTCATTTTCCGGCACAAAAATAATAAAAAAACATCTATATCGAATTTGGAAAATAACATTCAATGATCCACACAGACCAACCCTGGAGTGAGTACACGAGTGCCAAATTTCAATGTTCTGGGTTCACTGTGATAGGCGATAAAATCAAAATATGTTTAACGTAAAAAATATCTACATCGAATTACGAGAAAAATCTTAGTGGTATTCTTGGGTTCACTCTAGAGGACGCGTGGATCGAACTTCGAAGCAGTAAGGCTTTTTCGTATAGTTTCTGCGTTCCGCGAATATTGCTAAGTTCGCTTAAATTTTAATATGAAAAATTGAAATGGAAATTTGAAAAAAAACAACAACTCTGCTTTATCTGCTTGGGCTCCTTTTGTACATTGCATGTACAACAGTTCGGAGCGTTAGGTTTATCCATCTCTGTACTATGATGTGAATATACAATCACACAAACTCTATATGTTGTCGATTAGAAGAGGGGTCTTGGATGAAATAATAATGGTAAACTATGATACAAAATTATATATATTTACATATACTTGCGTACCTTAATGAATAAATGACAGAGTAAGATTGAAATACCGCTATTGGTTGATTAATCCACAGTCAACTCCATTTGTTTTCTGAGGAAACATGCAAATGCATCACATATTAATTGTAATATCATTTTTCTTAATTTGACTCTTTTTTTGTGGGGCTTTACGGCTCATGTCGACATCAAAGGTCATTGGAGCCCGAAAAACTTGTACAGGTAGGTTTTGTGTGTGTGTGTGTGTGTGGGGGGGCTTTAGGGCTCGTCAACATCGAGATCATTAGAGCCCATTGTACAGGTAGGGAAAATGCAGTTACGCACTTGGGAGAGCCAACATGACTCTCCCCGTGTGTGGGACTCGTCGAATGATTCAACCTACCCACTAAAAACCCTCCTGATCTACAACACACCATAACATATCTCACAACATACATCAAAACAAAAATTGAGGGGGGGGCAAAAAATGAGGGGGCACATAACATGCTGTCTCTTATACACATCTAGATGTGTATAAGAGACAGNAAATGAGAGGAATGAGGAAAATGAAAGATACTCTAGCCTTGATAGGGTCGGGATCGAAAAGAACAAGAGGTGACCAAGGGAGGTCAGGAGAGAGAAAGGAAGGAGCATAGCACAAGTAAGTGGAAGTAATGCCAGACTCAGCTCGGGGTCCCGCGCTCGCCAAACACGTACTTACTAGATGTAAGTCCCCTGGGGGGAATTTGACTCTTGCAGACTTAACATTTAACAATGTGAACTTATTAAATGGCATATTAAAATTATTGTGTGGTGTATTATAATATAATTATTTTATACAGTATATTTTGACGAAATATATTTTCTGCTTATAAGGGCATTAAAATGTCTTTTCAACCATTAATATCAATCTATTTAGTAATTTACAATAAAATATTACTTGCTTTAAGAATAATCGTGTGAAAACTGCTGGATTACTTGGAATCATCATATGCACAGAGTCTTTCAATTTACGGGAAACATATTTTTTTCATATTTTCCTTCGATACAGGAAAACGTGACAAAACAGAACTATTTTTCACCCATAATTTAGCATTTTAAATGAAGAAATTATGATGATTCTTCAAAACATGTTACAACACTCCCACTTCTTTGAAATGTAAAATATTGAGAAGCAAGAATGGTAACGAAACACGTATATAACACTATTTAAGTAGGCTATCGTATGAAAGTTACTTAAATCTGAAGAATAGGTTATAAAAAATGTGGGCTGCAGGTTCAAAGTTCTTGACCAAAACCGATTCGAGTGAAGAATTCAGTTAGGACTTGTCCTCCCATGGAGTCGCATCTGTTTGTTTATTTTAGAACTGTAATTATTGTTTTGGTAAGTGAAATATTTGTTGCTTTTTTGTATTGTAAACTTGTTATTCACCTGATGCGAACTGTGTACACGGTCGAAACGTTGTGTTTCAAACTGTGTTAAACCAAAATAAAAATGAAAACAATCTGAAAATGGTGAAATTGTTTTATTGAATAATTAATCAGATTAATTATTCTCTATAATTCGAATGATTGGTCTTCGAATAATTGAATTTCTACTGTAAATGAATATTGGTATTGTTTTGATTTTCATTTTTAATTCTATACCATTACTATAGAAACAAATAATTCCACAGAGTATCCCCGTTCCACACCAACCCCTTGCTCCATGTAATTCTTTTCATATCTACGAACTCTCAGTCTCTCCCTCACTACAATCTTTCAGTGTCGAAAGTGCAGATCAAATATATTTCAGTATATCAATTTTTATTTACGAATACAGTATATAGATATATTTTTTGTAAAGTTTAAAATAAACTTCTTCCTATTTTTTACCGATTTATTCTAGTTGTGCGTATGGCATACTGAAATAACAATTGAGAGACTTGCCTTTCCTAAGAAACCGCTGCCTCCAGTTAACAAGATAGTGCGGTTGGCGAATGCTTGCGGCACGCGGTTCGGCAACGCTTTCAACTCTTGCGGCGGCAGGCGCCACTGCTCCGTCGCCACCGATGGCAGCCTGCAAACAACAGAACAACACACATTATAAACAACATTTGGTCTCCTTACAAGGGTAAAATGAGCTATTTTTTGTATACCTATGATAACACAGTGAAAAGCAGTTAGCATAGTGATAAGATTTCTTTTTCTGACTTCACTTAGGTCATGTACGGTTAATTTACAGGAATCAAATAATGAAATTAAAGGGACTGCAGAGATTCCACATTCATCTAATTTAGTTTCTATATTGGTGGGATATCGAACATGTATGATATCTAAAAATTACACCAACGTAAATATATAATTTAGCATCTTCGGACAGGTGAAAATGTGGAGAAACTGGTACTTGGGACCTCGTTGGTTGCCAAGGTTCTGTCCTATACACCCGCGGTTACCAACCGTTTGTACCTCATGGATCACTAAATTCGTAGTTTTAAATCACGTGAACAAACTAAGTCACTTAAGAAAAAAAGATTAATATGTTTGTCAAACTATGGTCACAAAATGAAATTGTTTAAAATATGAATGGCACATATTTAATATAACAAAACCTAAATGCTAAACAAAACTTCAATTATGATAAAATTGTAAATACTTATTTAATTTTATTTTTCAATGTAACCTTAAGATGTTATCCGTACCTATCCCAGATGTAAACTTGTTGGACATCTAATTGGATCTCAGTTACATCAGCGAATTATTTTTATCATTAGCCTATCTAGTTGAACACAGTGAACATATTATCAGCATATACTACGTGATGTTAAACTATGGATAAATATTTTTAAAAAAGGCTTGAGAAATATACTAACGCTAATCTATGACGTGTTATGTCTGTGATCGAATAGAATCAAACTAGCAGAGAAGAAGACTTACAAAGTGAAATGATAATTCTTGTTTCTTTTAGAACTCTTTGGAAGCTATACATTCATACAAGTTAGGCAGAAAAAAAAACGCGGGTTTGATTTCACAATTTTATGTTTTCTAGCTGTCCAACCAGAAAATTGTCGCAGATGCAAGACGAATTGGAAGATATTACTCAGCTATGTTGTAAGACATCTCCGAAACTTGGACCGAACTCAAAGATCTTAATACACCGGCGGGACTGACTACATTTATTGCAATCACCATTTGCATTTGATACATTATTGCAGTAACCACCACTTGCAACTTATTACAGAGTTTATTAATTTGATAGAAATGTAATAAATCATTATTACACTAGTACATCTGACCACGATTGAGGTACGAAATAGGTATCTTACAAATATATTAACAAACAATTAAAAACAAAAATAAACTTAAAGAACTGTAGAGTCTACACAGGTTTGAAAAAGTATAATTTGTCAAAATATTTTAATGAGTCATTCTTTGACTTGTGTAGAGGTGAGATGTGTGAAGTTAGTTTTGATCAACAATATGAAGGTACTTTTGGGTGAAATATTGGAACCATTTTTCTTATCATCTGATCCCCCCATGTGCAACAAAGTTATTACTGTGGTTCTTCTCACTTAAATTCTTTCTTCTCTCTTCACGTCTTTCTTTATTTCCTCTTGCCTAAAAATTCCATGGTGTAACCTATACGATACGCATTTTTAACACCGCTGACAAATTGTGTTTTTCTTCCGGTATATAAATAAACATTCATTTCAATTAAGTCAATTTTAGTGCATCACGCATCCATCCAACGGTAATCACGCACCTCTCAAAAAGTGCAAATTTATCGTGAGTATTAATTAATTAATAATAATAATAAGAATAATAAAATGTCTTTATTTAGTGGCGAGACTCAGAACATTGGGTCTGCTCTATCGTCTGACCACGTAAGAAAAAAATACAATTACACAGAAGGAGAAAAATTAGGGAGGAGTAACGTTTACAATTAAGTCTGGGAAAGCAAAGCAAGGGACCACCCCGGGAAACCTTAAGCGATTGAGGAAAAACCCAGCAAAGCCTCAGTCAGAATGACAGGTTAATGTTACAATATAACAATTACCATAATAATATGATACAGGCATAGGAAAATTTACAATTTAAACTTCATAAAAAATATTTTAACATAACACTATTAGAAATACATATCAAGATAATTAGAATTTCTATAAACGGGTGAATTTGAGAATTCAACGAATAAAGGAAAAGTGCGAATAAATGAAACACAAAAAGGAGAAGAGAATACTGTACAGCAAGTCTTAAAAAACAAAGATATTTAAAAATGTAAAATTTGTGTACTAAAAAAGATAAAAATGACTAATTCTAATTACAAATTCAACATAATAATAACTAATTGTAGATTTATTAAAAAAATATCAATATACAAATTCAACACGGTGAGAAAGAAAATACAATTTTACGCTGCACCAATTTTTAATTTGTTTACTATTTTACATAGTACATAAGACATAAATACATTTTTCATAAAACATAAACATTAAAAAGATGAGAAGGATTACGGATGTTAGTAAGAGAAGAATGTGAAAGGTGGGGATTAATTGGTAATCTGTCTCTAATGTTGAAACATTTGCACCGTGTCGCCAGAATGTTCATCAAATGATTAGGAGTCCGTGACGCTCACCCAAACGCGAACCGGACCTCGTCCTCACTCGTAGATTGAAATACATGTTGTAAGAGAAACCATTCTCTATACAAAAGGGGCGTTTTGGAGATAAGCATACCATCTAAGATACGTATTGTAATGATATACTATTGTACTATATAAATAAGTATATACCATTTATCCTGTCTATGACAAAATACTAGTGCCAGTTTGATCATGCTTTGTTCTACTAATTGAAATTACGATTAATCGAGAGTTAAGGGTAGAGAATAGAACAAGAAAAGCAAAGAAAAGAGGCAGGCGATGCTTATGTATCTTAAGTCTCAAGTCACGGGTTAAGAGGTCAGAATCAAAACTCGACTAGCATAGTAAAAAGGAGTATTTAAAACTTTCAGCGAGATAAAAAAGCTATGTTATTCCAAAAATATCTGCAATTTTCTTAAAAAATGATACAACTATTTTTTGGGTAGTAACTTAAGAGTCAATGGAAGATTAACTAATACACTCCTTTCCTGTAAGATTTATATCCTGTACTATTTAGTGAGTGATAATTGTGCGTATGAATGTATTCTGTATGTACTCGTTGTAAAACTTGTTTCATGAATTCCAGGGAAAAGACAAGTTTTAGAAATATCATTGCGAATGGCTTGTGTGATGATGAAAATGCAATAACTAAATTACTGAAATGTACATATTTTTTCAAGTCCAACATAATCATGGTTACCCAGAGAAACGGATGAGACACTGACTGAACAGTGTCAATTTTCATGAATCGAATTCCACAGCACATTTTTCTTAAAATCATTTTTGTCAATATAATATTGTCCTGGTCTGGTTGTATACAATGAAATTGTTTTTTTAAATATTTTTGACTGCTATTAAATATAATGAGCTGATTTTGTTTTAAGTATACATCATTGTCATCCGAGCAATTAGCATGGTCATCCAAATACATCACTCGTACGGGATTCTAGCACTTGTACCAGAACTTAGTAACAGGTTTGTAATGAACGAATTTTTAGTTTATAATTTATTATTGCAAATGATGTGATGTAACTGTGGTATGACGAAAAATGATTTGTAATGACTCAGATTGCTCGCAATTCTAAAAAAAGTACGTTTTATTATTTATTCAGAAACAATCATTTAAAAATAGAGAACCATTTACCACCTCATCTACCTTATTTATAAATAATACAAATTTTTATTTTTAATTACCTTTGAAGAGAATAACACAGGCGAATTATTACAAAGGGGAAAATCACGAAAAGTAACTGTAAATGGTAAAGACTTATTAAAATTTAAAAAAGGTGAGATTTTCGTCACACATCTCCCATATGTGAAAGTAAAAATTAATGGTCCTGCGCAAACAAAGAACACCTGTAGCTCTAAAATCCTAGAGCCGCTACTGAAGGCGCGAGAATAAATCAAGATGAGAGCGACAGGCGAGGGCATGGCGTAAGCAATACCGGCAGCCCCAGCGGTGACGACGGTGGCGGTATAAGCGGTGCGCGCGGGAAACGAAGAGGAGGGGAGCAAGGACTACTTCCGGGTGCAAAAGCACTTTCTCCGTCTTATCCCCCTTCCCCATTTCATCCTCGACTGAGTCTCGTCTCAGATGTTATGCAACGCGTAGCCGCGCCTCGCTCACAAACGCGGGAGGTGTTCCCATCAAGGCTCAAGGCTGCTGTGGCCCAGGGAATTCCCTTATTAATTATTTTCAGCATTCAATAAGATCAGAGAGATGGAAGCTTCGTGATAGAGTCTTATGGATCACAAACACCTCTGCAGACAATCTAAGTTATTATTAAACTCACATTGAGAAAACACTATGGTTATGTGTTCCCTTGATCCAAATCCATAGGAAGGAACGATTTCTCCAAACCTTTGGCCATGACATCACAACATTATAGGCCGGATACTAGAAGGTTGGGATGTCACATCCAAAGGTCGAGAGAAATAATTTCTTTCCTCTGAATTTGGATCTCAATTCCAAACGTGTTCCCTCAGTGCACAATGCAGATCCCAAAAATCTCCACGTGTTGAAATTGACGTTAAATGTTGAAGAAATTAGTTATGTTTGCGGCAGTACTCATATTTAAAACTTTACGAAGATTTCAAGAGGATAATTTTTAATTATTAAATTTTACGTGATACAAATGATTGAAAATTGAGATATTTTTTATTACGCACCAAGTTCTTCATTTCAACCATTCACGAATATAAATTTAAGTAATGAGAAAGTGCTTATTTCTCGTTACCAAAGAAACTATATTCGTATTATTATAAATTATTTTGTTGTGAGAAATCCAATCATTTTACGTTTTGACAAGATGAATTCAAAGAGTTGAGAAATAGCATTTAGAGAAATAAAACCCAATGCCAAATACATAATATTTTTACCCACGCTGATCGAGGTTTTGTTCGTTTTTTCCACATAACATTGATTGAAATTGGTTCGTTGGTTCCATGTTTCCTTGTGTGCCAAAAACGGGGAAAGTCTTTTTTACACGAATACGGGTACAAGTTATTTGCTTTTAATCAATCACGGTTTAATAATTTTTCATCAATCACGTTTCAGTAATAATGATACATGTTTCTGGTTGTGACGTAAGATTCGCGGCCATCCTCGAGGTGAAATTATTTTTCTTTAACAAATAATGTGTTGACTCTAACTTTAGCCACTAAATACCTCTAATTTGTTTTTCAAATTTGAAGATGGCACTCAATGTATAATCGGCTCTCCAATTTTTCCTGTTTGGCTGTTTCATCGATATTCAGAAAAAGAAACAAATAAAAAATGTCATGTGGACTATTTAAAATAAGAACTTCCAAGAATTATAATTGATTATTGATATATAATTCATTTTCTTGTGGATTTTACTGGATGAGTTCTATTTTATATTACATTTCATTTAAGTACTTCTGCACATGTAGGTGATGTTTCAAATGTTTTTAATTTAAATACCATTTTTCTTTAATACTATTCAAATAGAAAAGTTTGAATTACAGTTTGGAAACTTTTGCTGAAGTACATAAAACCATTTTATTTAGCACATTGCCATCCACGTGGTAATGCACATATTTAACCACCTTTTGATAATTATTTATTCTTATACTTTATATTATTATCCAGATGAACATCCTAAGGGAGAAAATTATTGACGAGGCAAGTTAAAAAACTACATCACGTGTTTCAAAAAAAAATTGTTTTCTTCATGCCACGTTTCTGTGTCTTCTTGCGACGTCATTCTAGTTCCATGCAACGCATAGCGACCCGTGTGCATTGTCTTTGCAACCTATCTCCAAGAACCCAGAGTACTGACGTAACACTCCGCGAAAGTGCCTCTTTTACGACTCCATCTGAAAGACAATATACAAAGCGGTTTCTTAAATTTCAAAAACAAATAGAAAAACTAACGTGAGCCTCTGAGAAGCTTTCAAATCTCAATATTTGTTTACCTAATTTCAAAATTCCCGAAATACATGTAAGCTAGCATTAAATTTATTTTCTTATGAAAAAGGTCAAAAATTAAAAATATAAACCATCAATTTTTTATTGAATGCGATAGCGCAATTTTTAATATTTAAGCTCCTGACAAGTTATTCTAACGCCACGAAAAACTAACGTATCGCAGAAAATACGTCCTGGTAGTTCTAGGGAAAATTTGTAGTAGGTGGAACTGAAATGAATTTTTATTCTTTGCGTTATTGAAAACTAAGGTTTTTATGAACATTCTCGTAATTTTAAGAGGATTTCATGTTGGTTATATATCAATTTTTTTGTGGGGCTTTATGGCTCTTCGACATAAAAGGTTACTGGAGCCCTAAAAACTTGTACAGGTAGGGAAAATGCAGTTACGCACTAGGGAGAGCCAACATGACTCTCCCCGCGTGTGAGACTCTCCGAATGACTCAACCATACCCATTAAAAATCCTCCTGATTTACAACACACGAAAACATCTCAAAACCAAGTATCAAGACATTGAGGACAAAAAATGACGGGGGGGACAAGGAATGAGTAGGACAAAAAATGAGTAGGACAAAAAATGAGGGGGGGGGGACAAAAATGAGGAAAAGGAAAGATACTCTAGCCCTCATAGCGTCGGGATCGAAAAGAACAAGAGGTGACCAAGGAAGGTCAGGAAAGAGAAAGGAAGGAACCTGTCACAAGTAAGTGGAAGTAATGCCAGACTCAGGATTATATACAAAAATAGGTATATTTTGGTGATTATATTTTTTATGTATTTTATGTTTCGTATTTTGTATGAAGTCTCTATTCTTGGTCACATACTTTCAGTGTAGATTTTACATTCTTTTCACTGAAAGATGAATCCAACGCGAGGTTCAGTTGTTAAGATTACTGTTTTCAGTTAGAATGTATTTTATCCATTAAAAGTCATGTGAACGCTACATTATTATGTAACTACTAAGAATTTAAATTATAATCTACGTAATACATTAGCAGTGACGTATTGTTTATAAGGTTCGCAAATGGAAGGTCTTATGGACATCGTCTTAGTGGGAAATACATGGTTCGATAAAGTTATCAGTCTCCATCTTTGTCTGGGAGTTTCGGGGTAAGATAAAACCATTTCTTGAAATTTTAACTATTAAAACATCCAAGTGTCATTAATAACTACTTCTTCAAAGTAAATATTCGAATTTCCAGAAATGTATAAACATTCTTACGAAAATCGACAAAAGAAAAGTAGTCAACGGAACATGTAAAGATTTATATTTATATTTAACCCACCTTAACCACAAGGAGAAGCTGTCGTTTCATTATTTGTTGAGAAGTACATTAGACTATTGCGTCCACTTTATTTAACTTATATGAAAATATTTAAGATAAGAATATGCAAAAATAATTTTTATGATTAAACATTTTAGTAATTATTGAGTTATCCCCTTTATCATTAACCCGTGCGTTCTCCCTGGTGTTATCTACAGGTGAAGTGTGCTGAGTGAAGCGTCATCATTGGAATCTCTTCATGACGAGGGTTGGAAATTGTGAGCAAAAAAAGAAATGTGAGGGGAAATTGAGTAGGAAAATTCGTATGCAGATGAAGAGAATAATCTAATTCAGTTGGTCATGGTTCCAAATTAAGTTTTCACTTTACCTCAAATTGAAGTGAAGTGGTGGGAGATGACTTGGTAGTGAAGACCAGTTGATAATACTTCTGTTTAAAACTCGCACAAGCCATTGTCTATCGATGTCTCCTGACACGTCACTACTTGAAATAGACACGTCACATCGGTGCAGATGTTTATTTATTAATATTATTGTTCTCGCGACCACCTTCCACTTCTAACACCTACGAAGTTGGTCTATAGAGAAAAAAACCCACGGAAGGTACTTTATAACTGATGAAGTACCTTCTATAAAATAAAGTCATGTTCAAGAAGTATCGTGAAATATGTTTCACATATTACATCCCGAATTTATTTACATACTCATATAATATTTTATATCTAATTAACAAAAATTTGATGAAAAGCATCAAGTCACTGGACATCCCATCCATCTAAAGGGATTAAATCATTAAAGCAATAAAATGAGGCGAAACAATAGAACTAGAATATAATGGTAAAAAGTAAACCACGTGAAAACGAGTCACGCCACAAGATGAATCAACTTTATAGTTTCGTTTATCATCTATCATAGTTATTTTAGGGAAACATTTTGAATCAAAGTAAACATAACTTCTTGGTAAAGATTTGCAAGTTTTAATTCACACAGAAAATAAAGAATTATTAACGAACATACGCAAGTAAATTAATATATTTCTGATAATCTCAAAAACTTCTAAATTCACAGTATCTCAAACATCTCTCTTCTTCTCCCATGGTTTTATTGAAGCGCTATTTGACTTCATACCCTTGAGGCGTCTCGTAAAAACACGAAGATTTCATATTGACGCAATTTCATTCCCACATTTGCTACGGCATTGATTAAAGGTAAAAGTCAGCAATTATTGCTCAAATCATTGCTTATTATTGGAAAACAAGTGATGGCATTTTTTATAAGCTATGTTAGTCAATGAATTATAAACCATCGTGCGTCACTCAATTTCCCATTATAATTCGATTTAACAAATAATATTTGCGAAGAGGATATCTTGAAATCATGGGAGGAAATGAGAACTGGGTCGGGGTCGACAAAGAAGATTTCACGTCTAAATCAGTTTGAAGTGGAAAATATCTTTTACGCAGAGTAAAAAATTCATTTTCAGACATTTCGTATTCTGTGCGGTAACGTGTGAGAGAATTTAGGATGTAACAAAGAAAAAAATGATGCCAAGCAGCAACATAGCAGTGCAATATTATAACTTTGTGGTTTAGAAGTGCTTCTACACTTAAATAAGAGTTAAGATCATGACTATGAACTACAGTGGCAACGTACCTAATGAACATATATACCTTAGTACTATTGGAAAACAGATAAACCTTAAATGTATACTTTAAAAATAAGATTTGAGATGTATCGTCTGCGTAATTTTTTAAAATTGATCGTATGTGTTCCCTTTGCTTATCGTTAATTTAAAAGTTTTGTTGTATTGCCCATATTGAACATTTTTTCTCTCCTTTAATTGAAAATTCTCAGAAAAAAATGATTCAAATAAATGTCAAATTGAGGAAATACAGATTTACTGAAACTGTGTGTACCACAGAACATTTTTCTGTTTGTGGAACAAGTCACTAAAATGAGCTGTCTTAAACACCTTATACAAAATGGGGAAACATTATTTTAAATATTATTTAATACAATTTACTGTTTAACATTTTTAATGTATATAATTTTCATCCGAGAAAAACTTGTTCACCCAGATTATTTACTTTATTCAAATAAATTATTGCTGGATGTGTATGTGAACGAAGATTTCATTCGTGAAGTGGTAAATAATATAATCAAATGAGGTGGATCCCAGAAAAGTTACCCTCTTTTACATTTGATTTTACCCATCAGGAAGGTCAACTGAAGAGGAATATCCCAATGGGTTGCCCCTGTAATTTCAAGATTTTACTTATGTCACATTTATTCGACTATGTTCCACAGGTCCCCGTGGAACATTGTGTTAACATTTTGTTGTGTCCGTGAAAGGGAAAAGGTAATCTACCACATGTTTCTTTTTCAGATGAAACACCATAAAGAAAATCTTTATAAAACAATCACTTTGATTCGAAAGCGACTGACCGCATTGCAGCGCAATAGGAATGAAACGAAACAAAACAGATATATTTTGTTTGCTCTCACTGCTATTCACACCGGATTTCAAAGAAATTATAATCTTCTCAATTAATTCCCACAAAATCAGTGATTTGAAATGTATTAATGTCACTATACACCTAACTTCACTAGGTTATAGGAAAGGATATTCTCATATTATACGTACCACTATCTGCACATTTGTCTATGATAACAAATATCTTTCTCCATTATTTTCATTTTTTTTCTGACATGGCAAACAAATTTATTCATGTGAAACTTTTTTCTACGTTGATGACCTTGGGCATTAAGCTGAAGAGGCCTCAGTAATTTAGTTATTCATTCATTGAGTCAAGCTCGCCTTGACATATTCTAAAGTGCAGTGTCCTACTCCATGCATCAATTTTATCGGTGAAAATTCAAAACGTTTTTGTCCGTAGAAAAATTACAGTTATTTCCGTGCAGTAGTTTTCATGAGAAACGTAATACGTTTCTGTCCCTGCTTCATTTCATTATAAAGATAATTAACATATTTTGTTGTAGTATTTGTATTCTTTGAAATTTATCATGTAAAGCCAAGATACACATCTTTCTTGTTTTATTTTTTAAATTTATTATAATGAAATGGCAAGCGACTCAATAAGAATTTACACAATAACAATTGCAATTATACCCGTCTTACAATACCACGTTTAAAATATTCCGAGTTTTCTCCAGCATTCACAAACACTGTTTTTATTTCGATACGATTGCCAACCCACTATTCACCCCTATTGATGCTGGGTATCGCATTTTAGATTCATACCGCCAATAAATCTTTTCGTTTACAGTCCTCCGATTTTGGGCATCAGTCGTGTCGATCTTGCTGTGCTTGTGGGGATATAGTCTCTGGATCGTTAACAGCTTGCTGTAACATTTTATCTCTCAGCAGATGTCTAGCGATGTCAAGACTTACGTTACCTTCGAACTCACATGCCACAAATGTCTGAGCACATGCTAGTTCAGGTCAAATTGTTCCATATTCTAGTTATATCAGATGTTCGGTGCAGCCAACAACAAACGTTCCTCCGGGTAAACTAAATTCAAACACGTTGTCATATGTGTTTCATAGTAGCGGTTCCAATCCCAATCCCTGAAAAACTTATGTGTTGTATCGTACTAATTAATATAGTACAGACCTCTGTTGATAAAATTAATGCTCAAAATTCTTAGGAGATTTTGTAGACTACGGAGTGTTTTACTCCCTCAGTGTGCCATTCCATATTGAAGTATTAAAAGCATTTCCAACGACAAGAATAACAACTGCATAAACCATTTTTTCTCATAAATTCCCTTCTTTTATCTGCACAGATATGTAGAACAACTTTCAAAAGCTTCCATCCGACCTTCCATATGGAACAACCTCGCGATTTCAACGTGTGACATAAATCTATAAATCAATAACGTTTTACAGAGCTGACTTGTTATATCCATAGAACACCCCATTGTGGATTTATATAAAATAGAATCCTTACATGTTGCGATCACTCATGGTTATCTCGTGATTATCTCGAAGACAGAGGATGAGGTAATGCTTTTGTGGATTTGGCAGAAGAAGGGTAAATTATACTGAGTGATTGGATGGTGGAGTCACAGACCGAGGAAACGAGAGTACCCCGAGAAAACCTGCCGCAGACCCGGTTGGTTCACCTTTACTTTGATCATTATTGAGCCACTGTCATTAGAGGTAGAACGCTCACAAACGACGCTCTTTTCATACCATATCGGAGTCTCCGATTTTTTTGATAATAATGGGTTTGAAATTTCTTCCTCTCGGTCTCCGCATCAATAGATCTTGTGCATCCTTTTCTCGACCATGATTTGTTTTTAGGAAGTGTATCTTCTTGAGCTATGAGTACTTCAAACTTAACATCTCGAGTTTCCACTAAGGATCTTCCTCTCCTTGCCTAGTACGTCCCAAAACTACTGTAAAATAGTGAGTATTGCATACATATACGATATTTCACTTCATTTGACTGCTCTATTTCCAGCTTTCATCTACTTTGGATATCGTATCCGATTAAATGATACAAACGATTATGGGAAATAACAAAAATTCGCGTCTATCACAAACGTTTTGGGTGTAACCTGAGAACAGTAAAAATTGTCATCTGTCAAAAGACATTTTTTCATTGAATTTTTATGATCACTAAATTGATCATGGAATGCACGTTTCCACCACAAAATCGTTCAAATAGACTTAAAATCTGATGAAACACAAAATACCCATTTCAAATATGTTGTAGAAATCACTCTTCCACCGGTGCAGGTTGAAGTGTATACTATAGTAGGAGTCATTTTTTACAGCATATTAACGCAATTTGTGGACGGAGAGATAAAATTTCAATTTTGCCAAATAAGGACAACCGTAGTTTATCTTTCACAGTCATTCAAACACTCATGTACATATAAAAAAATCGTTTTCTTTCTTTTAAGCACACACTTCTCCACATTGTGCACATAGCTGTAAGCGAATCACATCAAACAATCATATTATTTCCGAAGCATTCCAAGGCAAAGCGAGGTTTCAGAAAGTGTCAGAGCTTCGGGTAATGACAGTTAAACCGCTGCTGTTCCTCCAAATTCATAAATATTATATTTTTATATTTACATTCATTGGGTTCTGAAACTAAGAGTCTACTAATAATTTGAGTATGTCAAATTATTCGCCCAATTGCCACGAATTATTTCATAGAAAACTTCAATATCGTTCTTATTATTCAACTTGTACATAGTCAACCACTGGAAGATTTTTTCCAAACTCTATTTTACCAAAACAAAAATTCCTTGCAATTGAAGTAACACGTTGCAGTGATATCTATCTTTTTATTAATACTTTGTTTGTATAGTATGAAGGGTAGTAACTAAAACCCAGAAAATCTCTCTATGTTCTATATGTCTGAAAAAAATTCTCTATGTTCTATGGAAAATAGTGAACCGAAGTGTATTGGAGTTCCAGTGCTTAAGTCCCGCTACTTCTTCCGCCTCTTGTTCATTAGTTCCGCAATCCAGGCTTGTGGAGGCTGCGCGTGAGAGCGATAAAACACTTCGCTCTTTTAGCAGGAAACTGACTTATATAGCCCTTCCGTGCTGAGGAGGAAGGAAATAAAGACATGAAGGACCCATCTGTTTTTGCAATGGCTCAGTATAAGAAGATCATGCAGGTTTTAGGAGATATAGTATTGAAATAAAAAATTTTTTTAAAAAAGGAGCCGAGACTCAGTAGCGGCGATTGGGAATCAAAAGACGAGGGGGGGGGGAATATTGACAATTTTCATTTACATGCTATTTTCTACATATTTCCACTAAGTACGATTTAAATAATAAAAGAAATCAAATGAAAGAAAATTTGTGCTTACCACATCAGGGATTGTGTATTTTTTATTATTCTCAGTTTCAATAGGTTAAAATGAAATTTTTATCTTTTCTTAAAAAAGTGGGGGGAGGGCTGCTCACCGCCCCCATGCCCCTCCCACTAATCATCGCAACCGCCGAGACTGATAGTGACGTTAAAAAGGAAATGAAGTTTTTTTCAATTAATTCAGAAATACTGATACTCTCAACGTTTACAAATATCTGACTCACAAAATGTTTACTCCCAAATTCCACCGTCAAATTAGAAACAACACACACACAAATTCTCCACCCAAAAACTTAAATTGATGCAATTCTATTTTGGGTGGAACAGTATCAAAGTGTGTTTACAACAGCGCCGGAGGAATTGTCTATGAGTCTCATTAAGACATTGATTCCTCATGTCATTAATCAACTTCCAACGCTAATTAAAACATTCAATAATCGCACGGGTTTGGGTAGTTAGAAATTATTTCGCAAATTGACAATGGTTGAAGCATTGTCCATTAGGAAGATGAACTCAGAATCTTCGAGTTTCAAAGAAATGTCGCTACAGCGAATACTCCAAGGGACAAGGTGAATGAGACGTATGGATAATATCCAAGAAAAACTTTTCAAAAATTTGTCAACGCATCATACATTTTTCTACGTAATGGTTCTCTGTACATACGTGAAAAGCCAAGATTTCGGGAACTTTTAGTATTTTGGTCTCATGGCAAATGTTTGAAAATCATTTATCTAATGGTTGGTTAAGGTAGTATGATCGCGCCAGGCGCTAATCAAGCAAACTATTCTTCCACCAATTTTTGAAATGTTCAATAATGCTATCTGTTTCATTTACTTAAAAAATAGTCATTATGACATTAATTCTTGAATTATAGTGTATTAATAACCACGAAACATCAATAATACAATGTAATTGAAAAAAATTGTATAATAAGAATGTTCTCTAGCTTGACTCAAATTCTCTAGTCATGCGTTGTTTTCGTTGAATAACTTTCTCAGTTGTCATTAATGACAAGGATATTTCATATTGTTCTTTTCTATGTTAAATTTGTGACACGAGTGATAATTTCTTATAGAGATTCTCATACTTTAGAGGCTTTATCCATGAGAAACAGTTCAAGACCCGTCAATATGTTTTCCTTCAAAGATTTACCCAGCCAAATCCAAATTTATTTCACGTGTTAATAGATAACAATTTATTCTTTCTTTAAAAAAATTAGAACATTTGTAATCAGTCGCCAGTTCACTGATATTACCTTAAAAGTTGTAATTTACCAACATGATGCTTAGGATTGATTCATGGATGGAAAAAAATAGATCCATATATGAATCTATGAAAATGATGACAGTATATTTAGAGTGATTATATGTAAGCGTATTCAGAGAGTGAATATGTGTATAAAGTTTAATGAGTCAATAAGGTTCAAAATATATATCGGGATTTACAATATTTTGAGCAGTAGTCGTTAAAGAATTCAAAAAGAGCCCCATTTGGTAAAATATTGTTAAAAGCTGAATCGTAAGTACGTAATTTTCAAAGAAACGTAATAATGAAGGTCACCTCTTGGTCAAGAGGTAGTGCTCGCATAATTCGTTTCCTTTCCCCTGTTCAAGTAAGAAAGAGAGAGAGAACCACCGATGCGTCTCAGCGCGAAATTATATGATGACAAGACCAGTTACTGCATTCGAGAATTGCGTCCGCTGTCATCATTGCGTTGCAGCAAGTGAATGAGCAGGATGCTTCACGGACAGCTGGTTACTCCACTTTTACATAAAACACAGAACTTTTCTGCTCATTCTTTTCATACGTTCTGCATATAAACCAAATTTTCATAAATTTTCAAAAGAAACGTTTTGAAAGGTGTTCTCAATTACACAATGGAATATCTAAGAAAATACAAGATATTAATTGTCGTAGACTTTATTATGCAAATAATCTTCCAAGTGTAAATTAATTACATAATATGTTCGCCACGGTTGAACTTATCATGCATAAGCTGGATTTGACAAGTTTGAAGTGTATTTGTCATCACACTATAGTTTGAACACAAAATACAATTTCTGACTCATAATTTACTTCATGCATGTAAACAATCTATGAATTTCTATTCTATGTAAACGCATTTTCCATATCTGTTGATTCTCATTAATTTTGAATCGATTACAAAAATAATGTACACAAAAATAGTGTTACCCTAGTAGTAGAAGTATTATTTGCTATCATTCACAAAAACGACCGATTTAACCCTACATCTTAACAAATTGCGTCATGAACTTTTCTTTCTTAACCGTATCGCGTAGTCAAGTGAAAACGTAAAAGACAGTCTCTGTGAACTTCTGCCAAACAGGTTTTAGATCGATACATTATCTAATCTTATTCGTACAACTCTTCATTTTATCATTATTATTTTAATAGTGTAAATTTATTATGATTAAAAAATTCATAGCCATTTGTAAACCTTTGCCATCATTCTTATATCACTTGGAAGTTTTATAAGTAAATGGTCATTTAATGAAAACATTCAATGTAATGAAATCAGGTCAACGGAGTCCTCACCAACAATGTAATGGTATTTCGATAACTACTACGATTATTTCGTTGTTACCTCTCAGGTTCAATTCAGTCAATGATACACAGGATGGGTTAGATAACACATTTCTGAAGACATGGCATGGTTCATGGAAACGTTTGTAATGTAATAAATATTTAAAAGTAATTCTGGTATTATTTATAAAAGTTCTATCTCGCTACATTCGCTAGTTTATTCACTAGTTTGCACCCTCTCACTAGGAAGGGGCAGATGCCATTCTCCAAAATGTAGCTAGGGAATTCCAACCCCCTGAAAAGAAAAGAAATCGACAGTGTAATTAACCCGAGCGCAATTGGAGATCATCGTTGTATCCCCACTTTGGGATGCGAAGAAATTAAATCTCGAAACGCATCGCAAATGCCCTTTCGCTAGGGAGAAACTTTGGGGAAGGATCAATTAGAGGAATCGACTGGAACTATCTAATGATCGATCGGTGAAAGCACGTTTTGCAAAGGCGATTGAGAACTACCGCTTCATCGATAGAGGATCTCCCGCACCCAGGATGTAACTGGACGGAAAGGACGCTACTAGTGGTGAGGAAGGGATTTGCTATCGGAGATAAAACACAATTACTATTACACAAATATGACGCAAGTTTTCACCCACTATATATCTCTAATTATTTCATACATGCCTATATCATACTCAAATAAACGTGTTTTGCAACATTCTCTCTTAAGTACATTTTATATTAAAAATTTCGTTTCTATGTACACGTTTTAAGTATGTATATATTACTTCTGTATATTTTGATCGGTGTCACCAAGGTATCTGAATATTCAATAAAGTGAAGTATTTCTTCATCTATTTTTATTATTAGTAACATTTGTTATTCTCACAGAATTCCCATATCGGTTATTTTTCAATTGATGGACCAACACAGTTTATGTACGGGGGATCAGGAAATAGCTTTTGGCAATGGAGTAACAGAATAGCAAGAAAAGTTTCTAGTAAAGCCTTTTAATAATTGCATTCTTCCAATGTTCAGGTTTTTAAAAAATTTCACTTATGTTCAATATTAGGGCATCCGGAGACCACTAGGTAAACATTGTATTCCTTCATGAGGAGAACGACAAGAGGAAATGAGACACTGAGAAATCTCTGGCGAAAATGTTAAGAGAGAGGTGTTAATCAGAGAAAGGAAAAAGTCGCATGGTTCATGTTTTCGTCGGCTTCATGTTCAATGACAAGGGAGTGTTCTTTTATCTCCTGAAAACTCTGTGAAAGAAGACTGTTTCTTGTATATCCAATAAATGTACATAGAATTGTATGTCAGGAGAGCGACAGCATAAGTGACGCAATAAGATAGAAGATGATGCGACCGCCACATTTAAACGCTGTAACGTAACTAAACACGAACGAAACGGAGGGCAGACGAGGAAGAGACAAGACTAGAAGAGCGATGAATTGACGCCGTTGTAGGCAGGGTCCAACAACACAGAAATGTAAAAAAATTACATCCAATAATGAGAATAGTCCAGACAAAATAATTTTATTTCAAAAATACTTCATATGCCCCTTTTAAAATTTCAAAAATTCTTAATGTGTCCCTTTGGCTTAAAAGGTTACGCATGCTATGTGTAGGCATCGTCTTTTTAAACGGAGATAATGGCAGAAAGGAACGAAATCAAAATTTTAATAGAGCTATGTATTAGAAAAACAATAATCTTTATAATGTATGTATTAGAAAAACAATAATCTTTATAATGTATGTATTAGAAAAACATTAATCGTTCCAAGAATAATTAAACGATTTTTAAATTAACCTGGAATTCCCAACTCGGATTACATTTGGAACACAAATTGGAAATTATTTTATAGTGATTTACATACCAAGTGAAAGCATTTTTTACTTACGGAACATTTCCATGTGACAGTTATTATCTAGAAATTTCATTTAAAATAAATAATCTGTACATATTTTGCTTTCTATTCTCAAAATGTAAGCGTCATGTATCGCAACAAAACTATCTTAGAAATAATTATCCAAATATTAACAAATTAAAAGTAAACAATATATTTGTTTTCCATTTAGAAATCCATTTAAAAGACCTAATTTCATTACATAATCAGTGAAAACAGTACTTGTCAGTTTAAAATTTTCTTAGCTTACCGGTCTTTCAAGAAATCAATAAGGAACTTAAAAAAAGTTGTTGTGTTTTAGAGAGTCTTGCATAATTCGATACAAAGGCATCAAAAAAGGTGACTTGCACCTAAAGAAGAAAAGTAGCCTACAGTTTGTTGAAACCTCGTAACTTGAAATTGGTGGTTTCTTCAAAGAATACATGTATCATTGATGATAAACAAGGTTATTAAGTTACAATATCTAGTAAAATTTTGTTTCTTATGCATAAGTGGATCCCTTACAGTCCTTCCATCAACTACTGTGTTAACACTCTTCCCCTTCCTATTCTCATTGTTTCCCATTTATGTATATTTATCTTTTTTAATTACTTCTGTATTCACCTTCTTTATGTGTAAAACTGTAAATAAAAATCACAGCAAAGTTAACACCAGTACATTTAGCACGAAGATATTTGCAATATTTCACAAAAATGTTACTTCATTTTAGTGCAGACGGACATTACAATAAATATGTATTTGGTTTTGAGATATCCTGGCCCGGGTTTTTCTCCGGTTTTCCTTCGGATTTTTAAAATAAAGATTCGCAAAGTTCTTGCCTTGGGACGGCATCAATTGAAATATTTATTACCGAATTTAGTGTTACTTAATAGTTACGAATTATCAACAACATTTTCCGAATGATTTATAGCTCGATAATAATAGGTACGTACTTGTGCAATGACTTTCTGTGTTTTATTAAATACAATATTTGTTGGTATTTGTTAATACTATAACACGTGTCGAATTATTTTTTATCGTTAGGAGTATGTTGAAATGTTAAATCCACCTCTGCCTAAGGGCCCTTGATCGGAATTGATCGGATGGCCCCTTGCTCGCTTCCGGTAGTTTATTGTCCTCCACGTGGTCATAGTTTGTAACTGCTTTTTTGTCAATAAAGTTTATTTTATTTTTATTGTGAATGTTTTTTATATAGTTTCATAACTTAGTTATCTAATGTATTTTCATAAGCTGGAATTCACTTTCGCCATCTCATATCAGTCCCTCAATTTTCGCTTTTGTTACGAGTTCTTCAGATCAGTACATTCTGCTCGTTGTGCTTTATAATGTACGTAAAACTTTCGCTTCGCGGAATTATGCGCTTTGCGTAACTATGTCCTTGATAATTGAGTCTACTCACTAACACAATTCGTCGAGCACGTCAGCGACATTTGTCTAACCAAACACGTTTTTATTCCCGATGCACTAGAATGCTTATGTTTCCTCCCATTCCTTTGAAATAACATTCGTTGACATATGAACGGTGCAAATGCAATTCGTGTTCTCTTTTATCCATCTAATGATACCTTTCGTAATATTGTGTAATCTCTTGATTTCCGTTTCGCGTGGTAAAAGACACTTGCGCAGACAACGCTTGGAAGCATAAACCTCGTCGCACAATAGAAGTGGCGTTACTGGAGATGAAGATAAGGTTAGAGTATGAATTTGTACTCGCAAAGTGTCAGCATTTGAATGACTGAACTTCACTACGAAGGCACATGCACACGTTACTGCCTCCCAAATTTGGTGATTATATTGACACAACCATTCATTAAGAAACTTATACTATTAAGTGAGCAATTACTGTAATTTATTTTATAGCTCTTATTTAATAATTAAAAATACATACATTGCGGATTCATACTGCCGTCAACGCTACACAAAACTTATCAATGAAGATAAGTCGATGAAATTTCGGAAACCTAAAAGTTACCAGTGAATGATATGCACGAATTTGGGAATGCAGTCAGTCCTCTTGTTATTAAAAACACGACCGTGGTGCAGTGGTAGCGTCTTCGCTCTCTACGCACTGCTGAGCGGAAGAGCGATGTTCCGATCACCCGCTGGACCGAAATGGGTCATGATTTCAACTGGGATTTTTCCTCATCTACCTAGATGAGAGATTTGTGGTTCTGAAGATAGGGGGAGAGCAAATTATACAAAAGATGACTCAAGGTTGCCCACAACGCTGTCATACTGGATCCATTTTCTGGAACTTAGTGTTGAATACCATTTTCGAAGAAATGGAGATATGCAGATGATGTTGTAATTTTGATTGAAGGTAACAGTAGGGCGGATTTAGAAAAAGAGGCTGAAAGGATGCCTACCAGCTTCCAAGAGAAATGTGAGAGAATACATCTGAATTCGGAATCAAAATCGGAGGACACAGTTTATGGTTTGAAGAATAGAAGAATATACAGGAGGAACTCCATAATAAAAGGAAAACAAATTGGAGGCTACTGATAAAGACAGAGGTAACAGATATAAAGTATCTTGGAGTTGTTTTGGACTAACACTTATCTTTTACAGCGAACATAGAGCATCTGTGAAAGAAAATTAAGTTAATGACATGTGACTCAATAAGGATGGGTGTCAACAAATACAACGTCAGAAAGGAGCAGCTTTTACAAGGAAGCAATTTTACCAATTTTAACGTAATGCAGTTCAGCTTGGATAGACAGGGCAAAACTGAAATATAACGATAGGAAACTCAATAGTTACCAGGGCCAATGTGTGATTCATTGGAGTGGGCTGTACCATATTTTATGGACTACGGCTATACTTGTAATATTAGGAACTTAGATCTGGAGCTGGACAAGCATATTTTCCGTTATCACGTCAGACAGGGGAAAGACGTATAGATAGACGAGTTTAAATATCAGATAAGACAAAAGAATGGAAGAACAAGATCGGGAAAGAATAGTGACGGAGCTGGAGGATTAAATGGAATGTGCAAACACGGGACGCCTTACATACAAATTTATTCCGGACGTAAATTACACCCATCGAAAAAAAAAAGTTTTTTCTCCATCTCATGCAGGGTTACAGATTCTAACGGGCCATGGAGATTTTAACGCATATTGGAAGAAGAGAAATGTATGCGACAACGATATATGTCTGTGAAGTGACAACAGATGAAAGAAGAGTGTGGTACGGGGCATTGTGGCGGTGCGGGATATTTGGAAGAAATGATTGGGAAAAATTCATTAAGACGAAGGAATTATACATTGAGTTCATGGAATATGTAAATAAGATATTATCAATAAAGGTTGCAGCAAAAGTTGATAGTGGAAGTTTCACTACCTCCTTGTGGAAGAGAAGGAAAAACAAGAACAAGAGAATATATTAGAGAAGAGTATAAAGAGATTGAAGTAAAAGATGGCACCAAAACCCAGGTAATGGTCAGATGGTCGAGAATCTGGATGTTGATAAATATAACTACAATGGAAAAAGTCTATTCTTGACAAATGTCGGTTCGTTACCTTCGATTCTCCGACAACCCAATATCTGTCCCCAATTCTGTCACCCAAATCAAGTGGAAGGAAAAGTCTGATTCCCTGAACCTAGCATCGAGCGGTACGTGAAATGATAGGTGCAGCGTGGGTTCAAACTCTGCTCAACCGAACTACGTGAGGTTATCAGCTGGGGTTTTCCTCACCTACTCCAGACAAATGTCGGTTCGGTACCAGAAGTTCCCTGGCAGCCCATCATATCTTCCTCCCAATTCTCTTACCCACGTCACAGTGGTGAAAGAGTAGACCTCATGGTCAGAATTTCGTCATAAGATACGAAATAAATGAATAAAAAACCTAGCAAAGTCTCTTTATCAATAATAATAATAATAATCAGAGATTTCAAGTTTATGATAAAAGTACCTACATTTACAATTCAATCCATATTGGATCTAAACAAGATACTCGTGAGCTAGAGGACATCCCCAAAGCACCGTTCATCAGTGTGCGCCCTTCCCCCCTTCTACCCTCACCCGAGTTCTTGTGAACGGCAGAAGTCAGAAAGCGAGCGTATTGTGAAGTGGGCGCATACGCTACCTTGCTTTCCCCAGAAGCTTTCGTCAGTCGAAGAATGGAAGTAGCAACCTTCGGCAGTGACAAACAGTTGCGAAACATGTCACATAATCAGTGACTCCAGGAAATAAGTCGCGACATCGAGGACCAAGACAAGAGACAACAGATGGAGCTTTCCAAAGTGGTAGCATACATGCCATAGAACATTTATATCGTCAATATATATGCCAAAGTGTCGATGTCGTAAAACAATCAATGAAAATAGGGCTTCATGCCGATGAGGGAGGGAAGTAACTTCGAATTTTATTGCAAATCCCATTAGCATTTTACAAAGAATTCCTTTGGTTATATCTGATTTGTAGCCCGTTGTATTCCAAGAATTTATTCTGTGAAATAATTCGTGTGAGCATTTTACGTTTTGGTTAAGTTATTTACGATGACAAGCAGTAATTTTGCTGGAGTAGAACTGTCCAGGTGATGTTGCGACGAAAGATAAAATTTTTCGAATAAATGTTTCGAACATCGTTCTTTTTTCACAGTAATACTCCGAAGAAGACTACAGATCAATGGTTGTAACGTGACCGGGACAGTTCTACAACCATCTACTCTTGCCGCAAATGTCTTCGCAAAGTCTTCGCAAATGAAGCATTGTTATCAAAGTAATCTAATTTATTTTTAAGAATAGATTTGTGTGAATTCAAAAAAAAAAAAAAAAAATTCAAACTTAACAATCTTTCATTTTCTGAATTTAAATCATTACATAAGTGCATTATTACGAGATGTTTCTCGTCACAATTAAACATTGAAAATTGTTATTTCTAATTGTACGAGTTCATAATTACCAGAGATAGTTATATTATTTTCTTTAACTTGAAGTGATCTTAAATTATTTTGACAAGGACGGAGCTGGTAGTGTGCAAGATGAACTCTGTAAGAATTTGTAAAGAAAAATACTTTTTTGACTTGTAGGGAATCTTCACAATCACAGTACAAATTTTATTTTCAAATATTTTATAACGCTTCTTTTAGATAACAGATTTTATCGGAACCTATTAATTTGAATTTACTCTGTTATTCGTTAAATCTGTAAATATTTCAGCGACCGAGTTTCCATTTCTCGTAGATGATTGGCCTTAACTACTTTCTGAGAAACTTGGTCTTCTTACACAACACCACTGTCAGTTCTGATTAAGGACAGGCGTCTATCATCTTCGGTATACACGATGCTCATACTGTTGTACTTGAACTTTTCTCTATGCCAGCAAACACTTCATCACAGCAAAACACCTCTACCACACGTGAGACCGCGATCACTCGGCGGAATAGCCTTTGCTTCTACCACCTCCCCACTCCACCACTACTCATAGTCACAATACACGCAAATGTTGAATAAATACAAAAAAGGAGACAAACAGTACATGTATATCTTATACATTCACATGATAAAAGACTGTTAGATTTCATAATACAACATTTAGAACAAAATATTCTAAGAAAACTCTTTATTATAGGCTGAAAATAAAATCAATGATCACTGGAGTGATATAGAAGATATCTTTACTTTTAAAACAGAAGCACTAAGAGTGGTTTTGAGAAAGTATTTTTATTTTAAATAGTAATGAAGCATTTTGTGGTATTTTTGATTTGTATTTGTATCACTGATTGGAATTTAACGCAACACAAATGAACGCAAACGTGGCGTGGTAAACTGGATAGAGTCAGAAAGTGTAGTTTGTGTTTCGGTTATTTTTACACTTACCGCTTGTTACTATTTCAATTACAAATTATTTAACGGATTTTACAAAATCAAATTGACATGTAAAATATTCATTTTTAAATGCAACGTTATTTGACGAGCATTTTGTGACTAAAATACATTCCGGAAATTACACAGAAATGAAATTCTAGAAGTTCTAAATGCACATGTGTAACTTTATAAGCTATACCATAATTCTCATGAAAACGATATTTCGTTTTGAAAAGACGTTTTATTTAAAATTGTTTCGGGATAATTATATAACATTCCCAACAAGACTTTGTAAGTAACGTTTTAACGCTTATCAGATTTTATATAGTTTCTCTGACGTCTTAAGAGAGTAGCACTAAATTAATTGCAATAAGAATATTGGAAACAGTTTATAAGTTAAACGAAGAATATTGTCAATATAAAATGCTTATAAGCTAAGGGTCTCCGTTACATTGTACTGTAATCAATAAAAATGAAAGAATCATCCGCTGATATACAATTGGCTACCAAACCATGAACAATTTATTATAATAAAGTAAATGTTATCATGTACCTAATAAAATAACAGAATTTAAATATCCGAACCATTTAAAATAAGACAAAAATATATGTTCAAATTTTATTATTTTAAGATAACCTATTGCTACATTTGATCCGAAAACATTTTTATTCTTTCTTTTTCGCCGATAAATATTTAAATTTCTATCGTGTCATGATAAAATTATCTATCAGATATTACAACATTCTAATTGCGCATAAGTAACTTACCCACTCTTAGATTCGATGAGTATACTATAAATTAAAATGTGTCCAGATGTTGTACTAAAATTTTGAATGTTACAATTCAACTTGATTGAATAATGACGAATTCAAGGTCTTTTACTACAACTTAACAGTTTAGTAGACAGTAGGTTATACCATCATAAAATAAAGAAATATTCTCGTTGTCTTTACCAAAATAATCGTATGCAATTTTGAAACTACATTTCAACTTGAATTTTGTAATGTATTTTATATTCATTTAATTATATTGGTTTAACATTTTAAATACATGAAATTGTATTAGATTAGAATAGAACAGAAATTATTACTACAGTTGAGTTTTCACTCACTGGTAGTATACTTATAGAAATCATAACAGATAGGTTCAATCACATAACGGAAATACAAAATTACTAATAAAATACAGAACATAAAATAAAACGCAATAAAAAACAAAATAATCAGGTCATAGAAAGCGTATTGACACATAAGAAAATACCTAAGTGGGGAGGCCCGCCATCTGGTAAATGGATAGAAAATAATAAAACTACTCTGAATTTCATTTTTACTTTTTAACTTGTTTGCTTCCCTTTTCTCAGAGTTTTTGAATTTAAAAGAGGTTACTGAGCCTGACAGCACTTCCACGACATCTGCAGGTAAATTGTTCCAGTCCCTGATTGCTCTATTTAGAAACGAATATTTTCCTTTGCTTGTTTTTTGTTTCCTTTTCATAATTAAAAAAATGATCTTTGCTACCCAATCTAGTCGGTTTTTCTAATCACGTTTTAACATTCCGCCACGTCAGTTCGTTTTTAAGTTCACTGAACAGTCGCGCCCTTTTTCAACGTAGTTGAAGAGGTTCTATTTTTTATAATTATTCTCATTATTACCAATGTTTACGAACTTAATCTCTTTTTTTGCTTTTGTTTAAAAATATGTATTGACATAATGCCAAGATTTTATCCTTTCAATTTTGAAAACATAGTTTACTTTAAACTTAATCATTTAATCAATTTTGTTTGCTGTTACAAGGTTTAATAAGAAATAAATAACCAGTATGAACTGCTAAGGAACGGGTAACAATGTATGTTCTCGAAACATACAACGTAAAATCATATTTTTGTCTCTGATATGCGTGGATGATTTTTGCTTCAGTCATAAACGTCTCTGAGACCTAACGTCATAAAGGTGTATGAAGGACATCGCTACCGTGAGAGAAGGAAAGAGAGGACTTCGACTTCATTCCCTACGATGATGCCTGTCACCTGTTTGTCAAACACAAAAAAGTACTTGAACCCTTCAATATAATGTTTGCTTTGATATACTCTAGGATGGGATTAAATGCAGTTTATTTTTCTTTTCTTGACAGTGTAAGTAACTCTCTCAAATGTTTCTTGTAAACATGACTCACTCTCACATATTATTGAAAATTTCAGTGTTTAAATGTAGTTTTCCGCGGTGAATCACCGCTCCTTGGATATCCACTTAATACTGCGTCGTGGTGTGAAAAACCGATGTTTTGAACATCTCGTACTTTTTTAAGGGTAGTGCCTTGTCATTAGAACAAGCAAAACAATCACACAACATCTCCCGGATAACCAAGGAACCAATGGATTGCATTCACAACTTTCTTGTACATAATACGATAGCGTAAAAAAAATCGATTAATACATTTTCGATACGTTTTACTAGTTGTAAATATTTTTATTGAACTTATTTTACTCTCTGAAAAATAAGGTGCTTCGTAGTAAACAAACAACGAGCTCTCAAACGACCAAATAAGAGCAATAAGTCACCTCATTTAATTTTTCCAAGGTATATTTAAGTTAAACATCACATGACATTTCTTCACTCATCTCAAAACGAACAAGCAAAAATCTAATAAACACTCTAACCTTTATCAGTAATTGTTATTATATTATGAGAAACAATAGCGTATGTCATTGAATCATGAAATATTTGTTTTTCCGGTTTGAAAATGTGTAAGGAAGAAAATAAATTAGATTGATTTTTTCTAATATAAAATAGTTAAACAAGTTTTATTTTACTACCTCAAAATTTATGAAAAAACAGACAAAATCTCTTTTAAGGAGGACGAGGACTTTTAAGACACAAAGCATTTTCAACAGCATTGAAAAATAAAATACAAATTACACAATTATTCAAATCCTAGAACAACCGTGCATAGGTACTCAAAACATTTCATTCTAATTTTATGTTCAACATAACAATTTCACAGGAAAAGAAAAAGAACCGCACCTAGTTGCATGGATGGTTGCAGAATCAATGCGTTACGATAAAAGGATATTATATTTTCCTTCTGCGAAAGTGCTTTTATGATCAAATTACAATTAACAAGATAGAAAATTCCAGTGCAGACTGAAGTCGACCTACTGTAAGATTTTACATGGAGTACAGAAGAATGCCTACACCTTTCTTCACAAGCTCCTTTCTCTTTTATTAGAAAATTACTACGCTATGGTTCAACTATCCGACGTCGTCTCCCTTTGACCAAAATTTCTTTAAAATGCGCAACTGAGATATTTCGCCCTCCAAATTATTCTCCGGAACAATGGAGGTTCCGCCTTTAACACACGAAAAACCACAAACGAGATTTTGCGGAAGATGGCAATAAGGGGAAAGGGAGTCATTTGTTTGCCTGGGGATATCAAGGAATTATTTCAAAATTAAACGAGAGTTGGTCAGCGAGAACAAAATTTGAAACGTTTACATCTCCATTCAGGAAACATATACTCCTTTTCTTAATTGCATAATTCAGTATGGATGGTCGAAAGTCAAGTGTTGCGAATATGGAGTTCGATTTAACAGACTACGTTTATAGTAACTAGAATCTGTGCCCAGCCACGCCGAGTCTGCGATCAAACCCACAATCATCTATGTATTGAGTATTCATTTCTGGTATTAAAATTCTGTTTCCGACAGACGCAGACAGACTCGTTTTGACATCATGTAAGAAGTAGGAAACGGAAAACTATATTAAGGCAATACAGTGACATTCGCGTGCGCCGAGAAAGTTTTTTGCATAATCGTGCATTGAAGTCTCCAAGACCGACACGCTGATTCCGATGTCGGGATCAAGGTTTCTTTTATTATTTTCCACATGGAGACTTGATATTTTCCAGATTTAGTTACTTCCACTTAGGTCACCTTCTTCCCGGATGTAAGGAGAAGGTAAGGTTTAGTTTGTCGTCATGTGAGATATTAATACAAAAATGGGGACATATGGGTGGAACTAAAGAAGAGTATTTGTCTGAGTACCTAGTCTGCAAAAACACTTGACTACAAATACAGATTCCTAGTTGAGAGACTTCGAATTTTAAATTTAAACACTTATGTTTACGAAATCTCAATGATTTCGATCTTAGCTCTTCTCAAGTGAGGGAGCAATAATGAACAAACTATGTAATTTGCTAATTTTAGCTTTTATTCATTATATTTTAAAATTTTATTTATGATATATTGCTGTTTTATCACATATTATAGTATAATATTTAATGGTATATGGTTTAATGTTTTATGGTGCACGTTTTCATGATTAAGTCATTTCTTCGAAGTGATTCAAGGTGTCGTTGTCTTCGAAGTGATTCAAGGTGAATTTGATAAGCCCGTTAGATTCTGGAAAGAAGGATGTATACTGGCCTTGCTTTTGATATATAATACATACTTGCGAGAAGGTTGAGAAGTAATAAAAAAAGATGACAATCGAGATATCCTTGCCAAAAGAGAAGAAAAAGTCGACGTCTAATTTTATGAGAACAATAGACTCACAGTTTTTAACATCCGATAATAAATTTTAATATTTTATTATAGATAGGATGTGATTTATATTTGAAAGCTGTCTCTGTGTTATTAATTTCTTGAGAAATATGTTGTATGAATGATAAACGGGTCATTCAAATTTATCTGATGTGAAATACATGTTATGTTTCATAAATTATTATATTTTATTTGATACAAAAATGAATAAAAATTATAGTTGCCGTCATTACAAAATTCATTATTTATACTTGTTACGTAGATAATTTTTTATTTGCATCCATCCCTTTTTATCAAGTTTGAAATTTTTTTAATTTTTTTAGGGGGTTATCTGTTTATTCACAGAGAAGGAGAGTTAAAGAAAAAAAAATCTGGGAAAGAGCGTAATATAGGTCAAATATTACACAATTATAACAGATGAAAGAAGTTATCTATTCAGTTAAAAAAATTCGTGTTTTACGGTCTCATAGTCGAGAATTCTATAAATTGTTCTTCACCGCCGGAACAACTGGTGTTTCGAATACCTTAAAAAGGAATAGATTTAAATCAAAATTTTTACATAATAATATCGTGATGTTCGCATCATATTACACCTGTAACGCTTCGTGTATCTCTCAAATGTCATGGTCGAAGACACACGAGTGACAAGTGACAGTACTTCCTTTGAGTGACACCTCTTCACCATTATGAGAGACACGCAAATCAGATCTATCACATGTGACAACTGAATTACATTGTTTAAATTTTTCCCTTTTGCATAAAATTATGTTCTTTTTTTTAAAAAAAAATAAATGTATGTAAACATGTAAATATGGAAGACAATATATGATAGAAAGTGTATTAATTATATAGCAATGTTGCTCAATGATTCAAAGTTTCAATGGTTGCTCTCATACTTCATAAGTTATTTCAAAACAAAAATATTTTACAGTGTAAACAAAGAAGTTTTCCGAATACGAATAAGCAAATATGAACGGTGAAAACAATTTCTTAGTAGTTCCTAATCAATATATTTTTCGCCCTCTATCTAGTGCAGATTATTGAGTTGAGATCAATCATATCATAGTATCTACGCAACCAACGTTTAGGGAAGTTGTTTTCCTCTTTTTAATGTTTCGTCTTTGTGTATTAGTAAATAAATTCAAAACACAATCTAAAAATAGATCCCCACGGAGAATAGAGAGAAGCGTGAGCCTCGAAGCGCATGGTCACTGTATCCTCCGCATGAAGGAAACGTAGAAAAGGAAGACTCACCGGTAAACGGAGGCTGGCGTCCTTGGTTGAGTCATGGCAGCGTCGGAGAGGCGAGCGAGCGGAGCAACAAGCAAGGGCTTCGTCTACAGCGGCAGCGGCGACGGAGCTGCGCGTGACTGCGCGGCGCAGAGGACCCCCAGGCCTCTAGAGGCGGCGGTACGACACTAGCGCTAGTGGCCGATGCCGGAACCATTTTTTCCCTTCCCCATGCTCCCACACCTGCGAGTGGAACTCTGGATTCTGTTTCAAGTGTTTGGTTGTCTTACTCTGTTAGGCAAGCGGTAAAACCATTACCACAGTATAGCAGGTGCAAGGATACTGGTGGAATGTTACTATGGAACGCTTTGACAAAATGTGGACGCAATCATATGCCATTATTTTGAATCTATATGTGCAAAAGTACCTGGATTTACTTTTTATTCCAAATTTATTTTATTTGTGGGTAGAATGTTTTAAGGGCATTTTAGGTACAAATGTTAAGGAATTGTAATGGTAATTTAATCAGAATACATCAATTAAATATTTATAAATTTAACTTTCTTGGATTATGAAATTATCTTTAAATGATAAAGCTCATTGAGTTGTACAGAAAATGAAAAGCTCATTGAGTTACAGAAAATGCTTTTTTGAGGTCATCAGTTTCATTACAAATTTAATTTGAAAAATATATTCCCCCATCAATGTGTACATCAATGTACGAGAAAAATATCCACGATTTTACAATACTGGGTTTGCAACAAAAAAAAAAAAAGATCTTACATATTAAGCTCGTAAGTAGTTAATGTGTAGTCCAGGATGTAACACACACCATGGATTGAAAGATAAAAAATTCCAACTACATTTAACTGTTATCAATTTCTGAGCTATCATGAAATGAAGTCAACTGCCTACACATATAACAATCACACAGAAAAACACGAGATATTAAAATTGGTATAAATGGTATCCAAAGATGATTTCTCCTTCATAACACCAATACTATTTTTTCTTAATTTACTTACTACTGAGAAATCCTCCTCTCAAGCAAATGAAAAACGCCTACTAACACAACACTTAGGGCTTAACTGAGGTGCATTATGTGTAATTATCGTCCGGAGAGTGCTGACAATACAAGAGGACAGAACTAAGTTTCACGAGAAGAATTTTATTTCATGTATCTACTAACTTCATTCCCCAATTCCAGACTTCACTCATTATTAACACTTTTGAGAGTCATATGTTAATTATTAATACTAAAGTCGAAACATTGAACGTTAAATTCCGTCAATCTGAAGATTTCCTTTGCTTATTGTCACAGTTAATATTTTATGAGTAAAAACATCGAATCTACTCTGTAATCTTCAAATTCTCAACAGTGTAATTAATATTAATATTGCTTTTGATTTTCGTTATTAAATGAAATGACAATGTTGTGATGGTGCGAAGGCCAACAGTGCTGGACTAACAGTAAGAGACTGTTGTGTTTAAGCTAGTTTATTTATTTAAGACATAATTCATTCCGTTTGTACGGGTACAAAAAATTAACCTATCTTTTATCTACACTATCTTTTATCCTACAACTAGGATCTTTTATACAAACTACATAAAGGAATATCAGGTGTAACTTTGGTCCATTTTATCCATGGGCTTCTATTCTGAGAGACAATAGATGAAACCATTGACAGATAAATAGTTATTCATATCGAGAAAAATCATTTATCTTACAAATTTTATATGGCTATTTTTGTAAAATGTCGCTGTTTGATATTGCAGATAAATAAGTTGCAGATATTACTTTAAAAATGATCTCATTGCAATAACCAAAATTCTTGGAGTGAGGCAGTAATGAAAATGTACATCAAGACAAAAAGCGTGCACCTCATTGCATAACGGTAATACCGAAATGACTCGCCGCACCCTTGGAAATCACCATTAAAGTAATTAAACAAAGAACTTGTCCAATGTATCAACATTTACTCCCAGGAGTGAAACGTAATCTCAATAAAGCGAGACAGTAGTGAAACGCGAATCGAGTGACTGAAGATATTCACTTATTCTTTTGGGTCTAAATATATTTTTTAATTTATGGTCAGTAATAAATTTTTTAAATTAGCTATTCATTTTATGACATCTGAGTAGAGTTATTTGATTTCATATTTCACCTCGTTATGCAACGAAATATTATAAAATACATTTTGAAATTGGATGTCCAGAGAGTTGAACCGCTGCGTAGCATTTGAGGAAGTTTCGGAAGGTATTCTTATGACCCACAAGATCCTGCATGTTCATTCGTAGACCAGGTGTTACACATCGTTTATTGAAGTTCTCTGAAGAAAGATACTACCTGACAACTATTTGCCAATGTTAGCACTAATGCAATAAGTAATTTGCATTAGTTTGTACCATTCAGAAGGACCATAGTCAATCCAATTTATTTCATTAGGAAGGGCTGAATTTATGCGAGAGATGTGAATGATTGATGTACGGGGCCAAAGGAATTGGAGTAAATTGATAGAGGAAAGAGAAAAATATACAGACTTTAATCAATATGTGAATGTAATATGGGATATAAAGAAAGGAATAGATGAACAAATTAATAGGTTGTTGGGATGTAAGATGTTAAGCAAAAAGCAGACACCACAGGTAAATAATATTAATAGTATGCTAAATGTAATGATTAACGTCGTGGAATGTCGCATGATTGTCACACAAAAAAATAACATGGAATTTTTTTTTCTGTATTTCTGTATAAATAAATTGAAAAAAGTTCACAGTTTACATTTTAAAATAAATAAAACAAAAAAGAAGTTCATATCTGATTGTGAGTACATGTAAGTGATGGTTTAAACTTCTAGGATCAATTTTCCTATGTAAAGACAAAAGACTGTACTACAGCATAAAGCGAGTGGGATCTAATAAAAGAAATGCCTTATGAGGAACTCATTGCACAGGAAGTATCAGTGCACGCAAAACCAAAAGTTTTAACGTAGAGCGAAAACTAAGAAGTGTCTATAGATTGTATACTCATAATGAGGAAATGATACGCTATATATAAATCTGATGCTTCGGAAGTTCTGCTTGGAATAATGCGATTGGACCTGCATTTACAAAACTGCCTTTGCGTTAGTGTGAAATTCAAATCGATGTCACGACATTGAAGAAAACTGATTAAGGAGTTAAACACAATAAATATCTGGTAGGGCATGGGAAATACGACGAGGAAATTCGTCTGAAGGAAGAGACATCTATTGTGTAATCCCGAGAGTGACAAAATGAACAAACAGGAAGTAATGTCGACCGACAACGATAGTGTTAGAATGCTTAAAAAGGTACATACATGTCAGAGTTTACTTAAATGAATTTTGGGTAGTTGGGCAGCATATTGATCGTTACTAACTTTGTTCGCTGGGGGGCTACCCTCCTTTCTTAAGCCTTCCGCCTATTAGGCTATACAATATTTCTAATTTGGGGATCACTGAATTAACGTATTCAATTACGAGAAATGAGTAGTTCACATTTACATCGTTGTATTATTGAAGTGATAAAATACATACATTACGAGTCTATTACAAAACAATTCTTATTCCTCAAAAGAAAGCTATACTTTTCTGAAACTGGATTTTCTTGCGAAAGCCATTAGAGTACTTTTCATAATACTCGACAATATGTATAGCATTGACGAAAGGATGACTTTGATCTTGAGATAATGTCGACGAAGGAGCTCTAGTATTACTTCCAGGATCATGATGAAAAATATACGTGAATTAAGAAACGAGGTGAAAATATGAAGTTCAAGAAAAAGAGCGTAATGCAAGAAATAGAGAGGAAGCCGGAGTTCATATAATGATACCGTTAAAAACATGAATCTTCATAGGTAGTGTAAATATTGTTACGTCAAAAAAACTTTGTTCCCTTTTTTGTTATAATGGAAACGTTGTACCTAGTAACTATTTACTAACTAACATACAAGTAATTTATAAGGAAAAAATGCTTAGACTTTTAATATTAAAATTAGACGATTTTATTCACATTACCTTGCAGAACTGTCTCAATTTGTCGTTCCGAGAACTTAGTTAAGGTTGGTTAGATGCTTGTTAAAAGAGAGAGTGCGTTCGAAAGTTACACCAAGATATTTCAGCCGGGGTCGTATAGCAGCCGGTCTCCTTCATGAGTCACTTTGATAGTAATAGATGTGACTATAATTGAGATGGAAGAAAACCAGTCACAAAAATAAAATCTAAAATTTGCAATTGTGAAAATGGTTCTTAGACAAACACGTAATTTGGAAATTATCGCATTCTGCAATGAGGAGATTGCACGTACATATCGCACAGTTTCGCTACGTGAAATTGACCCTTCGATTGAAATATGTTCATCCATTTCCGGAAACAAAATGCTTAAAAATCAAGATTGCAGAGAAGTTGATCGCCTTTTGTTCCTCCAATGCGACTTTTCAACTATACCCCAAATATAAAACGTTTTAGATGAGACGGCGTTCCTCAACAGAACCGTTCTTTCACAACTAACTCATCAGTTGTTTTGAAACTAATAAGCCTGAAACGACAAAGTCATTGTGATCAGCAGCTATCAAAAATTGGTTATTTCATTAAACACGAGAAGCGTAACGCATTAGACACAACAAACAACGAAGCGTAAAAGAAGCAATGTGAAGAATTTGATTATTGTATCCTTTTCACCACAAAATTCCTGAAAAAAATCCAAGAGCTAAATATTGTAATTTACTGTTTGGGTTAGCAAATGCTACAAGTGACGGAACAAATAGAACAAAATTATAAAATGGGAATAAAAATTAAATGTACTGAGAAAAGTTACTATTCGCAGGAAAAATTAATATTTTTACGTTTTCTAGTCTTGGTGTGTAAAGAATATTTTTATGATTCTCCACCAGTTTTTATGAACTTTACTGTCTTCATGTACGCTGTTGAATAATGAACAATAACAAGGTGCAAACATGGGAGGGGCAAAAATTGATAGTTTCGAACATGAAAGGAGATAAAGCAATGAAGAAACTGAATATGTTTCATTCATGAATGTGTCTAAGAATAAGATTTATGATTTAATTATAAGAATGGTTGCTGATTTATGAGATTCTAGTGGATTACACTTTGATTAAGCTAGTGACATAACAAAGTGTAATACATGTATTCAATTTTTAATAAATTTTTAATTTTATCCAAATGAACAAATAATTACACCTTCTCTGAGAGGAGAGCCGATTGATCGAATTTTCGCTTCCGAGGCATGACGCGATTGCACTATTTCATTTAAATACTTGTAAAATCTAAACTACTGGTCCAAATTTTACGATTTAAAGACGTGCATTTAATATATATATATATATATATATATATATATATATATANAAATAATCCACTAAATTTGATGATGATTGATTTTTTCTTTCTTAAATTACTCTCTTAAAATATTATAACAATTCTATTTATAATAACTTTTTATCAATAATTTAGGTTAATTTTTGTTGATAGGTATATGCTGTCGCGGATTTTTTAAAAAACTCTTTGAGGCAAACACTATTGCCATTCATAGTTGTCACCTATCTCTAACCATTCAGACAGCGTAAGCGAATATAACTCTCTTTTTACCCTATTTTGTCGACATGTATTGTCAAAAACAATTACTATCTTTCTCTTCACTCATATTAAAAATAAAAGTTAACCTAGGTTCATCCTGGACATCTAAACTATCTCCTTGCCAAATTTCATTACGATCGGTTCAGTTGTTTAGTCGTGATCAGGTAGCAAACATACAGATACACTTTGGCGTTACATATTTATATATTAGTATGGATTATTTCTTGGATTATCCGATTTATTTATTACTTTGTAATTCCTACGGCACAGTTAGCGTGTCACTCGATGCGGATGAACGATCGAGGACTGACTAAATTAATCTTACAATTAGTGAGAAATAAAATAGAGTCGATCGAGTGACGTCTTAGTGATAAATGAAACATCCCAAGATGTCCAGGTGGTAGGCGAGATGTAGAAAATGTTTATCTTGCGTAACGGTGAGTATGTTCATCACATCTTAATAAGAATTCTCCTATAACGCTATGTACAGAACATGCTTGGTTTCGGTAACTGTGTTTCATATTTTCGAACACATCTATTATCTGCGAAATTAAATAACCCATATGTATGTGACGCCTTGGAAATTAAAAAAGGATGATTTATTATACTTTCAGTTTTAGAGGCACCTCACTTGATTATTTGATTACATTTCTGAGGCTGTTGTTTTTGCCTCCTGAAAAATTTTGAGATACAAGGTATAGCTTATAAAGCAAATATGTTTTAACGTAGTTTCTACTAGTCTGTGGTTTCTACATAGTAGTTGTGGACGTCTAGACATTTGTTTCTTCGTCAAAAGTTTCCGCCCGTGTGTTGTCCCATGTTTTGCCGGTTTCTAGAGGCGCTATCTTATTTCCGTGAATTCCTGGATCCATGAATTCGAGGAGCAAAAAACCTTCGCAATACCAAAAAAGTGAAGTAATAAGTATCGTTGCTGTATGTTTATTCGGATTTTCTTGGTTTCTTTGGGAAGTGAGTGTGCAAGAGACTGCGACTCCTTTTTCGATTAATGCTTCTCTAATTCAATAAAATCACTTCTTCCATCATGATTTTTTCAGAAATTTCTCTACACTAAATACAAGCCAGTGGACAAAAAAAATCTTAAGAATCATTCCATAAGAATTTTCTTTAGCATTTTTATTACCCAAAGTACTCAAACGTAACGAAAACCAAGGTTCTAAGCCGCAATTGTGATGAGTTCTTGAGTTTTGAATAAAATCGTGATGGAGTTGAGATATTGTGAACCTACGCTTTATACGCTTCAATGTGTCGAAACGTGGCATCAAATGCTGCTCCATCTTACACTTCCTCCCTTCACCTTCATCGTCATTGCGGCTGTTCTTGAAACTTCTTGTACGTACCATTCGCACTCGACACCGTCACTGGCCTCGATCATTCTTTGTAGAGTTTCTGCTGCGTTACAGCTCTCATCTTCCAATAATCAAATGATGATGTGCCACTCGCAAATTATGGGAGAATTGATTGTAGCAGTCATATAAATGGACTCATGTTAATGTTATGTCAGAAAGGCCCAAATGATCGGTTCGGTGAGAGCTGTCGTGGGGATAGAGGCGGAAAATGAAGTAATCACGTCGTGCAAAAATGTTCCCGCTGCTTTGAAATGCAACTGGGGGTAAAGAAAAACCTGGTATCTATTTTCATACATCTGCTTCATCCACCAGCCAGTTAGCAAACTTACGTCACGTCCCAATTCGATGGAAAAATGTTGTGAAGTAATGAAAATGATATTATCTAGACATGTAAATTATTAAAATGTTGGTAAATGACTCTATGTAAAATATGGACATATTTTAAAAAATGTGTTACATTTTTGTCGATTTTAAAGCAGCATGCTCTTCTTGACGATGAATTGAATGATTTCATTCAATGTCTTCCTATACCCATGACACCCGATGAGTAAAACAAACCACAAAAAAAAAAAAAAAAAAAAAAAAAAAANGAGATAAAGAAATATAGTTTTCATAACGACTAGTTGTGACATGGGTCTAATAATTTGACATAGGTTATTTTGTAAATGAAACTATATGTTTTTAGTTCTACTTAAAACATCGAGAATATACGAATACAATTATGTAACAAATATCTTTAAATGAATAACAATAGCATAAGCGCATCGTGAATATGTAGCATTTCCAAGCATAAAACATTGTTAAGAAAATGATCTTGTTTTGAACCGGAGCGAGTGCGTTCATTTTGTTACAAAATGTTTCAATATTGATAGCGCTGCAACGATGCTGATGTACATTGAAATTCAATAGATGTGTCACTATTTTTGTTTTTCCTTGGGCTTCAAAGAAAAAAAATCATACTCCATTAAAAAACAATAAACATATCGACATCTCTGTAGTTCTCATCAATTTGAGTTTTTCACTTTTATGGATTCATCTTGTGTATTCAATTGTTTATTATACCTACCGAACTTTTTCACCATACTATTTTGGCGAAAACAACGTTATTTGGTAACGACGCTAGTGTAGCGTAGGGTTAACTATTCCAGTGTACAACAATGATCCTCATCACATCAGGATTATTGCGATGGTTATGTAAATAAATGATCTAATAAGAGGATGTAATTACAGAAGGAAGCTTCTACGTCTTTCTCCAGAATTCGTCCGATATTTGAAGTCAAAAATAGTATGCATAGTTTACTCCTATCCAAATCAATCATTTTTAAATCCATGTATCCCGATGAACTTCATTAGAATTTTAAGAGGTGTATGGTATATCAAGAGATATGTATCGATGATGAGGAGAATGGGAGATTTGAATATATGCAATGGTAGTTTTACATCCGCCTTTGTTACCTATGGTAAAACACATGCCGTACCTTGGACCAGCAAGTGGCAGATTAAGGTCAGCTTAAGTTACCTGGCACCCAGGAGGTTAAATTGAATATTAAACTAATGACAGTTTTTCAATTTCAACATTAATAACCATAAACACCTCGAAGTCTTATCGAGATCTTGAGGATGTAATTCTGTTGTTACATGTGGCCTAGCGTCTTATTCTTCCTTCTGTGCTCAGTAAAAACAAATTTCACATAGAACGCGTAAATGACGGGTAAAAATTATAAATAGCATCAGATCTCTTCTAGGTCCTTTCACATAATATACGAGTACTTGAGACTGTTGTAGAAACCTAGAATTAACGACTTTAATACCTTCTGATATAGCTAGATTACAGTTTTCATTAATAGGGCTTAAAATAGTGTGAAATGCATAAGATTTACATAAGTTTTCACGTCATAAACTTTCGACCAAAAAATCTCATTTTATATATTCCAAGAAAAACATTTGAACACACATCATCTCAAACCACTTCTTCGAAATTGAAATTTCAAAATATGCTTTTTGAGAAAACAACAAAAATACATAAAAAACTGTTAGTCAAAATTTCAAGTTAACTGTCTTTAATATTTATATCTTTGCTTTGATGAATGAGACAGTAATTTAGGGCAATGCCATTCAAAAATAATATATAAAAAAACTAGTAATCACATTTTAGATATTTGTTTGAATAATCTTCTCGTACAAAAATTGCGATAATGTTTCAATTAGATCCTGCAATGTGGCGTAAGAAAACGCCATGTCGTTAGAGCTAACGACAAACTTCCGAACTGGTCTACCACTTAACACCAACTAAGAATGAAATATGAAAAAACCAAAAATCCGTTTTTAAATATTTATATTTACGTTTTTTTAATCAAAAACTAAGTTGGTATCTCAATTAGTTCAAGAAATATAGTAAAAATTCGAAAATGCACATTTTAGCCTCCTTTGTCCTTTTAAAATGAGGATAAATAAAAAGCTTTCCGTAGTGGGAGGTTACGTTGCAGAAGGCATTTCCTGTTCAAATTTCATTTTTCTAACTTAAATAGTAAATTTATGTCAGGGATCAGTTAGGACATGCAACTTATAGAGATTATCGATCTACCTTAACATGCTTCTTTTGGCTATTATTCGTTATTTCGGGAGAAATTATGAGTTTACGTCAATTTATTGTTATATGAAAGAAAGGAAGACAAGCAATATAATGGTTTATTGACCCTGAACAGTAATCGGAAATACCAACTTCATACAGAATGGTAACTATCCTGGGCCATATATTTACTGCATACCTGAGTGACCCAGGACGTTCACGCATCATCTAAAACATTTTACTTCTGAATTTCGTCAAGTATATTGGTTACCATAAGAAATTTCCTTCCGCTCTTGAGCCATACCGTCCATTATATAAGAATCAAATTGTGTAATTAACCTAAAACGCAAAACAGAATAATAATTTTTAAATTTAGCGCCGTGGTACACTAAAAATATGTATTGAAAATTTAAAATAAAATTTTTGTATATTCATTTTTAAAACTTGGTACATAACCTCAGTGATATTTCCTTATTGCATAACTTTTATGAAATGGGTTTTGTTATTTCGGAGAAATGACTTCTTTTACCACTCAGATATGATACAAGAAAATTGACCAAACCGCTCAGCGAAGGAACTTGTATTTTGGTGGCAAATTGGCGTTGTCCGGTGTTACAGAAACATCTTGCATTGACTCTGTAGATTGTGAAACCATCCATTGCGCAGCGTATTGTAGTAGAATCAGAACCCGGAGAAAATGATGTTGTGAGGATTGTGAAATTAGCTAGAATATAATTATGTATTTTGTGTCCTAATGATGACATATTCATTAAAAAAAGTACTTGCTAAAACTAAAGCAAATGATTACAAAACAATCTCCATTCGCAAAAGTTATGATTGAGAGTGTAAGGATTTTCCGATGAATAAAAGCAAGCAACAGGAAAAGCGGGATTAAAAATTTATTGTTATATGAAAGAATATCAAGGATATATTTGTCCCGCTTAATTATATGTGGCTAAAATCGAGGACTCGTGCATATTTTTAAAACTTTGAAACGACTAGGTATCGTCTGTTTCTTTCTAGCCGAGGTACTTACTCAGAGACCATCAATTTATTTTGAGAATACGTTACAAAAGTTGAAACTATTCGAGATGCCATTAAGATAGAAAAGGAGTGACATATCAATAGATAAGAAAAGAGAGTTCGGAAATGTAAATTAATCAAAACAGAACCCTGTAATGACATTGTTAAAGGCAGGGTGATCTAGAATCTAAGATCAAAATAAATGAAAAAAAAAAATGGAAGGAAGACCATCACGATTGAGAGAATGTAGAAATTTATTTAAAGAAAGATGAAGACTATAAAATTGCCCAAGAGTATACCACAGAGTGTTCCAAACTACTGGATGGAAATTTTTCCTAGTTGTTTTATTTATCTAATATTGATTACCAAATGAAAATAATCATGGATAATTTAATATCACAGATTTTCTTATTGATTTCCAATATAATATATATATTGTGTCATTGGAATATTATTTTGTTATATTATGGAACATTTCGTAGTTTGATATCACAAAATTTTTAATCCACCAAATGTTTAAAAACTGCAACAAAAGTTATTAAATGTTTAAAAATTGCCCTTTTTTCAGCCATGAGTTAAACTATCGCCTGTCACTTTTATGTTATTACACTCTTGTTCTTTATAGGATGGGATGAAGTGCCTTCTTTTATAGAAAGTTACTATTGTTTTAACTTACTGTGTCAGGAAAATGCCCTTTTATCACATTACTTTGACACTTGCAAACATTTGAAAATATTTTTTTGGCGTTTTCTTTTCATCAATTCAAATATTTACTATAATAGGATATATGGAGCAAAGATTCGGAACTACTAGAGAAGTCCATAATAATCGCTAGTAGATAATGCCTAGTTGGTAAAAGCAAGGAATAAGAACTGGAGTTAGCATTAAAAAGATCTCAAGCGGGCTCTTGCGTTNGGAATAAGAACTGGAGTTAGCATTAAAAAGATCTCAAGCGGGCTCTTGCGTTCTTCCCGAAGGATGTTCTTACGTCGCTTGGGAAAGCTTTGGAGCGACATCTATGAGCAAAAGATGGAGTTTAAGCAATGAAGACAGGTTAAGGAGTGAAGAATTTATCCGCTAGAATCACTATATTCGCAAAATCAGGGAACTGTGGATAACGTACCATGATCTGAAATGGTGATGCTAGCAGTAGCGGCCATGGGTCTGAAGAATTGAGAGATTTTATGTCAAAAGTGTTGAAACATTTAACATTTCCAATGCCGTATTTACTCGATTAATTTACTGTATTGTTATTTTAAAATTTAATACAGATCGAAAATAGAGGGAGAGAAATAACGTTAAAATTTCAGAATGTCGAGGAAAATGGTGAAATAAATAATATTTGACACTTCCTCATAAATTAATGAGTACCTTAAAATATGTGAAACATTTGTAATTAAATGCACTTTTAAATACAGTAACAAATATATTACAAATAAATACACTGTGTCTTTTCTTCACGCTCCGTTTCAAATCATCCACCAATCGTTCATTAATCGTATCCCAACCACATGAGACAGACTCTACTCCTTCTTTAGAAGGCATTTTTTGTATAATTCTCTGGGGTTTGAGCATTATTTTCTCGAAGAGATTTATTCAGAAAATTCGCTGATTGTTTTCATTATTAAATTTCTTGAAATTTGTCACACTGCCCAATAGGGTTCGAACGTTTTGCTTGATAAGAAATTGAATGATTATTTTATTTGAAAGGAATTGTAATCTATGATATTCTCAAGAGAGCTATTAAATGTCCTTCAAATAGCTTTAAACAAAGCACTAAATTAAATAATGGCAGAGTTTATGAGTAACAGGAAATGTAACATTATTTGGAAAGATAGTAATATCTCAGCATCAGAATAACATCGTGGTTAGAATTCTCCGAGGTTATGAAGACACGAAAGATTTTACATATTAGTGTGAGTGTATGTAAATAAATATATTCAAACTACCGAGATAAATAATTTCTGTAGCTTTCAACTGGCAAGGGGACACCTTACGAACAAAACACAATAACATTTGTAATCGACCCATATACATTATTTAGTGCAATAGCCATGCACTAAAAAATTTGATTCACCAAAAGACACACTTCCTTTAACATTCGTCTGTAAGGTTCTTTGTACAACACAAATCTTTATTACGTAAAAATGTTTAAATGACCTAGTTGTTGATGACTATACCCCTAATAATAATAATAATAATAATAATAAAAGAGAGCAATCGCATTTTAAATGAAATTTTGCAAAATCGAAGTCCAAATATTACTGAAACTAACCACGTTATTTATGCTACAGCTAACGTCATCACTGAAATTGTTCTGGGAAACCAAGGTTTAATATGCGAGGACCTTACCCGGGACGGCGGGTGGTAGGGCAAGAACCACGATCCTGAGAATTGAGAAACGAATCTCAAATTGCAGTCGAGAACTGTCACTCCTTGTAGGTGCAATGGGAGGAAAGAACTATAAAGAAAAACCAGTGGAAAAAATGAATTGACTTAAAATAAAATACAAGATTCATGATCTCTCTTCTCAATTATCTGCTTTAGAAACCCTGAAACAGAAGATATAAGCATTTGCACAAAAAAATTAGGAGATATAAAAAAAGAGAAGATTTCAAAAATTAAAATAGGTTGTTTGAAGCAGATTAAAAGAAAAATTTACCGTAGGCTCTCGAAACAACAGAATGAAATTTGTGAAATACGTCCTATTTGTGAAGGACTCTTTATATGGACCACGGCTCAATAGCCCAGAAGTTGTTTCATATAAGTGTAGTATGGATTGACTATAGAAAAGCGTTTGACAGTGTTCTGCATAAATGGATTTTGACAACTCTTAAAATGTACAATGTGCACCTAAGACTGATGCTGTTTCGAATAGAATAATAATGAATAATTGAATTACTAAACTATGTTATAGTGCTAAACAACAGATATTAGAATCTAAAATCATCATTATAAATCGAGGGATATTTCAGGGAAATTCTCTATCCCCGCTGCTCTTCTATGTTTGTTTGATATCACTTTCAAGGCAGTTGTCTCAGGCTAAATCCCGTTACACCCTCCTCAAGGGACACAAGCCTCTCTCACATTTATTTTATATGGACGACCTGAAACTTTTCGGGGGAAATTACAAAAAACTAGATGAAATGTCATTGACAGTTCAAACATTCAGTCAGGATATCTGTATGGAAATCGGCTCTGATAAATGTGCAAGGATATGCATGGTACGCGGGAAAATGCAGAAGCATTATAACATACGTATTCCTTGGTGAAGCAGATGCAATAAAGCAATTAGAACCTGGAAATACTTAAAAGTACCTAGGGATTGAGGAAAACTGTAGTATCGCAAACTGAGAAATAAAAAAAAAGTTCCGGAAAGAGTACATTAGGAGACACGGGCTGGTATTAAACACTGAACTAAAAAGCAGAAATAAAGTCATAGCAACAAACACTCTTGCTATACCAGTCCTGGAGTATAGTATTGGGATTGTGGAATGGACGAAACAGGAAATCTGCAATTTTGACCGTAAAACCCGGATATTTCTCACTAGGAATCATTTTGCACATCCAAAAGGTGTGTAAAATCATGACAACTTCGATAAAACGACTTATAAAATAAAATTAATTAATCACTTCAAAGCATGTAACGAGTTAAATGAATGTTAGGAGACAAGAATCGGTTGTCTTAGATTCCCTGACTTCCAATAATAATTTAGTTCATAATTTTTAAGTCCCTAATAATTGACGTGCATTCTGCATCATATTAGAATTTTAAATGGATAATGAATAATCTTTTCATTTCTTATTGTGGTTTCTAGAAATCAGGAAATAAACAAATCTAAACATTATCATTTGTGCAAACGAAATTTTGTGCCTTTCAAACTTGTTATTTTTGTACTTCAATGTTTCTCTGTTATATAGATGAAACCATGCATTTGTTTCCAAATCAACATGCAGAATCCTTGAAGAATTTTATTTTAACCTCTATGGCAGGGATGGCCATTTATGCGCGTTTGGGCGCGTTTTGCTCGCGAGTGCATTACGCGGGCATGTTAAGGGCAATTTCTATCACCAGCTTCATTGAGGAGGGGATGGCCGCGCGCTCAGTGATGGAATACTGCCAACTCTCTTTCTTATCGGAGTAACAACTGCGTGGATTATTTTCTAGATATGTCCGAGACGTGGAAAAGTGTTCGGACTGTTCGCCTCGCATTGATGTTTATGTTTCTTCAGCCAGCCGAAGGAGTACCCAGACCAATGTGCTATTTGCAAAGAGACTATGGTACGCAAACAATACAACATTTTGCATCTGAAATCAATAGTAAAGGCCTTTAAGTGCGCTCACAGATGTGGAAGATCTATATTTTAAGCAACAATTTTTATCATTTCCCTTGCTAAAAAGCATGGAAAAGTAAATGTCTCGGAGTATGGCAATATGCTTGTGTTTTGAAACAAACATTCACCCAACATTTCAAAGATTTTGATCATCTCGAAGACAAATTCACTTTAGTTGTAACTCCATTTGATGTCAATGTTGAAATTGTTCCTTCCTCCCTAAGAAACGGGATATATTGTTACGATATGTGACATAGGTTTATTTGTACTCTTTAGAGAACAAACGGTTTAACATTATTTTTACAAAAAATTGTTTCCAAGTTTCGATAATTTCATGCGTTTACTGGTGTTGTATCGATGTTCAGCAGTGCCTACTCCTGCGGACAGCTTTTTCCAAAAATGATCACTGAATCCCGTTTGAGGAAAAGACTCACTCTTAAGCTATTATGAGGTTTGTATTTGCTCGAGACTTACAATCTAGTATCAAAGATATTGTTTGCTGAAAAGGCAGTGTAAAAATTGTTGGTAATTTTCATTAATCTTTCTTTTATTGTCACCTTATGAAATTGTATCATTTTTTTTAAAATTACAATTTATTATTTTGTGATTTCTCACGTTATTTATTTGAGAATGAAACATTTATTGATATTGTTAAAATATTGAGTATCATAAATATATCCAAAAGAGTTTGTCAAGTCTGTTATTCTCGTTCCCTTGTTTCCGTATTTGAACTGTTGCCGTATCTCAAGGAGGGGAGGGTGGTGGCGCTCGAGTCTCTACCCCCAACTTCCTTCTATTCTGCACAGTCGTTGCACACGGTTGCCCGCAAAATTTGTCAAAGAGCAGACTGCTGGCCGCCTCTGCTCTATGGTGTGGTATATTCTTCACTGCATTTTGACAACGAATTTTGTAATGTTCCTTTAATAATATTTGTTCATTAAATAAGAATCCAATCTTAAATGATATTCATTTATCCATTAAATTGGATTTATCCCCTTAACTTCTTAAATACATTCATACACGTAAACTGAATGTATAACTGGTTTCTTTTACACATAAATAATTTGAAACTTAGTCAGCTTAAATATTCTTGTATTAAATATTATTTCAGGAATAATTTCCAAATGAAAACTAGATAAAATTTTATAATCTGGAATTTAAAGCACATTATACTGCACACCCGTTGAAGTCATGTTCGTAAAGACTCACAACTCTCGGTAAAGTATTCTGTATTATAAATATCTTATATTTTATGATGTTATGTACTTTTAAATTCTCATAGCTCTGTAAAAATTATAGATATGTGTTCTGAATAGAATTTTCATATTCTCTACCATAGAAACTTCATGGGTGAGAGCTAAATATAACTCTTAGAAGGAATAAATTTAATTTTTCAGTTTTTAACTCCTCTTTAGTCTAAAATTCATTCAAACTTTGTCAAGAATAGGTTATCTAGCTTAAATATTTTTCTCAAAATTACTATTCACTTGAATATATATATATATATATATATNAGTATAGTTGTATGTATTCAGTTTTTATTAAGTCTTCTATTTGCTAATATAAAATATTTTTAATATCATATAAATCACGCATACATTTTCTTATACACTTGAGGGTTTGTAGACAAATGTATTGTTGGGGGTCCAGACTTCTCATAAAAAATTGACATTTCCTTTCAAATTAATTCAAATTTCTTTAAATTTTATTTCACACAATTAATCAGTAAAACATTATAATTAGTATAGATACAATTTTTTAAGTGATACAAATTGAAAAAATAGTCTTTACTGGCCTAGACCATCCAAGGGCTCATCCTCTGGCTATATGTGTGAGATGAAGAAACAATGTGAAAAAGTGGACATGGATAAATTATTCATCCTCTTAATTTTTCATCTTTTAAATTGTTAATGACATAAAGTATTATCAATTTGATACAGAAAATAAATTTTATTATTCTTAAATAATCTAGAAAATGGATAAATATAATAAATGTACACTCCTCATAATAATTGTACTCTTCTGTTAACATTTTTCAACTCATATAACTTTATCAATACTAAATTGTTATAAAAAAGAACTATTGAACAATGTAGCTTTCGTTACATTTCTTTATATATTTCAAATGTTTTTATTATTCTGTTCCAATCACATTTGTTGATTCCTTTCCCACAATTAAATATAAAATGAATATTATAGCATTTATTAATGGAAGGAAAATATGAATATATAAAAACACTACAATAAGTAAAGAAATATGAAATTTTAGTTACTGAATTTGTAATATGCAACAAATCTTTGCCGGAATCAATAATTTCCAAAAAAGATTACTAAAATGTCAGAAAATCACCTTAGCATTTGTGTGCAGCTGCTATAAAATAATTTAGAATGAGGGGTGTGTTCCTTGCATTAAGAGTAAAATATGACTATATCTGAGGTACTTACAATTTTTAAAGCTAGGTTCTTATAAAAAAGCTACCTTACAAATATTGAAAGCATCAGTTCAATGCTAACAAGGTAAAACTCTCCAAATTTCAGTATGCCTTGAACCTAGAACTGTACAAGCAAATGTTATACTTCATCTTTTTAATTTAGTAAAAATATCTGATCACAGGTTAATTATACAAGAATTCACAGAATTTGTCGTTTCTTTAGTCACTTAGTAAAGCAAACTGAAAAGTACTATGAATGGCACGATAAAGTTGTTTCGTCTATTTTTGACAATATACAATACAGCACTAGTAGATGTAAATTCTTTTCCTAGTTACTGTAAGTGTTTGAAGAAGAAAATTACATTATTGAGTTCAAATTACATGCGTACTCAATGATTTACAGCTCAATCAGAGATGCCCTTTAATAAAAATGGAAATAAATTTATACATTAAAGTACACAATGTACTCGATACATTTTACTATGAAATCTTATGTGAATTTAAAAAAGATTAATATATTTAAGTTTTTCAGATACTAGAAATTGTATCAGTGGATAGTATTGAAAGGTAAAGTAGAGGAGAATATATCTTTTCTGTGTTGTTATAAGGGAACAAAAGATTTGTATTTTGTTTCTTGAATTGCTATAAGGTAGTTATCAAAATGTTCCACATGGACCTGAGATGAATATCATAAAGAATTCAAAATTAGAGGGTGAAGGAAATGGGCAACTTTTCTTGTTTCATGACTAATTTCATGACACATTCACCTTTCCCCACTAATTATTACTATAGCCCTACTTTTCACTGCGCACTTTTACTGAGAAAAGAGCATTACAATCCAACTTGATAGTTTAGGGGTTTCTCAAGGATCAACAGTGGATTCTGATGATTCATGTTCTACACAGTACACTAAGTATACTATTTACTTGGGCTTCAATGATTAGAGGGCGCGGGGAGGGGGTTCTCACCATGTTCTGTCGCTGCATCACATTGAAGGCTGCAGCAACTTCGTCTGCAGCTGTTCACCCTTGACGGGGGGAGGACGCACGGGTCACGCGTCTTCGGACGACGTGACGTCATCAGCTGCAGAGACGCCGAGCACAGGGGCGATATGTGTCACCGCTGCACCCAATGCGACCTCTAGACCTTCCAAGAGAGGCTGCGACCAACTCCAGAGTAGCCATAGCAAGAGGAGATAGAAGAGAGCAGCTACGGTGCGGTCCAGCACGTACAACCTGCCACATCAAAGATTTCAATCAGCTTATACTTTCATTCATTTCGTCAATATAAATTAAGATGGTTAAGATACTAAATGAGATCTCATTGGTCACATCTTTATATGGGTTTATAACTTGGTTTTGCCAAGTAATATGCTGAGAGGAACACATCTTACGCAAACGAAGTGAGTTACACATAAACAGGAAAATTTGAGGTTGCTACCCAAACAAAAGTTCCTGACACATAATTCATAATAAGAGTCAAGTTGTTAAGTTGTCAATGCCAGTTTGAGTTAAAATATAAACAATAACATATTAATTTTTGGTCAATCTACACCACAGTTAGGTGATTTTTGGTCTATGTATTTACGATCTATGCATTCACGTGTCCTCGAAACAAAAGAGCATGTGTGTCCAAATAATTGAAAAAGTAACAGGATATTACAGGGTTTGAAATTGAGAAATCCTTATACGACTAAGGGAGGGTCTAGAACGCGACTATTCATAATTGTTGGAGCGAAAATAATTTTAATTAAGGAATTCAAAAGCGGTCATATGTGGGTGAGTAAATGCGAAAGGATTGTTAATGAAATTGAGAGCATGTGTTCTGTTATATTGTATGTGAAATAAGCATCGTTATTTTATCAACAATTCACTATCATCTAACTAGATTATTGAGGTCTGTTTAGAATTCTCTATCGGGAGCAAAAAAGGTCCACACACACTCAGACACACACACACACACTGACAATACTCAGAAACGTTAGGTCAGCGGATAAGCTAATGAAGTTACATTTGGTTTTTACCAGAATTAATTTCGATTTGTGTTAAAAATTTCTTCCAAGGCTGGTAGGGTGGTCTAAATTCAGCTTACATCGAAACTTATTCCAGAGGAAGTCTGAATTATGAGGTCTGGAAAAATTTGAACGAAGATTCTGTTTTCATACATGCTGGGCTGAGTAAGTGAAACGTACTATAAGTACATGTAACGTGTCGTGAAAATTGAAGAGATCACAGAATAATTATTTATAGTATCATTAGACAGAACAAGATAGACTTGACGAAAATACTTGTTAGCCATTGTCGACCTATTGGCTGTTATGGATATAATTGTTAATACAGGAGATCAGATATGAACTTGAAATTAATTTAATTCCTTAAGACATATTTTTTGAGATTAGTTCAATTTTTTTAGATATAAGTGAGATAAGTTTCTCAATAGTCCAGAAAAAAGGGCAAATGAAAACGAGACAAATTCAGAAACCGAACCTGATTCTATATGGAATTCAGAAATAGACTGGTCTGGACTCGACATGTATCCATATGAAAACGTTGCAGCAAGGAAAGATCACGCACGCTACTTAATTTTAGCCAGCATTTAATCTTTGAGAGTATTCCATGTTCAGAACAACCAATATGATGAAATTAATCAGACTCAAAGTTGTGGTAAATTCTCGGTGTAACGGGCATCTAAAGAACTGCCGATAAAAGACAAAGATACGAGTCGACAAATCGTTAGTTCTATTTTGCCATATGTATACCAAACTTTACTTAGTATATTCCAAAGTCAAGTCCTATTCATGGACCTTTTGACCTCTGCCCCTAAGCTGGCAGAAGGAGCTGAATTCTCTTCTTTGCCAGGTTGCCTTGCTTGGAGCTGAGCATACTGACCTGCTCAGAGCTAGGTACGGAGCACTGCTAGGTTGGTCTCACACGAAACCTGCAACTGTGCAAAATTTGCTGCGTTCGTCGCCCACGTAATTGCTCCGTGGTTAAAAAAAATGGATGCCGGAGTCTGTTTGAACCCACATGAATCCAAAATGGGGTTACATATTATAGGAGACCTTGTTGACGACATCGACTGAGCCAGTAGGATGCGAGTACTTCGTCTCGTGATTTCCATCTTCTCCAGCGAGCAGAGAACTGAGTAAGGAAAATAGAACAGTCTAGTACTGAAATTTGCCTTGCCAGCACGCAGCAGGGCAAGCAATGACGTCAGTTTTCAGCAGTACACTGTCCGATAGCGTGCCCAGATCTGTGCAAATCATCTAGCAACGAATTCAGTTCCGTAAGCGGCGGGTTTAGGTGCTAATCATGTGACTCACATCCGCAAGTGGCGTCGAGCGCGTGGCAGCGTCTCCGGGGAATCCTTGAGGTAGTAATGGCGCGTGCCGAGCACTGTGTCCAGCGTGTAGCTCTCCAGATCCAATGCCTCCACTCCAAACCAAAACGTTTCTTGATCGTCCGGAGGCAGAGAGCGATGTAGTTCACGCATCCGCGTGTTGGGGAAACTCCACTCGCGCATCGTGTAGTACTGGAGCGCTGCGAGTCCGCCTTGGATGCGTCGCTGAATACGCACCATGCTGCAATCACAACATACGTTTCTTCATCAATATTAATGCAATAAATAAAAGTAAATATCTATGTGTACAATGTGTTGGAATGTAGAGAAGGAATTGACTTCGCCAAAACATCTTGTCCGGTCGTAAAACATTTTTATGAAGTATATCTCATGATCCACTACTATGAAAACAACGTAGGGAAGAAAGGAGCATTTTCATGAAGAGAGAATTTTTACAAAGTTACAAAGAGAACAGTTACAAAGTCCATATGTTATAGCCAATAAAATTACCAAGTATTTCCATGGATTAAAATGAAAGTTCATTTAAAAAACACTAGTGACAAAACAAGAAAATTTTGATTATATTCTAAGTGAAGAATTGAATGATATAATTATGATAACTATTAAACTACTCAGAGACTATATTTCATCAATACACAGTGTGAATTTGAATGCAATTACTAGAAGGTGTTCGCAAATGCATCCGTAGATTTTGTTGACAAATATCTTTCAACAGGTGTTATGAACATTTGAAACACGGTAGACTGGTTGTGACTACTAGGTATGTTTTAAATATTGAAATCTCTGGTGTATATAATTATTGATACAATTTTATAAATTTTTGTATTATTTTTTTACATATGTTTGGTCACCTATCATGACATAATGGTGTAGGAAGATTTCACAATAAATATAGTTAAGAAAATCACGAAAAATTATGTAGTTTATAAAATATTGTTTTATCCCAAAATAGTGCTTCACTTACAGAAAGTGTGGACGTTCAGAATATCGGTAGTTGTATTCCAACGCACACACAAGTAGAAGTGAAAGCAACTCACAAAGGCTTGCGTCCGCAGAGCATGGCGAGTGCGTCGATGAAGTAGGCGGGAATCAAATGGAAGAACAAGACGCACAGAGCGTGCACTGCCTTGGAGCTCTTGATGCTGCCATCGGGATACCACACGGCGCCCGACAGAGGGTTGGCGTATAAGTGACGACGTCCGTGGTTGATCACATCGGTCCACGTCACGAGATGGTCGCGCCACGTCGTCAGATTCACCACGTCTACTTCCTTGGGCCTGTCAGCAAACAATGATGTAGGGTGTAGAAGATTACAAAAAAATTTCAGAGTTAAGAAGAATTGTTCATTACAGCCTTTACATTTTAAAGTAACGATTCTAAAAACCACACAAAAATATTTCATTCTTGTAGAAACCAACCCAGAAGAGTCGCCATCGAAACCTCTCATTTTATGCGTTATTCCAAGAAAATACTCTAAATAGAAATGTCCTTCAGGCTACACAAATTTAATTATAATATTTTTAAATTCGAGATAAAAATACATTTGATACCTCCGTGCTTCTGTATACTTTTTTAAATGAAGTGCATGTAGAGCCTTAAACAAAAATAATATTTTAAGTGTTCTTTCAAAGGGACGTAATGGTTTAGAAACGAAAAAGCGATTTTTTAAATAACTTGTATTAACATTATATTAATAACTTATATAACATTAGTATTGACATTAAAATTAATATTAACATTTTAATAATTCCTATTAGATTAAGATAAGTTCTTAATTTTGTAGAAACTGTGTAGCCTCTTATCTAAACAAGACCCAAGGAACGGGATTGGGAACAAATTACGGGAAGAATAATCCTAGTGTTTGACTCTACAATTGTAGAGGTGAGTGGATGAAGGGGGTATGTAACAGAAAGTGTGTTTTGAGATATTTAGCCTTAAAGTTGTCATTGCGGTACTTTTATTGTAATTATTTTACTAAGTTCTTACTAAGATACATTATTCGTATAAGTGGTAACATTTTTATCAGTGATAATTTTAAAAGGAGTTTAAAAAATAAAAAATAAACTATGTATTGTACATACCACCTTCCTCCACTCACAAAGTTAGTATTTTAAACATTTTATGAAATGTATGACCATGCAAAAAATGTTTTATATAAGTATAGTTTATATTTATATAAGTATTGTTTGTACGTACAATAGAAAGTAATATTATTGTATTGTATAACATATCTAGCATATTATTATAAAATAACACAAGTAGAAAATTGTTCTTATTTTAATAAAAGTAATAGTTTGTATTACACGAGAAACTTTCAATTTTTTCATATTATCTCATTATACACAATTTTCACAGAAAACCTGCTCACAGAGCCACTTGTGTTCATCTGGAATAAAGCGCAGCTATTCCTTAAGGTTTTCAAATTTTTCCTTGCACTGCATGCCCGTTTTTCTGAGAGTCTTAGGACATCGAATTCATCGGTAAGCGAAGATTTTCTTTTCAAATTTTTATGAAAATTTACCTCTTTAAAGGGAGTATAACGATCAAAGTTCTCTTTGAAAAGGTATGACCCAAAAGTGACCACACGAATCCATTTAATTCATTATCTAAAATGTACTTTTTCATTTAGGAGATCTGTTTCTCTGTTCAAACGTTTCATCTTTCTGGGGAGACCATCAGTATCTCTGAAATGGTGTTCCATATCAAAAACCATGGTTTTTTCTAGTGAGAGGCAATGATTTCATGAAATTGTAGAGGAGTACAAATAGTCTAGTGTTTTCTTAAAATTTTCTCTATTCGGCCAAAAGTCCAAATGATTAATTGATTCTTTTGTATAAACGAAACTTCAGTCTCGAAGTTTCTTTGTTACCAATCGTATTAAATTCAGCAAAACTATCCGAATTAAGAACTAAGTTTAACATTAATTGTTCCCGAGAAATCACTTCAAATCTTGTTTCTATCAGTATTAGTTTTAAAAACTCAGACTTAAAAACGTCTTGAACAAGTTTTTTTTTCTTTCCACCTGTCGCAAACAGCTGTTGAGTACATGAAGGAAATATTGTATTGGTCCGAATATAGCTTTTCCCAATAGTACCTTCCAAAGTTGTATTCACATTATATTCGAGTACTTCAAGATTAGCAACAATAATTTGGGTATTGTGCGCCTCAACAAGCATTTTAGCGCATCAATTGATAATCACTAATCAAGAATTCACGGTGTTCCAAGAATATTAAGGTGCAGCATAATTGTCTCGCCGGTAGTTGTCTGACACACGCGCGTTGTGTTGCGATCGCGATATTGCGGTAGCCAGTGTTTCTGGTTTCGGTAGCTCTTACGACAAGGCCCTTCTACCATTTATCATTTATCAACATTTGCCATTCGAAGATGGGTAGACAATTATTGACCAAATTTGAAAAAAAAAACGTTTTGAATGAAAGATACATGCATTGTTCATGAGTTAGGAGAAAAGTTGTAATTAAAAAGGATAAAAGAAACTGGGTATTTCCTCCTTGTGATTTTTCCTTCAAAATACTTATGATCGAATTATATTGGGGGTCGTATTATATTCGGGCCAGTACGGTAGGTTTTCTGCACTGGAAGAGTGGGGTATGTGTTATTTTGCTATCCATACTTCCCTAACTCACCAAGTTGAAAGCAACTGTTTACTGCATGATAAATTAAAAGTCGTTTCTATGTTGCTCATTTTTTTATTATTGGTATTAGAAAGCTTTTTCGGCTGCATAGCAACCATCGTCAGTAACATACACTGAGTGTTGAGGAATATTTTTGGCGAATGCCTTTCGCCATTCGCCAAAAATATTCCTCAACATCCAGTGTATGTTACTGACGATGGTTGCTATGCAGCCGAAAAAGCTTTCTAATACCAATAATAAAAAAATGAGCAACATAGAAACGACTTTTAATTTATCATGCTTTGATAATGTTGCTAAAGCTCCACAATTACCAAGTAAACTGTTTACTGGATGAAGGAGGTATATTACATTCTTGATTCTTTGAAGAAGGTGGTATGTGGTAATTTATATTACGTACATCCTTTTTCCACCAGAAATGTACTTTGTTGTCACATACCTCCTTCATTACACTAGTATCTAGTTAAATAAGGTTCCTAGAGAGTTGTTTCAAGTAACAAAAAAAACCAAAAAAAAACCAGACCAACTCACACAGTTTTCATCCCTGACAATAACTCAAATTTAAAAAAAAAGTTACCTCCTTCACTCATTCCTTCAATTGTTTCTCAAAAGACCGTATTGGTGAAATGTCATTAATTTTTAAATAAATGCACTTTCAATTAGATTATGCAGAAAAGTCATTGCCTAAGAAATTATTCATTCTCCGCAGAAATTATGTACTGTAAAACGCAAATTGATGTATTTTCATCATTCTTGTCTTGTAAACAATTTTTTCTCGTATATACCCTTTTTATCATTTTGAATTATGGATAGGGTTAATACATTAATATTTTCATCAGTTTGTTGGTAAATATTAATAAAAATCTGGGAATGTCTGCAATAATTCGCGTCTTAGCAAGCATATAAAATGGAGTTGGCGGCAAATCGGCGGTCTCGTAAATATCTCTTTCGTAAACATGCTCTTTAGCCAGTTTGGTAGAATTGAGGGCAAAAATGCCCCCATATGGGAGTAGTCTCCACAAATTTTCTCCCATCATAACAAACCTACATTGATACTTTGATACAAATTTTTTACGTAGTGGGTGGAACTAACTGGACGCAAGAAATATAAAGTCGGCGTATTAATTTTTGCCAGAAAAATTGGAACGTAAGCTCCTGATTCTGATGAAATTTTATCATATTTCTAAGCAACTACTGTGCTGGAACTTTTATACTGGTATATCTTCAGTATTTCCCAGAATATACATTTTTAGATATTTTTGTCTCAATGGTACACAGATGTATTCAGTTTCTTCATATAATGTGCGAGGTGAAATCTAGAATACAAATATTTATCAGTAACTGAAGTTTCATTCTTAACTTAGCTCCTATTGAAGGTAAGATTTTCAGATACAATTTTCTAGATGTGGATAACCTCCTCGTACCTGATGGTGCCGAGACGCCAAGCGAGGGAGAGGACAGCGCTGGCAGCCATGTCTACTGGGACGACATCTGCGTGGTAGTCGCCTTCACACAGCATGGAGCGGATGACTCCTTTGCCGGCACCCAGAAGCAAACCTGTGGGGCCGTTCACGTTGTCCACCCAACCAGGCAGTGGCTCCCTCCACATGGACGTCACTGTAACACGTCAACGATTTCAATCATTCAGGAAAATAATTCATCAAAGCATTTTCAAATTTCACATGATTAAACAATATCGGAACACGAGGAAATACGAAGTAGTAAAAAAATGTAAAGATTGCGAATCATAACCATCCAATTGATGCAGATGTTTCGTGCATTTTAAAAGAACATTATGCTACTACCCAAAACCTAATGATAAGGCAATAAATTAACACGAAGGAAGAACAGCCTTGCCAAAAATAATTATTTTTAACAAGTTAAATTTGAAGATATTTTGAAGAGTATATAACCTAAGTAAATATTGAAAGATATTTATTGAGTCTCTCAAGCTATTGGCTTTTCTCAGTTCGACATGAGAAATTTCATGAATCATCGAAACTAACAAGAAATTTAAAAATATACGAGCATGAAGCAGCCTCCTTTGAATAATAAATAAACTATTTTGTATAACCACGTGGAGGACGAAAGCTCCTTTACTTTTTCGAAGCAAGGGAGAGAATCAATTTCTATCAAAGTACCCAGACGAAATCCAGAGAAAACCCCGAGACGAGATGCGGAACCTTCCTGCACTAGTAAAAAGAACTATAGACAGCGTCTCATCTTCGTCGAATAGAATATATCTAAGAAAATGAATGAGATTTTTGGAATATTTAAATAACAGCAATAGCTTCAATTTTATCTCGTTTTGTCTTTTAGACGATCTATAAACGTTCTCGTTCGTTACTAACTACCATTGCTGTGACAAGGCTGGAGTTAAGAGGTGAATGGTGAATGATGAATGATGTGAGTAATTCATGGGAGTATATAATACGCTTTCTGATGCATAAAAAGAATTTAAATACGTTGAAATATTTACGACTTTTTAAATGTTGTGGAAGTGAGTTAAAGAAACTATTTTTTTCTTTTCCCATTCGTTTAATTTTCCTATTAGAATTACTATGATGATCCTAAACCAACTCAACAAATGACGTTTGTTAATACATAATATGTTTGGAATGGCTGAATCCGCGTCATTGCTTGGGACGGGTGTCTTGAATTCTTTCGCATAGGAATTCTTCTGTCCAACGTTGCGTTACTTCTATGCACAACACTTTTGCTTTCTATTCACTGCTTTCCAAATGGGGGACTTGTACTGCTCAACCAATCGGAAGTCACGATCAACGCAGGTGTCAGTTGACACTTACTGTCAGTCAGGAGCAAACATGTCTTATGTTGTTATCATTCTCATCCTGTTCAAACGTGTCTTATAAAATATGTTTGTATCAAACTCCAATAAGACAAAAAAAACACAATTGTATTAGTTTTTACCAGTAACGTTTTTTTAAAAATACGTAGATAAATTTTCTCGACTTAATTATTAAAAAATAAATAAAATTATTTTAAAAATCTTCCAAACGAATCCAAACATTTCTCAAAAACAGACTATGGAGAAACGGATCGAATAAAGAGAACTGAAGTTGGGAAGGAAACAGATCTTCTTTCACTGCCTCGCCCCCAGCATTCGAGAGCAGTATCAGATGACTATCGGCATTTGGAAACAGCGCATACTATTATAAACTGAAATGGCAAATTATCTATAGTTTTGATCGTTTTATCGCTGTCATTTACATTCAAATTTGCCTTGTGTTCCACAAAACGTATCAATTGCTCTGTAAAGAGATTGGGAAGATAAAGAAATAGGAAAGTAAATCTTAAGAAAGTGAATACGCCAAATTACGTGGCTGTGAGTGAGTAGATCATATTATGATGCAGTGAGCCGTGAAACAGTTATAATACCTGAATACAAAAAATCAAAATCCGATATTTGGTATGAAGTCTCACTTAAGACTAAGAATTCGGCGCCGTTTTGAAAGGACCCATTCAGAAACCACGTCACGGAAAAGAATCTAATTGTTCAAATGATAGAAGCATTTCCAGGATTTATTAAGAATGTTACTATATCACATCGTCTGGTGAAACCTAATACTAAAAACTGCATCTGGTCTCGTGTAAATAATGTATTCGGATGTTTATTCCTCAAATCTGTTGCTGGAAAGTACGCTACTTCCGAAGTGAAGAGATCTCCAACGAAGGAGAGTAAACAGTCAAACGAGGACATTAAAAACATTACTTGGCGGCTTGTAACACAAGCACACACAAACAAACGCATTAAGTTTGTTCATTAAGTGGATTAAGTAAGTTTGTCAAGTCACTAAATTTAAAAAAAAGGAAGCCCAATAAACGCGGTAATCGATATTTCGGTACATACAAAAGTTTTATTGATAAGAGATCGTGATAATTTTAAATTCTGCAGAAATACCGTGGAACTTACTCATTGTAATGTTGGTTGAAATAATGACTCACCACAGAAAACAGTCGCCTCCGAACCTGGGCAGCATGAACAACAACTCTCTCCGTGAGTTCAGAACGTGTTTCTTTCAAGTTTTACGGGTTCTCATGAACGTTTAATCCTGTATTGTAATTTTTTTTTCAGTTTTCACATTCTACATATCTAATTTGAATCTCTACCTTAATACATAGTAAACCGGGTTTTAATGTAAAATTAAATACATATATTTTTACTCTTTTGAAGTTTTTAAAAGTTTTTGAAGTTTTCTATTTTCTCACATATATTCTCCCACTTAATAACATTTCTTATTATTCACATATGCTCATTTCAATAGTTCAACTTATAATTTTGACTTAATAATAAGTATTTCACGTATTTTAGCAGTATACTGTAACAGTAAGTCCTTTGGATACAGCCATGATGTTGGGCGTCAGAGGGAATTCGTGAAGCGCTTCAAAATCCAGACAGGGAACATACTTTCATAGAAACGAAACAGACATCACACTAACAACAATATATTAGAAAAGACAAAATAAATACAAATACTTAAATACACAAGGAACATATACTCAACGCTGCTTCTCAAAGACACGTGCTTCCAGCAGAGTTTATGTTCATGGGTGAACAATGGGAAGCTGGATCGCACTATTCACATACATATGCAGAAAAAAATTGTACTGAGGAGCTGTTTAGTGGATACTCCGCCACACCGATCACACACACTCAGCGAATACACGCCAAGATTAGCGGCGAGAACACACTTAGTTTTGACATAGGTAGGATTGCCTCATCCGAACTCCTGACTCACCCGCGAAAACTTGATACTCCTCAACGGAGTGACTACGGAAATCAAAACTCTTGTTTCAAACACCCAAGAAGAATAACTTACCAGCAATTTACACAATAATCAGTCTCTGAACTGATTCACACCTTTAGCTTCTCTCCAACCATCTGATATTCCTCCCTATCCACTGAACCCCAACCGTCTCCTATTAACCTCTGCCAGGTATCTGCTGTTTCTAGAATGTTCGGGGACCTATGTTTTTGCACGGCCAAGATATGCAAAATTAATGAACAAAAAATCTAATTATTAAATTGTGTATTTTTGACACAGTATGTTTTAAAAATTGACTCTGACGATTTACTTTGTCCACAAACACATAAACCACTATCAATTTTACACACTTTGTCAAAAGGTACATTAAAATTACAACGCAGTGAAAATTTCAACGCATTTCTTGTTTAGGCTAAACCTATTTTTTTTGCGTTCACTATAAGATTTATCCTTAATGAATTTAGATATACCTTTTTAATCTTTATATAATTTCCATATTATTTACCAATAAATTATTCATAGTTCGAGATCCACGGTATTTTGCTGGAGCGTTGTCGTGTGATTCGTTCGAGCTATGCATCCGTAGTAACGCGAACAATGTATTCCGCCAGACACCCATCAACTGATGATGAACTATAAGGGGAATGGGTTTCACGAGATTATGCAGTGATTGGCTCCCCCTCACTATAACCCTCCCCCATCAGTCATCGCATACCCATTTTTTTAACGAAGAATCAGTCACTCAGCACAAACGACGGTCAAACTCAGCGACGCAACACAAACGACACGTGAGGGAGCACAGGATCCAGCCAACATGAGCACCCCGCGCAGGTCACTTCGTGGAGACATCCTTTACGAAAAGGATATCTCTTTCGGGCGCAATTATGCGCTCGACCCGGGACGGATTGCGGAAGTAGTCATAGCTTCCCTCACCGTGTTCAAGATAAAGGACACTCGCAGCACAAGAAAGAGACTTGGGTTCCACCTTGGCGTTCGTAGTGGACAAGAAGGACAAACATACGTTGTGCCTCCGAGATTGCCTGGAGTGCGCATACTTTTATATCCGCTGCTTGACTCATTAAAGCCTCATCAATACGTGCAATAGCGCTCAGAACCATGGCTATTGTGATCAAACACGAGTGGGGTTTCGGAGCATATGATGGAAGCGATGCCGCATGCTTTGGCATCACCTTATGACCTCATCCGAACCAGTCCGCATGAGGCGCTTTCACAATTACGAGACGGGGTCAATATTATTGATGATATGGTGTAATGTGGTTCTGGTAGGCGAATAATGGGCTCCGGATTCTTTCTGTTGCACATCCCCTTGATTAGGTGAAGTATTTGGGTGACATGCAGGGTAAATGGTGATGGGTATTTAAAGTGGAATAAATGGCAGGAATACTACCATGTACGCAAATAACATAAAGAAAACTTACCAATAGATGGTCTTGCGATGCCAATAGGGAACTTGCCCGCGTACTTTGCTACTAAGCCTTCGGTCAGGTTCTTGCTGAGCGCGTATGTGTTAGGTAGTTCTCCCATAAGCCTGAAAAAATAGTATCAAATATTTATTCCTAATTGTTTTAAAAGAGCATTTGTACGTCACTATAATTATAAATTTAAAAATAATTTTAAATGAATTACTAGTATATATTTTTTTTTATCCTTCAAGTCATATCAAATTATGAAATACAAATGGCCAATTGATCAAGAGATAATGTCAGAATTTCATACACCGATTGCATCAAAATATACAAGACAAATATGTAATAACTTTCATATTATATGTATTTTATGTTTAAAACTTAGAACAGAAAATGGAAGAGTACATTACATTTTTTTTTGGGGGGGGGGGGGAATTTAAAACGATATAATAATAAAATCCCATAATGTGTTCGCTCTGAAACGAAAGTGACCCATTCTCAAAGTAAATCCCTGTATGAAGAATGCAAATAAATTGCAAATAATATATTCTTCGGTTACCCTACAAAGATATGAGTCAGGCAAGTCACTAGAATCTTAATCGAGAGAAGTTGACCTTTTCAACACAGATGGTTCTACAAAAAAAAAAAAANATGGAAGAAGTAACATTATTAAAAATGTTTCATATTTTAATTCTCAGGAAATGTGCTTTCATTTTATACATTGAGGTAATCTGCAATTGAGAAAACCGATTCTTCCATATGCACACTCTTACGTGTATTTCAAAACTAGTATTTTCGAACTAAGGGAGGTCAATGATTTAGTACGGGTTAAGATGCCAACTGGGTGATCACATTGTTCGAGCCGCGCTCGGTATTATTTCAAACTTAATTTTTGTCAAAATTGCTTACCATTTTATCGGTTTTATGGGGAATACTTCACGTTTTCTCCAAATTTTATTAAGATTTATTCCTCAAGAATCCCACTTTGTTTCACACAGAGTAGTAACTACAATCCCATTGTGGAAACCATAACTGCAGCACATTGGTGTTGACATTTCCTCAACTACGGGTCCGGCGACTAAAACTCCAGAACGTGATAGATGTAGTAACCACAACCCCACATACGGCCGAACAATATATTACTATTTATCATAGTTGTGTTGAACATATTTAAGTGTTTAAGAGTCATATCGGTTTTTCCGTGTAGTTGTCTCTTGTGTGTCTGTATCCCTTTCATACATGTTGCTTATCAGTTATGTTGTCTCCCATTCCGTGCTTTGCTTTCTCTCTTTCATTTCTCTGTCTCCTTTCCAAGAATGTTCCGCAAAAGCCCGAACTGTGTGACACATTCCCTAAATTTCTCATATTTCTCCTGTAATGAAATTGTTTCCCGAAATTGTATTATCCCTTTTTGTAACATGTATTTAAGATAACTTGCTCTTTCTGCACAATATAGATCGCAACCCCACAGTACATGTTGCGCCCCCCAGGGGACTTACATCTAGTAAGTACGTGTTTGGCAAACACGAGGCCCCGAGCTGAGTCAGGCATTACTTCCACTTACTCCTTTTCGCTTTCCTGACCATCCTTGGACACCTCTTGTTCTTCTCGATCCCGACGCTATTAGGGTTAGGGTATTTTTCATTTTCCTCATTTTTTGTCCCCACTTCATTTTTTGTCCTCAATGTTTTGATGTATGTTTTGATATATTGTAATTCAGGAGGGTTTTTAGTGGGTATGGTTGTCATTCGGCGAGTTCCACACGCGGGGAGAGTCATGTTGGCTCTCCTTAGTGAGCACCTGTATTTTTTCTACCTGTACAGAATTGTAGGGCTCTAATGACCTCGATGTCGACGAGCCGTAAAGTATATACACATACATACATACATGTTGCGTGTCATGTCTCCGCACATACATTCACTATTCTCCTTTATCATCCGTCCCTTCAGGTATATTTTCCAAAATTCCCACGTCTCAATCCCTCCATCACGTATTTGTTTAACCTAAACAACAATATTTTTATTTGCAAATCCCACTTTCTGTACATACTGCTATGTCAATCTTCCTTTTATTGAATTATTTCATGGTTTGCCATCCTATCGGTAGACTATTCACTAACCTCGATCCCTTCTCCTCTCTTCGGATTATTTTTCCGTTTCCCTGCATTTCGCCTGTCTGTTGTAATATTCTGCAACATTTGCTTTTTTGAAGGCAGAGATCAAATTGCAGTACACAATGCAACACATCTACACAACACAGAAACTGTTCTGCACACAGTATTTCGTCGAGGGCGTGTTTTACGGATCATTCATCAATCGAGGTGGTGTTTTTGTTGGGACTGTACCTACTATTTCCTCTCAAACCGCCCGCGCGAAATTCATTAGAAACATCGAAGGGCGGAATTTCTGTTGTATCATCCTTACCATAAAGTAAAATGAAGAGTTGAAAATGAAAAAGAGAACTCACTTGGGTGTCAGAGCATTAAGCATGTCGTCGTCCATCCATTCCAACAGAGCCAATGTCTTTTCGGGGTCAGCTTTGGGAGGATACAGCGTCTCGTGCACTTCAGCGCGACCAGTGTGGCAGTACGCAGTCGACACGTGCACGAAGGCCTACAGTACACATGAAAACATCGTCACTTCATCATCTTCAAATACGTCATTTCCAATAGAAGCGAATTATTTTATTTTTTAACAACTATAACTTTTCTTTATCTGTAATCGAGGTTGGTCTATTTAAGAATAAATTTTACAATTTATTCGTTGTATAGTATTAGTATTGGACAAAACACTTATTAGTGGAACAAGTAACATTACATGGAGAGATATAATTTATTATTTACCGATTGTGAATATATTTTTTAAATCAAGCTTAAAACTGAATGTGGCTTCTCCTACAGCATTGTCGCATCCCTACTGATACGTCACGGAGTTTCGCGACGCTATCGGAGGAGGTTGAAGTCAATTTATTAGAGAAGTGAGATTTTGGTGTTGGTCTGCCTTGTTAAGAAACGTGTATTTCGTAGAATGGTCCAGCTGAGGTGATATTGTTGTGTTTGACAATGTGAAAAAGAAGTGTAGTGCTTCTCATTGGACACTTATGGATACAATTTCGGACAACAATGACCAGTGCTATCGAGCAGGAGGACAATTGAATGTGCGGGTGTGGAGAAAGAACTCAGGAGTTGCTGAGCGCCAGTGGTCAGAGCTTGACTTTTAGGTTGAGTGACAGAACGTGGGGACTGTAGAGTGCAAGAGTGATGTCTGGGTGTTTGCTATAAACATTCCAAGTTGTATTCATGTTATAACAAGTGGGAGTTTATTAGTTATATTAAATGTTTACAATTCCCAGTTCTAGGAGTTTTTCTGGTTTTCGGATGTAAAGCCAGTGGTAGCAACGGAGGACTACCCCATACTAATAAATATTTTTAATTAGGTATCGTAAAGTATTTATCTGAAAGTCACCTTTTGGAAAGTGTAGCGTTTCGTGGATTCAAAAATCAGCAGTGTGGAATATGCGCGGATACTTAGGAACGCTACGACCGATGTTACACCTATATGAAGGTGGGTATCGTAGGAATGTCATTCATGAGCACTGTTACAAATTCTGTTACACAAGGATTCTGATTCAGGGTAGGTTCAGAATAATTCATTTATGTATTTGCTGATGTACATTCATTAGATTAATTTATAGATCATTATTTATTTCGTTGTAACCTAAAAATACGAATATTGGGAGGCATATCTTCCTTTTCAAACATTAAAAAAACAGACTCGGCTACACGCAGAAACGTTTGAATCTAGATCGCGTGTCAGAAAGGAGGGCTGTTAGACGTATAATTTACGAAAGAGACAATTAACATGTTTCCTTCTTTAACATGAAGAATTGGGTCGAGTTCGCGAGGTCTAATCAAATGCCCTGTCCAAAATTGGAAAGATATCCGAAATGTTGAATATAGACTAAAACAATTACTTTCACGCCAACCAAAATACACCAAAATTATTAGCATTTGCTTGAAGATGTTTCACACTTATTTAGTTTTAATCCACTCCAGCGTCACCGTATTTGCTAGGACGACTAGACACATCAATATAAATTTTTTCCCAAATAATTTTTAATATATTTCGTAATCCATTGTATTTTGATATACTTCTTACTTTAAACTATAATCCAATACCAGTTTGAATATCATAAAGCAAGTTAGGTATAGAAAGAATGTATTTCATTATTTAATTACTTCATCACGTACTTATGCCTTAAAAGGATAAAATTGATAGCCTGAATATTAATATTTATTTAAATGATAGTTAATTTGATGATTAACATGATTAATTACAATGTTTGATTGGATTTCATTTTAGTTTTCTCCTAACATTTTTTACTTAGTTCCCCTGAAAATAATAACAACATAATAAATAATAGTTTGTACTTATTGCTTTATTTGTAGAAAAATGTATATTAAACAGTCAAACATCGCTTAGCGAGTGTTTCGCATTACGAGCACAATAAAATGTAAAAAATTATTCGCTTTATGAGCAATGTTTAGCAGCGCGAGTTAACAAGGTGAATAGTTAGTTCAGTGGACGTTTCTGTCTGTTCTGTTCTGCCTGATGAACCGTTCAATACTGTAATTTCAGTGTCATGATGCGCAATAGCGAATCCCCGTTCCCTCACAAGAGGCAGTAGCTACGAGAACTACAACTTTTTTGTCGATTAAGCTATGCTTCATATAAATTTTGAAACACAGTAAAAAAATGTAGACAATTTTATTTTTTAGAAAGGATTAATTAAAAGTAATTAACAACATAATTGATTTGGATATTTTCACATATTATTACATCCATGATAGTTTCTCATACAAAAAGATATTTAGCTTATCGAGTGTTACGCACAACGAATAAGATTCGGGAAAGAGTTATGTTCGTTAAACGAAGTTCCATTGTATTTAAACTTCGAAACTAATTCTGTTTCAATTTACGCTTCATTTACGCCCCAGGCACTTAACGCTTTGTCCACACCTCACACTCCTTGGAATATTTTCACCAACTTCTGAAAAACACTCTCATGTTAACGAGAGAGAATGAATGAATTGAAGACTCACTTCCAACAGCGGCAGCTGCTCAGCGAGCCTCAGAACCCTCTGCGTCCCTAGGAGATTGCATTGCAGTGCTGTGCGAAGATCCAAGTCGAAGCGCACGTTGGCTGCGCAATGCAACACGATGCGCACGCTCTTCTGCAACGTGTCACGCTCCGCGTCGCTCAGTCCCAACTCCGGAAGCAGTACATCTCCACGAACGGGACTCACACGGCTGCGCAGCGCCTCCATGGAGCCCAGATGCTCACGAGCAGCTGTGAACAGCTGCAAGTATAATCTGTGCATTAGCTACGGGAATTGACCAGGGGCATAAAAAACACTTTTTAAAATGTCTTTTCCGTTTTGAACATTTCTAACAAAATAACATCTTTTTTCTGCTCTTTTTCACTTATTTCATATGATGATGATGATACTAATAATAGTAATAATAACAACAAGAACTTGTCGAAACTGCCTGGCAACTCAAAAGACTGGCAAGTTCAATATATAGCACTGTTGGGAACTGCCCACATTCTGCGAAAGGTGTTACTAGGACATCAACATTTCTCCTTAGGAAGCTGGGTGCAACCTGGAATGGGTTTAATAGCTAACCGACTATACCACCATTAAGTCGTGAAGAGTAACGAAATAATAATGATAGTGGTAATAAAATGATTGAAAGGGAAGAATGAATAAAGAAGGAAGGGAAGGAGTAAGAAGAATCAATACCATTCGAGTAATTGGATACAAAAAAGCTGTCATGAAATAAATGACCAAATAATGTACATATACTGCGTATGACCACGTGGAAGATACTATTCGACTTCCTCTTTCCGAAGCAATCATGAGGTCATCCCATCATTTCCTATCAAAGTACTCAAAGGGAAATAGAAACGCTTGAGTGGGGTTATGGCACTCACAATGGGCCTTTCAACAAATGTTAGTTGACAATAGTCCCGAGTTTTTAAATGAAATCTACTGACTATTGGATGTACTGTCAAAATATTAGTGGCAGTGGCACCCTGGAATGTACAGAAAATAAAACTGATAACTTCATTTCGCATGGCGAAATACTGCAAGTTACGACGGCAGTCTCACGCGGGTCAGCGTCGTAAGCAATTAAGCAAATGCAAGAGTATTAAAAGTAAAAGTAAGGAATTGCCCACATTGTGTTACTAAAAACTTGACATTACCCACATATTATTTAATCTGATAAAAAAAGATGTAACGAAGATTGGAGAACAAGTACGTCAAGTTTTTATTCTTCTGTTTATTAAACACACGCGATACACTTAAGCCATACGTTTATCATCAACAATATCAAGTTTCTTAGCTATTTATACAATAGTCTCAGTCTGTCAACACGAATAGATTTTCTATTCCACGTCTGTAGAAATTTTTTGTTTTTTATTTCAATGCGTCACCAATAGTAGCGAATAAAATATAATCGTCTTCCAATTTCTTGCTAAATAACCTTTTAAACCGAAGACTAATAGAGGGTCTTTTGTGTAATATTATAAAGCTTACTATTTTTGTGCAGGGATGTTTAAATACTCTTTGAAATATAATTTTCTTCCTTCAGATTGAAACACTTTCAGTTTCATGGAACTATCCCAATGTTTCTTAACGTATAAATTTTTATGATAGTGTTAAAATATATATTAAAGCAAATTATTAGCAAAATCTGTTTCGTGTTCTTCATCTTTGATTATATAGCATTGTCACTGTAACTTTCGTTGACATTATAAGAGAACAATATTTGTTACTTTGTATAACGCCAAAATCCAAGAAATACAATTTTAAGAACTCATAGTGTTAATCTTGAACTACTTAAAAAGTCATGAAATTCGAATGTACATGTTAAGGAGTTTAAAATTCAGTTTCTTTACCTGATGCATCTGTGTGCAATGTATTGCTTGTGAATCGAGTCGGTAAAAGTTTTCTATACCGAACATTCCGACCTCAGGTGGAATGGACCGACGTTGCTGATGGTTGTCCAAAAATTCAGTAGAGAGTAACCGCTGAAGATTGAAATTTTTTTCGACTTTATCAGTGCATTCCAGTGTGCCATCGTTGCTAATATTTTGTCAAGACGTACTAATAGTCAGTATCTTTCAGTATTTAAAAAAATCAGGATTACTTTTGACCCACGTTGTTGAAAGATCCCTAGTGGGATAACGAACAACCATGACAAATTGAGAACAGAAGTATTACGAATAACTAACAAGGCCCCCAGGTGTACCTCATCGATTTATTCATCTTTTAGTATTTTGTATATTTCAAAAAAAAAAAAAAAAAAACACACGTATTTTTTCTTTCCTGTTAATTCGGTCGTATATGGGTAAAAACAACCCTTAAAGTTTACGCTGATAAACACATTTTTTCTGTGTTTTCGAAAAGTATTAAAGATAACTTAAACCAACGTCATACTTTTACATTTTATTAGACCTTTAAAATCATATAATTTTTCTAGTAAGGGTTGCAACCCCTATTTTTTAAAAAGGTAAAAAAGTTTTCTACAAAAACATTTTTCTGAAAAAAATTCTCTTGTAAAGACGATAAATTTAAATCTTATACTAATTTAAAGATAAAAGTAAATTGACGTTGACGTGTTTCAGAATTCTTGCGAAAATTTGCAATATAAGGGTGAAAATCACACCTAAATCAACCCCATCAGGGTCCTTAAAAAAACCCTTTAAAATTGTAAGTGGTATTTATGTTTTTGAGGTTGCTGGTTACGAATGTAATGTCAAATTTTCCATATCCAAAATGGCTGAATCAATATCGCGGGTTCAAATTTTAAAAAACATTTGCATAATCAAAAAATAATTTACCAGGTAAGGTCCAGAGATAAATTTCATGGATTTTTTTTCATTTTTTTGTAATTTGAAACTTTAAAAAAAATTGACGCGTACGTCATGGAGCAGATCCTGTAGGTCAGCCAGGCGCGAGGTTTTGCTGATCCGCCTGCGCATAGGACATTGTTCTCTCTGATCGGTACCTCTTGCTACTTGATGATGAACCCGTTTGTGAGGAGTGAAGCTCTTCTCTGAAAGTGCGTCACCCACCGACTGATTGCAGAAAATACACCAGAATACGGAGACAAATTGGACTATGCTGCAGATTTACCAACAATTCTCGGAAATGATACGATTGATGTTAATAAACTATTGAATTTTATTAGTAGATCTGGGCACCTCCCACAAATTCTCGGGAGGGTTTAAATTTGCATTCTTTTTTCCTCTTCCCTGTCTTCTTTCCTTTTATTCTTCCTTTCCGTAATTTGAAAATTATAATTTTTTAGATTTTTTCCTTTTTATGATATAATGTGTTCGGTAACTGTTTCCTTTTCTTTTCTTTCATTTTTGTATTTAGATATTTGTTGAATTCAGGAGGGGTTTTTAGTAGGTATGGTCGAGATATTCGGCGAGTCCCACGCACGGGGAGGAGTCTTTACGGTTCTTCTCATGGTGAGAAACCGCATTTTCCCCACCTGCAAGGGCTCTAATGACCTTGACGAGCCCTAAAGGCCCACAAAAAATGTGTTTTTCAGGGTAAACTTTAAGGGTTGTTTTTACCCATAAACGTCCGATTTAGCGCTAAAGAAAAATTACGTGTCGAATACTTTTTTGAAATCTACAAAATACCAAAAGATGAAAAAAATCGGTGAGGTACACCGGGGAACCTTTTCTTGTAAGTGGCAAACAACAATTATGTATGAAAAGCTAATATCAGATACTTATAAATTGTTATCAAAGAATTCTTCAAAATACTATGCCAATGATGATATAAAGTAGACAAAGGGTTTAAAAATTTACAAATTCACTCTAGTATACAATTTTATAATTTGAACATAAAAGTGTTCGATGGAATTGTTAAAAATGATGTAAAGGGAAACTGGTTTCACTAACAAATATACTTTCCGGAAGCAAGCAAGGGACCATGCTATCAATTCCGATCAAGGACCCAAAGTGGAGGTGGATTAAATATTTCAGCACATTCCTAAGATAAGAATTAAAGTAGTTCAGTACGTGTTATATTAACAGAATACAAACAAATTTGTATTTATTAAAATACAAAATAGTTATTTCACTAGTACGTGTTACTGCCAATCTCTAACAATGATAAAATAATACACTTTAACGTTTTTGAAGTTACAATACAGTAGGAAGTATTTGGCAATGGTCCCTCGGTTGTATGCTCTCAAAACATCCTATACATCATACAAGCTCATAGTCGTCTTGATCGACAGTAGACTCTGGGAATTTAATATATTTTATCTTAAAGAAAACTAAAAAAACACAACTTTATTAGAAATGCACTAATCAGAAAAAAGAAATTTATTTAGCCTATAACTTCTTTATTATTTAAGCTTATTTCAAATGATTAAAAATCCCATTGTACGAACGTTTGCTCGTACTGCGAGGTCAAGTATATTTCGTTCTTATAAATGAAAGCGTGGGGCGCTATCTGTTGTATTATCTATCCGTTCAACTCGCATCCATCCACTGCTGGGTAAGTGTAGCCTTCTACATGCCAGCCATGTTAGAAAGCGCCCACACTCTCTTTTATACAAGAACGTAATATACTTAGTATCGAAATATGAGCAAACGTTCATGCAATGGAATTTTTGATAAATTAGAATAAGTTTATAAATAAATTTATTTATATTTATTAGTACCTTATTAATAAAAGCGGTTTTGAATTTTTTAAATCTATAATATTATTTTAAAATTTAGTCTTATACGAACTCGTATCCAAATTAGTTCAACTTTAATATTAATCACGTTTTAATAATAAAGTTAGTATGCGAATTATGAGATCAAAGATAGCTCACTGATCTCATTATTCACGCATCATCTCCATTTCATTTAGTTTCAATGTTATACGAGGTTTTCCCTGTTACTCTTGAGCTGTCAACCCACCAGGGGTCTTACATCTAGTAAGTACGTGTTTGGCAAAGAGTCTGGCATTACTTCCACTTAATTGTGCCGGGCTCCTTCCTTTCTCTTTCCTGACCTTCCTTAGTCACTTCTTGTTCTTTTCGATCCCGACGCTATTAGGTTTAGGGTATCTTTCATTTTCCTCATATTTTGTAATGTTTTGATTTTTGGTTTTGAGATATGTTTTGATATATTGTAATTCAGGAGAGTTTTTAGTGGGTATGGTCGAGTCATTCGGCGAGCCCCACACGCGGGGAGTCATGTTGGCTCTCCTTAGTGCGTAACTGAATTTTCCCTACCTGTACAGAATTTTAGGGCTCTAATTACCTCGATGTCGACTAGCCGTAAAGCCCCCCCCCNGCAAGTAAAAGATATTTAATAAACGTTTAAAACGCTGCTTCAGAATAAACTGTTTAACTTCATAGTCTCATTGCTAGAGGTTGGCAATACTTTTGACAACTTAAAGAATTTGTTATCATGCTATCACAGTGGAGCAAACAACAAAAACACAATGTAACATAGCTTGGGCGCGTAAATATTTTAGAAAAATTTTTATTACAAGGAAAGTTACTCTGAGAATATTGTATATATTTGCTAATCAGTTAGAAACCGATTGAGTGTTGCATACAGGGGAATCCCCGAGTGGCGGACGTGTTGTGGAGACCGCAAGGTCTCCCAAGTATCCCATCACTGTAGCTTTCAAAACCAACATAACCTCTCACTCTTTTAAATCTCTCATGTCTACTCGAGCAGAGAGTAGGTCTAGGCCAGTAATGCAATAATTTCTGAATTCAAATTTCATTTATATACTTATTGGGTGGTTTTATCTGAATTAGCAATCCTCTAATAATCACTCTCATTTGCTGTGAGAATAGAAATGTCACTGCCAAGGTCAATTGTTCCACCCTTTCTAAGGTGGATAATACAAATTGTAAAACTAAATTGATTAGTGAGAAAACTTGGCGTAATTTTCTTGCTTTCCGAGATTGATTATAATATTTTTTCTAAAGTAATAAAAATCACTTGCATAAAGTTCTTACCTCAAAATACACAAAAAAATCTTACCTTTTTATTCGCAAACTTGAGTCATTTTAATAATAAAATTTTATCTCCAGAGAGATTACCGGATGTTATCAAATACCTCGAGAGCCAAGTAGTCATCCAGCCGCTTCTCCACGGAGAGACCTTTCTTCGGGCGTAGCAAGAAATGAAGCTTTCCCACGCCAGGGCAGCAACGGAGCAACTTCTCCACCACGGCCTACGCACACATCACACGAGATCACACTTACGTTACAACAGAAAAGAATATTGAGATCTATGCTACCGATCTTTGTTTGCACAAAATAAGTATCTTATTCAATTCTCCAAACTATAAATACATAACACCAAGGATTACAGGATACTTAAAAAAAAAGAAAATGTATAATTAGTTTCGAAATACACTAAAAGTCTGCATAAACTAAAATTCAAAGGAAACGATAAGAATCGGAAACTATGAATAAATATAATGTTGCTTATGAAATGCGTAGTAAAGTGTTCAATGCATATGTAGGTCAGAATAAAAGAAATTTAAAAACGAGAATTAGGAAACATAAAGAGACACGACAAAATCAGATACCAGAGTAATAATTTCTCATTGCTTGTACCAAAATCATAATTGGATTGGAAAAATGAAAGAATATTGGAAAAAGATGAGATTAAAAACATAAGCAAATCTGAAATGATATTTCTTAAAAACTCCCTGATAGTATAATTTAAAGAACACACATAGACGAACATAACATAAAGAACAAACTCTAATATATATGTATGCATACTGTCTATCTTGTATATGTTGTTGTTTTTCTTGCTGATGTAATGTTTTCATAAATCATCAAAAGGTATGCTATGATAATGTTATTTTATTGAAACACTAGCTGATTTCCTGGCGTCGGGGGGATTTTTCTTAAAGTGATCTTCTTTTACTCAGGAAAAAAAATCGATCTTGATAATTATCGAAGCAAAAATATTAAATTTGACTAGTAAAATAATTCTACACAGAGAAAACTATACAGAAAAGAACTATAAATTCTCATCAAGTTAAAGATGGTTTTGTTATGTTCTTTTTAAGGAAATTAACAACTGTCGTTTCATTTATACGAATAGTACATATTTTACAAAGGTTTTTAAAGACTTACGCCACCACCTCTACTTTGAGATATATAATATTTTTTACATTAACTTAAAAATGGATTATTAAAAGTAACTTAAAAACTTTTATTAACTTAAAAAAGATAATGCTATATTTTGCAAAGTAAATTATAACGAAGTAAGAGTTGAAGAATAACAACAATTCCAATACGAAGTCGGGACGGTCGCTAGATGTGCGAGTACTAGTCATAATATAAGAAAGGAAAATGCAAAAACGTGAAATTGTACATCATGTTATATTTCCAATGCTTAGGAAAATATTGAAAAACAATAGGTCAACAATCTCTTAAGTACACAAAATAAGATTATTAAACATTTTTCTCTCATCCTATACATCAAACGCTTAATGGTTCAAAATCGACAAAAATCTTGGGCAGCACGTTCCTCTTTGTGTAGAATGCTTGTATCAATTTTTATGTATGGTATTATTTAACAAAAAATCTCAACGCAAATTATTTCACTATTTTGGATATTGTATTACCTAAACCTTCAGTCACTATTGCATTTAGCTAGACATTATTATAAATAAAATGCACCTTGCAAAATCGGTTTTCCAAACTTTAAGGGTTTTTCCAAACTTTAAGTTTAAAAAAAGCGCGTACTGAGGATTTTATTTCGAGGGGGGCATCGTATTCATATATATGCGTTCATAAATCAACGCGTATTTGATGCGTAGGGATTTAACGCAATCTGAATACAAAATACAATATGTTTTGAAGTAGTCACGCCACTGGATATAATTTTTTAAAATGTGATAGCAATATTTTCTCCATTTTTAAATGTACCTAAAATTTTTTGATGGCATATTTTTGGTGCACGTTCAGAAAGTGTAAAAACATTTCAGAATTCGTTTCAAACTAAATTTAAATGAATTATGCAGTTAACACATTTTAATCTGTTGCTCTGAACGCATCGAATCACATTGTTTATATGCAGTCTGCTTGCTGTCGAATGTCAGTGCTCGCAGTGTTTGTGGTCGAATGTGACATTTTGAGGTAAGGGTAAAGTGTTGTGTATATTTGGATAATTTGTTGAATAAAACTTTGTTTTAGTTTTCATACATAACTATGTGTTTCAGAAATTCTGAGAACTATACTTATGAGTGTACAATTGGATGATACTATAGTCGTTGGAAATAATACTGAAGGATATCGAAAACGAACAAGAAAAAAACAAAACCTAAATGCTCGTCGTAAAGAGAGAAAGTTCGTATAGAAATCATTTTCGACATTTTAACGGTTGTATTAGTAATGAAAGCTTCTTTTAAGTTATATCTTCATGTTTTTTGCAAAACCATGCACGTTGGTACACAATATGTAAAGTTTCAATGAAAAATACTTACCTTATACTTTTCATGTTAAAATATTTTTCTTCTCGCCCTTAATGTAATTATACTTTTGGTTCAGCCTTTTATTCAAAGATTCTAGCAGAGTTTGTTCAAACGGATTTTCCTTACTGATCTGTTTTTTGTCGAAGCAAAAAGAATTAATATCAAAAGAATACTGGATGTCTTCAATAAGTGCGCAAAAATACTACAACAAGATTGTGTCTATCAAATTCGAGAAATCGCTATACATTTCAAGAGAGGTGTAATGTGATTGACATTTTATTTTCTCTCGAATTTAGAAATATACATCTCTTGAATATGGACTGCCGACAGCCAGGTGGGGGCGTAGATAATTTCCTTTGCTTAGGAGGAAGAAAAATATTAAGTGATAGAAAACATATTTTCTTGAGTATTTTTGCAATTGGAAGGGTTGGAAGAAAAGTTTCATCATTTAATTCATTTTCACCGCTAAATTCCGTACTTCAAACGATATCAAATACATTACCGCTTGTCACGAACGTGTAACAATATTATGTCAGTACTATTTTCTCAAAGATTGACACGACAGAACAATAAAAAAATCAAGAAAAAAATATTTGTAAAGTGAAAACTTTGTAAAGTCATATTCAGTAAAAAAGATAATAATTTTAGTCACAATTAAAACTTAATGTAAACCTAAAAAAACAAAGATTTATTTACATACTATATGAGACATTACGTTAAGTGTTTTGCCCTATTTATGTATTAAACAAGCTGATTACACGGCTTTACCCATGATTTTTCTTTTGATTAATCTTCTTTTACTCAGAAAAAATTAAAACCCATCTATATTGTAAGATCAAAAAGGTTTACTTACAGGTTTTTAAAAACGTACAGCATTTCAAATTTCAAATCCAGAATAATACAAATTTAATACAAAACTTAATGTATACAGGAACCGCGTCGGTCGAATTTTTGCTTCCAAGGGATCACGCGGCTGCACCATTCCATTAAAATTATTGTAAAATCTAAACTATACGTCAACATTTTACGACTTGAAGGCGGTTTTTTATCTTTGTTAATTCCGCAAAACAAATAATCGATTAAATTATAATATGGTTCAATTTTTTGTTCTTAAATTACTCTCTTGAATTAAAGTATTTTAACGCTTCTATTTTTAATAACGTTTTATCGATAATTTAGGTTAATTTTTGTATATAGACATGTGTTGTCGCGGACTTTTTTGTAGAACTCTCTTTAAGGCAATCAATCATAGTTGTCACCTATCTCTAACTGTTTAGGCAGCGCAAGCGAATGTAACAATATTTCCTTCAATTTTATCAACATTTATTTTCAAAAACTATTTTTATCATTCTTATCACTCATTAAAAAAAATAAAAGTTGACCTATGTTTATCCTGGACATCTCAACAATCTCCTTACCTGATATCACTATCGGTTCTGTGGTATAGTCGTGATCAGGTAGCAAACAGACAGACACGCTTTCGCGTTACGCATTTATATATATAATATATATAAATAGATTTAATGAATGGCAAGTGATCTAATATTTCTTCTGAAACTACACCAGAGCAAATTTTCTATAACTTGAAATCATACAAACGAAATTATCGTGAAGAATTTCTGCCTGATTATTTTGTGATATGAGATTTTGTTCCTAAATTATTGACTGATTAATCAATGTTATTGGTTAGTTGTTTAGGGAAAACTGTCTATTTGTGTTTCTTATTTTAATCTAACTTTTCCTCTTCAATTTAATCACCGCTGCATAATGATAGCTTCTTTTGCTGAGTCAGCTCGGAAGAATATAGACTTCCTTCAACTAATTAGGAGTATTTTTTTGCCTGTTCTTTCTAAAGCTTTGCTCAAGGTACATTTAATGTGATTTTGGGCATGAAGTCTAATGACTTGCCGCCCTTCAATTATAGTTGGTTACTGGTCTTAAATTGGCAGTTTTGAAATACTGAAACTTCCTCATACACTCATCTTTTGAAAAGCGTGGATGTATAAACCCTTATAGTCTATATCTTCAATCGAATAATCTTTGACAGCACATTTATGTTGAATCCATATCGTACATTTAATTAGAATTTTCCTCTCCACTTCGTAAAACAGCTTCCGTTATTTCCAAAATAATATATAATGAATTTATTGAAAGTCACAAAAATTCGCAGTATGTTTCTCACCAGTTGCCAGTTAAGAAACAAATTTCCCAGATTGGGAAGGGTTTTTCTCAAGTAATATATGTGGCCTCACCGGTGGCGCAGGTGGTAGTGTTGTCGCTCATCACCAAGTCATCCCCGGTTCTATTCCAGAAAATTTGTAGCTTTTCACATTAATGTCCCAGTTCATATAGCTGTAACTACTGAAAAGCAAACCTTCCTTCCTCTATCCAGCTCCTCCTTCTATCAATAACCGTAACTATTACTAACTACTTCTACTAACCCCTCCACGTGGGCCAAGTTGTTGGTTAACCCAGCTAACTGGCCCACCTACTAACAATGACCTACCACCCAACTCCTACGTCCTACCGCTCCATGTAGATAAGCTTCAATAGCACGCTACATTTCCCATTTACAAATACAACAAAGAAAGAAAGAAAGGAAAGCAATATAGAAATACGGTATAATTACAGAACATACAATGTTTTATAGAATGTTATCAGATGAGTGTTGAATGGCGATATATCCATTACTCACGAGATAATCACGAATAGGCTGAACTATGTGTTTTTGTAATATCTCCGTTAAAAATTAATGACGAAAATAATACAAAGATTATCCGTACAATGTTTCAAAACAGGTACGGGAATATAAGGAAATATTTTGTAAACTTGATTTTTCGAAAAAGAAGAAAAAACAATGGTTCAAGTTTAGAAAATAAAGTTAGAGATTCAAAATGAGACAACAATTCATTCCCCAATTCTTTCCGGAAGAAATCAATGGACCTACAATCAACAGTTATGTTTCTACACGGAAGTAATGAGAACCTATTTTTAGACTGGTGAAACAGGATTGCGCGTAATGAGTGAACAAATGTACAAGGAAATAATGCAAAAAAAAAAAAAAAAAACTAGTAATGACTTTGAAGTTCACGTGCACCATTAGTCTGTCCATATGACTAAACATGAGTGGATGTCTTGGTTTCGTACTTCCCCAGTGACGTCATCCTCACGTCACGTCGAGAGGAATGAACCTCCAGACACATCCTCTTGCGTCCCACGTCACAGATCTTCTCTTGTCTTACGGTGCAAATATCCGTGTCTGTACTGCGTCTTTTTGTAACATTGCAATATACTTTTTCCATGGCTTCACGTGCGTCGGAGTCACCGGGGGCAGAAGTACAACCTTCTCCATCGCTTTTTTTCCCTTCATATGAAATCGAATTTTAATTGTTTGGTTCTTCTGAAGAGATCTACAAGAGCTTCTTGTCATGGGAGAAAAGAGAAGAGACACTTTCACATGTTTTGTGAGATTGTGACAGTTATGGTATTTAAATACTTGATACGTTTAATGCAAGTAGGGATATTCAGAATAAAGAACGCCAATAATTTGATTAACACAGGAAAAATATTTAAATACTTTTCAGAATACGTAACAAAAATTGGAGGTTAAAAAATACGTTAAAGATGGAAATGGAAGTGGGGAACGAATTAAATGAACTACGATGATAGACGAAGAGGGAAGATTATGTAAATTACAGAACAAGATCTCGATAATGACTATGTTGGGTAAGAAGTTTACGAGAGAGATTAAATGAAAAAAGAAGTTTGGTTTTAAAGTAAAAGACTATTGTGCGACTAAATTATTGTCGTATTTTCATATTTCTCCTGTCCTTTCTTCCCACGTCGCTGTACTTTTCCGCTCCCTTTCTGTATCAGTCCTGCAAATTATACCTTTGCTGTGTCGAGGTTCGAATCATGACGTCTGATCTTCCACCTAACCACATTGAAAGACTTGGCAAAGATGGATTTGGATAGCCCAATAGACATTGGTCTGGAACAGGCGAGGAAAACTCCAATTAAAAACCTCATCCAGTTCAGCTCACAGGGGAATCGAATAGGGTTCTAATGATCAGTAGCAAGTTCGAACCAATGAGTACACTACTAAAAGTACCTTCATTCATATTATACTTCATCGACCACAAATTAAAAGAAAAAGTACACAACGTTTATTTGTAGAAGAAACTAATTTATTTGCTACAAAATTTGTCAATTGAAAGCGCATGAAATTTAATTAGTTGCATTCTCCAGTGAAACATTAAACTTTTAAAACAATAATCTGATGTATTATTCCACCTTAAAGTGACAAAAACCTTTACAAATTGGATACACAAAGTCAGGGGAGGAGGATTCTGTGGACGGAAATTTTCAATGTGACCGTCCAGTTGGTACTGAAAGTTGAACGCAACAGCGACAGCTATCTTCATACGAGTCCCTGTAAAGATCATGATAATGATTCATTGACTAACATGTAAGGAGATCTCGTAACAGAAAATGAAGTTAAGTTTCTTTTTCAGTATGTTTTATGTCGATAGTTTTCTGTAGAAATAAGATTTGCTCGAGCGTTCCTTTAAAACTAAAAATTAATTAACTATATTATAAGAGCATGTTTTATTAAAAAAACCACTAGTTTGTTGGAGTAAATATATTTTCAAGTACTCGGAATAAATAAAAATGAAAACTTATAAAGTTTTATTTACGTATATAAACTTTTGTAATTCAATAAAGGAAATTTACAACATACTCCATATTCCAACCACATTAGATCTTAAGTGCAGTTATCAGAGAGTGGAATCAAGTGGAGCTTCAGTTTTTATGTTTTATTTTGATTCATTGTACTTTACTGTTCAGAATGTGTGATTGTGAATACATACGATAAGACAACAAAAAAGGACGGTACACTAATAAACCATCCTATGGACAAAGTGGGATGTTTTAAAGTGCAAGAACGAACCCTTGAACTACGTAAGTGGAATGTAACGTAATTAAATTGACTTTGCAGCTCTCACGAATTGGAGTCGTAAGTGAGCCTATGTCATGAGCTTTTGCTAGGGGCTACGTTACTGCTGATCAAGTCCGTATGTTAATAACCTTTTCTCGGTCATGAGAGGGAGATATGTAAAATGAAGAATAGGGCTTTCTTCGTATCCTTCATGTTAGGTTATGGAAGGTTAAATATTCTACTTTTTTGTCTCCAATACTCGTCGTCATAAATCTCTCGATGTCGCCTGAACCTCTTGTGAGCGGGTCCCCAGCAGACATTTGGAGGGTGTTCACCTCGTATAGAACTGGGAGGGGTAGAAGGAAATAAAATATCTGACGCATACCGATATAACAGGTTATAGAAGTAATCTCCATTTTCAAAACTATCAGCTGACTATTCATTTGGAAAGGAGGAGGTTGGTGCAGGGTCATATAAGGCGGAAGTGAAAGAGCGTCGTGAAAACTTCAACGAGCTAACTGTGGTGCTCGCGGATCACAGTCTTGACGTTAAGTGACAACCGGTCAGAAAACGATATTAATTCTCCTAGTCAAAAAATATTAGAGATATAAATGCCAGGACGTTCACCCTAAGTAAATTGTTGACGCAATGCCGCTTAAATCTGACAGACATTAATGAAATATGGCATGGATATTACTGTTGTATTTTACATGAGTTCCCACAAGAAGTCACAGTTCACATACCGCAAGTTAATAACCCCGTAGAAAGGATAACGCCAGGCAAAGTGTCTGCACTGTACAATACATGGAAAACGGGTAAGCAAACACATCGGATGAAATATCAACAGGATCACTGTTTTTACGACTTACATCCTTAGGATGGGTGTTTTTTATGGACTATAATGCTCTAAAAAAAGAATAATGCCGGATAATGTGGAAACTACAGAGTGATCAAATTATCATCAACTACTCTGAAGATCTAAAAAGCGTGATCACTATTAGATTCACCGAGGCAACAACTATTAAACCATACAGATTCTTTGAAAGAGTTACCCCCTCTCTAGCGAAAAATTTTCCGGGAGTGTGAAAGAAAAGAGAACGAAGCGTGAAACTCACAGTTCCTGGGGTGTGTACACTCTCAGCGTGCGCATTCCCACTTTGCTCACACTTCGATGTCTCAGTTTACATTTCATTTACATCCCAGAAACTGTGATTTTACGTTCATTCTCATTTCTCTCACACTTCAGGCTTCATTCAAGTTTCTATCGCATTACTGCGAAAAAGGCTTCATTCAAGTTTCTATCGCATTACTGCGAAAAACTCATGTGCAAGTATTTAATGTGTAATTGGTTCCAGGATACTTCATTCTTATACTTCGGGTCATATATTAAAACATAAAAATGGGTTGTAAGCTCTGCACATACTGGAATGAATTTCAAGTTCAAGATGAGGGTTCAACACTGCCTCCATTTCTTAACATTGTAATAAATTATACAATTACAGACCTTTAAAAATCACTTTCCTGGGCACAGTTATCTATAGAAAACATGTGTTTAGATAGTGGAAACTCAGCAACAGGCACAAGTTGATCAAATCTTGTCGTGCACAACTATAAAGCGGAGGGTTCAATGTACGACCAATACGGAGTACATTAACTGAAACTTTGAACACCCATGGTAGCAATGGAATCAAGTCCTTATAACACGTTACTCCCTAATAAGTGGTTGACCGCTTCATATAACAGGGGTAGGAATAACCCCAGAAGCATATGTTGAGAAGAATATAGGATATAAACAGGTTAAAACTGATATATTTGGTGGGACACGTGAAGCGAAAACGTCCACAGATGTCGATGGAAAAGTAAGTGTTATAAGATCACGGATTTGTATATTGGTCCATGCGTAAATCTGATTAGTAAAAATATTAATGAAAGAGAAATGAGGATAATAAGACGATAGAGATGATAAACTCTTAAGGGAAATGTTAGGAACGAATATATCAGAGGTACATTCAAAATATAACAGGAAAGTAAGGGAAAACAGCGCCACGAGAAGGATATGTGGTGCGCCATGGCGAAGAACATTTGACAAAACCAGCAATGCATACTTTAGGATTTAACTATAAAGAACATACGGCAGATCACTGACCACTTATATTAAAACTACTACAAGGGAAGTCATGAAGTCGAAAATGACGCAATTGTGCAACAATAATTGAAGGGTCGACCCCAAAAGACATGGAAAATAAAGACCCAAAGAAGAGATAGAAGAATTCTTCTCACCGTAAACCTCTAGTATTCTAAGGCATCGCTTAAACCTCGAGATTTCAAGAGAGATAATTTTGCCAAGCATTAAAGCGAATTCGCATCCTGTGTGATGAGTTCAGGGAGTTTGTTACGTATTCTTTATAAGCGACATGCAAATGTTCTTTCCAATCGAAGATTCCATTCAAACTGGTCAAAATCCGCAGTCTCCCAATACTTTAATGTTAATACGTTGTTGCAAAGTTACATGATACACTAAAACAAAGAAATTATCTTTGATCGAGAAAGATTAAGTAATTAATCAACATCATTAACAAACTAATGTTCGCGATATCATCTCCACCAATTAGCGGTACCACCACTAATATAATTTTTTTGTGACCACAAATGAGATTTTCAAGGTGATTACCATGTGTGAGAAAGTTTTAAAGGAATTTCCCATTTAAAATTTTCGCGGAAACAGAGAGGAATGTAATTCTATGTTTCTTAAGAAAATATGACTCATTCAAACGAGCATTCCGGCTAAACTACTCATCAGCCATTGTTCTGGTCTCGGACTGTGAGAGTAATCGCGAAGTTACGTGAATTTGTACGAACACCACTTTTTAAATCTCCATTTATACTCGTAGTTATACAAGATGCTATTAAACGGCATGAATGGATGTGTGCATTATATATTTAATTCTTTCTTAAATACAAGTAGACCTATCAGTGATTCTACCTTTTCACTGATAAAACAATTGAGAAAGTTTTATATTTTCAAAATCACTAATTGGTTGATACAATATTCATCATTTGGGACTATAACGTCTTATCAGGAATTACGCTTAGGAGTTATTATTCCTGATTATTTACTTTGGGTACTTTTTATATATCTGGTCAATTATAATACCAATCGTCCAATCGTTATAATTTCTCGGAATGTCATTGCTAGAAGAGCGAAATATCGATTCTCATACTCTAAAATGCCTTTTAGTAATAGGGCAAAGACCCGCATGTGAACAGCATCATCTCCGTGTCAGTGTAATTAATATCAGACAAATGTTTTGAAAATGAGTTTGGGAATTTACCCACTGCAGGTCTTTGCCCTCACATGCTTTGTCATGCTGACACTCAGCTCTTCCTGAATGGTTCGGTTATCGAGATTCAACATGTGTGCTCACCATGAATTCTCTTCTATACACGTTTGTGACGGAAATAATGAACGTCGATTCATTTGTCTTTCCCTCATCCATTACATATTTCTCAAGTAAATGTGAAACAATGTTAATTGTGTAAATCATTCACGCAAGATGTATTATCACTTACACTACCCTTATTCTCATGGAGCTACTCAATACAAGATTAGCCACACTTGCAGAATAAAAGGGGAAAATTAGGATAATATGTAAAGATAACCATAAGATGTATGTATTCTTTTGAATAACGAATTAAATATCTTATCTCTCTCTTATATTCATTTATACGCGAGTTTCTATTACTTTTCTGAAGAAAGCATTACTAAAATGCCAGCCATGGGGGTGATATGAGAAATCTCTCGTTCATAAGTACAACACACAAAATAAATTTACACCGACCTAGAGTTTCAAACTATCTTCAAAAATAAGAAAAGGTGTCAATAAATTCAGTCTTTGGAATTTCGTGGTTTAAAGCCTCCTACTACATCACAGTTGAACTTCATGGTTCATTTAACAAAATATGGACTTCAAAATTTTTATTTTTCACAGGAAGAATAATCTAAATCTGTATTAACCAGATCACTGACATAAGAGTGCATATAAAATCCATGAAATTGGAGGGAAGAATGTGGTCACTTGTGGTGAATTTTCAAAACTTCCAAAAGACAGTAAATACAAAATTTTATTTACAAACACACCATGCAATAATATATAAGAAAAAATTTATGCTGTACAAATAAACGAAGTCTAAGATAGTAACTCCAGTTGTCTAAGAAGGATTTCTCAAAGTGGAACCTACAAAATTTCCACTGAACGAAGTTATATTTTCCTCTCAGTGTTCACTGAAGAAATATTTCAACACTTTCAGTTCTAAATGAATAAAAAAATCTAATGAATCAATGCGTACCATAAAAATGTAATGAAGTAATTTACGTTTTGTACAACGTGGATACGACAGGAAAATTATTTTCCGAGAATCAACTCTGAAACCAAACCATTTAATACGTATATGGTTATTTGTACACAAGGAGTGTATTGTATTATTTGTTCAGGATGGTTGACGTGCGTATGTTCGTGTTCATTACATATGATATGATCTCAGTTCTGAAGAAGATCAAATAAACTATTAAAACGTTGATATTATAGAAAATATGTAATTTAACCAATACTCAAAAAGTTACGAATTTTAGTTGTATTACAAAGTTGATTACACAGGAGTTTTCAGAAATAAACCTAAAAAATTGCTCAAAAACTTCATCTGACACTCATTTCTAAGATACATTTCAATCGCGGTTAAACAAGTATTACACTTCTGAATACCCCGAATCTCTCTTCCGAATAAGAATATGTATAAATGTGGTAGATATAATTTGTAACATCACCCCATTCTCATTAACGTTTATTGAACCAGTTGTTTTTGGAATTACTGAAACCTTTTTAAAACTTTCATTCACTTCTTGTTCGTCATAGCGTCACTTTGTTTGCAAGTCATTCCTTTGAAACCTGAAGAGTTTGTGCGCAGAGGTCAAGAGATCTGAGGAAAGACAGTCAAGTCTATGATGAAATGCAGAACGCAGATGATGAAAAATGAAAAGGGGAGATTTAGTCGTTTTTAAATGACGTGCATGAAGTGTCTAAGCGGCAGTCTGATTTTCAGAATATTCTCAGGAGGAAAATGGAAGATTTCAGTGTCATGTTATTCGAACGATCGTAGCATATTTTTATAACTACATAATCGGAACGTTCAGTTATCCGTACTGGAATCATGAAAAAGAAAAGTAACAGAAGTAATTATGGCTATGTCGACGTTGCCATACCCCGAACGTACCAACGGACTTCATTCCAAGAGAATTCCAAAGACGTCAGCACTAGAGATCTAATTTCATTCCACGGATAATTAAAACATGTTTATAAAATAGTAGAGCTATTTAAATCTATCATTATTATCACATTCAGTGATATTTAACAAATATTAATAAACAAATTACTTTGTTTTACTACTTACTACTTTGTTTCAACCAGAATTTGACCTGCATCAGTAGCATATAAAAATAATGTAGAATCCTACGAAAATTTCATGATTGAAATTTCATATTTCACGATAGTATAATATGCAAGAACAGAAAAAGTATAACAATATAAGGAAAAGTGTTATACCATTTGAAATAAATTATCTTCATGACAGTTAAATAGTCTACCTACTTTTTGTTTCACAGTGTGCCAGAAAGTTAAGTTCATCCTTCATTTTTTATGTAAAAATCCTGTATGTGGTCTTTAAATTTCAGTTTCCATCAGAGACTATTGGGTTGAGAGGGGTATGTTGGTACAAAATAAAAATGGATGTTGAAAACTAGGGAAAATAAGACATTCAAAATAGCTGGGTGAGAAAAAGGCGTATTTAAGGTATAATAATGCGCTTATTCAGACTTGCTGTATTATTATCCACTTACGATGTCTATTAGATATGCTTAATTTTCCTTAGAATGGCCGCTAACGGGTTCCAAACAGTCAGTCATAAAATGCTATCAACTGAGATAGGAAAATACATAGGATTTCTCAATTCTGCACAAAAATACAGTATCAGTTAACGATATTAACTTTATAGAAGGTCTTAGGACTGAGCAAAGAGGTATTGAAACTACGTACCGAATAGATAATCACCAGAATCCTTAGCATACCAATCATGTACCTCTTAAGTTGTGTTGTGTGAATATAAAGAAACATTGGTATAAAAACAAAATTAATTTCAAGAAGTTTATACTTGAATTTGAAAACAGGTGCCAAAACAGGACACCTCGTAAAAATAATGAAAATAACACATATCACACTTAGAAATAGGTATTAAATCTATCTATAAATCTAGAAGGTTATAAAATTTCTCTGTATTTTTTCCGCTGAACACAAGAGGCTTGCTATAGGATGTTACTAAAGGCTTTGTTTCTGACAGTTTGGTTCGGTGAGGTTCAAGAAAGAGACTAACGCACTGTTTCCCAGATATTTTATCCATGAAAGTATTGAAAATCTTCGTGAATCATTACGACTAAGCCCCACAAAAAAAGGTTTCTTAACAAGAAAATAGTAAACTATCTCTTCAAGATCTTTACCCAAAACTGTATGTCTCCCTTGGTCATTTTGGTGTTTCATCTTGGACTACCTCATAAATGTTGTTTTCGGAACATTAAGTTGTTAACTGGCCTTCTTTCAATACATTGTCTTTTTCTACATCAATAGCTTTAGTCATTTTAGACGGACTCCACTTTATTTAACCAACCTTTCTCATTATTCTCTTGGTACATGCAAGAGATAGCAAAGAGAATAATAGTGTGCACAAATACTGTCAGATTTAAATAGCAGAAATAACGGGTCCGGTTTGGGTGACTATAGCCTTCACTTTGTTAACCCAATACATTTTTAACCAAACACCTAAATGAAACGGTTTAGTGATATACATTAACCTTAAACCTTACTGTATATTATTATTAGTCGAAATGCTTATCTGCCAAAATCTAGGAGAAATAATGAAAAATGTGACAATGTAAAAAATGTTTCCACGGCCAAAGCATGTAATGGCAGATTAATAAGTACACCGGGCGACAAGTGCTCTCTCCTACAGTAATTAGGAGATTAGTCTATTCTTTACACCTTACCCGCAGGAGTTAATAAGAAAGAAGATCGAGGATCCGGTTTAGGAAAGAGTCAGGATTTGGGAACTTTCCTCCACCCCCATACCATTCTGTGATAATTTTTCACTTTTCTGACCTCAAAGAGACAAACTCAAGAGTATTTGCACTCTTATTTTGCTTATTTTCACTCTGTTACTCTATTTTCACTCATACACCATTAACCCGATCGAAAGAGCATGTCAAAGAATAAGACTTGGGTGAGGAATTGAGAAGGAGATGTGTTTTGTAGCTTGAGTTTGCTTCCTCAGGATGTGTTTCCTTGGGTGCGCACGTCGGGTTCCCTTTTGCCCTTGAGGCCATCTGCCTTTACCTTTTTAGCCCCCAGCACCTGATCTAAAGCTCCTATCTAAATAGCCCTTCCCCCTCTGTGGCAGCCATCTGTCCCTGATGGTTTTCCCCTGGGCGACGCGGAGGTGAGTGCCTACAAACACCGATGCCAACGCCCTGCAGCATATTCTAGTACCCGCTCTGGTGGGTGGGGAGATGTCTAGCTTCGCCTCCTTACTGCTATATGCGCTAACAGTAGCTGAGGAGCAATTCATCTGAGGTCGAAGTCTCCTTCCCGTGACCACGGGTGGGGAAACCATACTGCCCGGCAGAGTTCAACTCAAGTAGGGGTGTCAGATATAAGCATCTGAAAGCTTGTGTCCCTCCCTGCTTACGCAATTTTAAGTGCTGAGTGACACTCGGAAGGTTCTAAGTCATCCTATCACTTACGAGAATCACGTCGGGATCGAACCGTAACCCAGGTTGTCAGCCTGGGGTTGGGTACGAAAACCGAGGAAAAGCATAGGTCCAGTGGTCCACCAGACGCCTGTACGAGTCTGAGTGGGAACTCTGCGTAGTAACTTAGCTGGACTGCACTGCGCGGTCACCGTCCCAATAGACCACAACTTTGCGTCCATACTCATGTTGGAAAGTGTGGTTTACATAAGGCGCGCGGGCCAACTTAAAACGCGCGGGCATCCGCTTGTCTTCGTTGCCCGCGCATTGTGGAAACCACGAGGCGGAAGTCAGCAGCCCGGAACAGCGGAAGCACGCCTGGCAGCACTTCCCCTCCGCGTCACCGCCTACATCGGCCGCTTTTCCCTTCTCGCGGCCGCCTTATAAGAAGGGGTAAAGCAGTGGATAGAAAGAGTTCTACAGTTGCACGCGCCTACAAACATCCAATTGGACACTTTGGATACTGCTCCGTCGTATAAGCTTACATCACCGGATTACGCTACTTGGATAATGGCTGACTTGGAAACGACATCTGGACATCTGGCTACTTGGCGAACTGGCTTAGTTAATAGATTACGAATTTGGACACTCTAAGCGGTGGAATAAAGCTGTTATTTTATCTTAACAAAACCGCATTGGTTATAACTTATTGCTGTTTGCACCTCCATATAGAACAGAAAGGTCTCCCCTTCCGCGTTGGATGAGTAATCGTTCGGGGTCTCTTGCGAGTATCTCCTACTACTTGCTCGTATAAAACAAGTTCCCTTGTTAATGGAGACAAGTCACCGTTCGGAGATTCTCACGAATCTTCCTACTCCTTATCTCTCAAGGGCGAATCCGGTGCCCAGGGAGTTGGGGTTGGGTACAATTATCTCTTGGTTAAGGGTGAGTGCCAGCGGTCCACACCACAACACTCACACTCTTAACGCGGTGCTACGTCGTGATCCTTATCATATATATTAGTGATCATATGTGGTTGATAACCGCTCTTTTTAATGGTAAATTCTTTAATTTATTTAATTATTTACTAATTATTTAGTAATTTTAGGTTGATACACAGTATTGCAAACGCAATCATTCTCCACCGATCCATAAGAAGAATGATATTATTGTGTGTTCTTCGCGTTTACGTTGGCAGTAATTCCGGATGTTTGAGAAAGTTAAATGTATTGCCGACCAGAAAAACGAGCGTGTGCGCCGATGTGCTCAGATCGTATGATTGTGTTCTTCTTGCGACTTATTTGTGGGACGAATGTGCTAGTGTTTCCTGGTTACTTGTTTCATATTAGGACACCTATCCTTGTTTGAATCCTTCGTATACTGATTGTCCCAAACTTCCAAAAGTATTAGGAAATAATTAATCTTCACTTCTTAATAGCATTTCGCGCCATGTTAAGTATAAAATAGATTTTGATAGAGATATTAGTAACAATACAGATATAAGTGGGTGTTCTTTGTTATTGTTAAAAGAATTGTGATATTTAGATTAATAAGATTTTTTTGTGACATTTTTTTCAGCTCAGTTAGTTTCACCATCTCAATTAGTTTTCTGTAGTCTGTCTTAAGGTTCATTTAATGAAATTGTCATAATTACTATTAAATTGTTTTTATAAATTATATTTAGGTGCAACGTTTGACTTAAATACGATTCTCAACCGAATGAATATGTTTTTCTTGAGTTATCGTCGTACGAAGTGCGTTAATGAAGTTACTGGACTCTAACCTCACTTAACATCAGTCGAGACTAATGACATCACAGGTCTCGTCCGAACGGAAGTGTGTTACTAGCGTTTATTTCGTAGAAGTTGGCAATATGCGTGAGGCAGCAATGTTGTTTTTTGTGTGCAAACGTACATGACTGAGTGTAGATGGGGTTCCCCATCAACGTTGGACGAGTGCCCGTATCTCTTGCGAGGTTCAAGCTTGTGTTAGACAGGCTCCCCTGTCAACGTTAGACGAGTTACCGTTCGGGAATTCTCAGAGAAACATCCTCTCTTCTTTGTGGCAAAGTCTGATCTGTTGCCCAGGGAATTGGGATTGGGTACAGAGACCTTCGGTACTAGCCGACCCGGTGGTCTGGATCGGCTAGATTGTTGGGTAGCAGGGGAACTCATGGTACCGAACCAACATAGTCTGGAGTAGGTGTGTGATGAGGAAGTACCCCAGCTGAGAACTTTACATAGTTCGGCCAAGTAGTATTTGAACTCGTGTTCTACCGCTCAGCAGTTCAGTGGAAACGAAGAGTATTACCACACGCACATAATTTCGTAGTGGTCACATTACGCAGCAAGAAGCTTATTATTGTCTCACGCAGTGAGTAATGGTTAGGCTTTATGTAAATAAATTATTTATTTAATTTTTGAAACTAAAAATTAATATTTAAAAAGACAACAAATTTTGACTGAATTGATATTAAAATTTAAATGTAGAAAAGTATCTAAATATAAAAAATATGTAATAAAATTTTGCGTCAAGAATAGTAAAAATTGAAAGAGCTAAAAACGTTTTGAAATGTAAAAACTAGAAGTTTGTACTTCTCTAATGATCTATTTGCTTGGTTTATAAGGAAAAAAAATACTGCAGTTAAATTGTTTCTACACTTGGGGAAAAACTAATTATTTAACCTAAGGAACTGTTGTACCACAGCATTGTCGATATTACTTTGCTTGTTTAATTAAGAAAGTTAAGTATCTTGAGATACTATTTCTAAAATTCATTCTCCATTTTTTTAATTCATTGTGAACTATATCATATTGATACGTAAATCAGTCAATGTAACTATTCCCACTTTTTTAACAAATTTAAATTTTCTTAAGCCTTGAATACTAACATACAAAACCTTCTTTTGCATTTTCCACAAAATTCAGTAAAAGTTCAGAGTTGTTGGATGCTCTGACAGCATAAAATTGATCCAGCATTAAAATATGTAACCGCTGAAAATGCTCTATTTTCCTTCTTTTGCTCCAATTATGAACTTTTTAAAATGCAATTTCGTCTATGTGTCGCTGCATATGTACGTGAGCTTATAGGAGGTCTAATTTGTAGCCGCCGGTCACGTCTCTCATATCGGAAGCCAACTAATGCTGAGGAATGAAGTTTCTTGAGAGAGTTTGCTTCCGTAATCGAAGCCGAGCAGAAAAGGGAAATTTCCGTGACAGAAAAAGTTGTCTCGCATATGAGAAAGGTGTTTCGTTCTACCGAGTGGCAATATTCACGGAAGATCTTTTTTTTCAGATTACATCCCGATAATCTAAAGAGAGATCATCTTATTGGGCTGTAAGTGTAATTATACGATTATTTTAAAACATACGTTATTGACCTCTTTTTCATTTTAATACAATTTCTTGAGGATAAGTCACAAATTTAATAAATAAAAAAACTTGCTAACGATTCGATATCATGCTATACTTTCATTGTAGACCTCATGATTATGACATTTTTTTAAATTTTGTAACCTTATCCCAAGAAATTGTATTTAGATTATTTTTGAACCATTTTTTAGACTTAAACAACTCAATACTACTACGTTATAGCTGTTCCACGAATTCCTCATCGCGAATACATGAGCAAATGTTTTTGAATTCTTTTTCTCAATTGTATTTCGCCACGCAATTTAGAGCTTTGAACATATAATAAAAATTCAATAAAACGAAAGATATCTAGCGTCATACTTAACCAATAGTCATTTTTTAACAAAGCACACTTTGAAAGTCAATTTACATTAACTGAATCTCCTGGATTGTTACAATTTCTCCTCGTATTCTGGGGGTCGAGGACAAGTAGCGGAATTCCGGGCAAAGTTGTGAAGATTCTGGAAAACACTCCCCCCACACATTCCAACATATTCATCTCCCAATTCCCCCTTAATCCATAACAATTGTGCTGCTATCTTTACTCACTGAGTGACATATACTTTATGGTAGAATTAACTCAATAAGAACATTAAGTAATGGAGCTGTGAAAACCAGGAAAAGGTGTGGTTTTGTCACTTTGCTGGATTTTGCTCAATCGCTCTGCAATTGTCCGTTGCAAGAAATGTGTCAATGTTACTATGACAAATGCTCCTCACCGATTGCTAGAGGTCTGTGACGAACTTCCAGCTTCCCCATCCACTGACCGGGTGACAGTCCTAATCCTATTTTACTTCAACTTTAGTTCAGAACACGGAGGAGCCTACAAAGCAACGAAATATATATTCTTGAATCCAAGATAAAATAAATGTTTTTCTATTAATTATTGCCTAAAATTTTAATTATACGTTATTTGCTAGATATTCCAAGCTTTTTTCAGTTTGATTCATATTTAAATGGCTTAAGGAGTTTATGACGGTTTGACGTTTGTCTGCAATGGGACAATCTTTCAAGTCTGAACACATTGCAAGTTCACATTGTTTCTACTCCACAATGGAATAATTTCATGAATTAGATGAATTCAAATACCAAGCGTGGTTATACATTCTCGCTGTGAGGGAGTTTAGATTGAATTTAGTGGGATACAGGTTCAATTGATAGAGTTAATGAAAATATGATCAAAAGGCCCTATAAGCGTACGAGAATATGATAAAAAATCTCTACACTGCAACCTTAAAATCTTTTGTAAGAACCCTTCATTTCTGCAGTTTGCCTGGAACAACCTGACCTTATATCAAATCAAATACAAGCGACCAAATACACTTCAATCTTTTGAGTAGAAGCCAATGTCTTGGTTTCGACCTGTTATAAACTCATTAGCCTGCGGCGAATCAGTGTCTCACAATATCACATAAGATTCTCTGTTGTATTGCCATACATAGCCTGGCATTCATAGGCAGAATACGCATATACCGTCCTCAATAATGTTCATGGTTTAACGTGGCACATGGACTTGGGGAACAGAGGGTAGTGACTAGTTTGGAATCCAGCGAGAATACTAAGGTTCTTGTGAACCACGAATGATTTATTGTTCAGCTTTCTGCAGATAATTTTAAAAGTCTTGTCTAATGCTGGAGATATTGCTCCAGTAGTTTATTTCCGCTGGTTCTGCGTCATCGACTCTTTCTGTTTTTTTAATTTGGATATCATAATAACCTGGTTCTCAAATCAGAGCGAATTTGTTATGTTGAATCAGTCTCATTAAGCTCGTTCAGGAACACCAAATGATATTTCACTCAGTATTATATTACTATAGTCTTTAATACTCCATAGTTGCGTGACAAGATACAAAGGACGATTCAAAACGAAAGTCCATCTTCAATGTATCTTAAACCAGCACTGTCCAACTGGCGACCAGCGATACTATTTTTACGACCCGCGAGTTAAATAAATTTTTTGATGTAAAATATATTATAACTTTGGGGTCACTACTTTGTGTTATAAACATATACTCTCAGAATTAATATTTGATATGACATAACAAATAAATATGACCCATTTGTTTTATGTGTAGGGTAACATTTTGCCAAACCCCATCTCATGCCGGTCTGATTGATCAATTGAAAATGTATTGAAAGTGGCCCATGGACTAAGATTCGGACAGCACTGTCCTAAATACTTCGAATTAACATATCGAAGAGTATTTCACTAAGATAAGTCACGATATTGGGTTCATAATTGCTCTATTCAAAGATTTGTAGCTTTCTCAGTTATAGAAATATTTACAAGAATTTTAATTCTTTTGAATGGAATATAATATTTTACTGCGCGATTATCAATCCCAAGGTAAGAAAATATTTATAAACCAAAAATAAAACATTTATTTAATTTAAGTGAAAGAGTCGTACATATATAAACATTCGACAATAGTGAAGAAAGAAAAGGAGACATTAATCGAAGCACTGGATGACCCTGGCACGTGACAAGGTAATTCTTTAGAATCGGAAATGCATACAAATTATGCTCTTTATTTCTTACGTGGGCGTTTTGACTGTTACTTGTTTATCCGTGAGCCTATTTAATCAGTTTATCAAGTCCATGCAGATACAAGCAGAAATAGCATACATCTGCATTCAGTAGATAGGGGGATCAGTTAATAAAATGACAGTGAAAATTAATTCATGAAAACTTCGTGGAAATCATCCTGGATTTCTTGATAAAGCAAAAGACTGAAAATACGCTCCTGCACTGACATGAAGTAAGAGACATGTAGAATAGTTCTCGTCCCACTTCCCCGATTTCAGACGTCCAGCATAGAGACCACCCCCTCGGTCTTCTTCTCATATTTTCGTGGTGATTGTTTTTCAGGTTTTAATGCAAATACTATGTATTTTATTTTAATATTAAAATTGTCTATGATCATGAAAGAATATGATGTTAACACACACACTTCTAAGGAATAGTTCTTCGAACGCTAGAGCTTGCGTGTTAATGCATGTTTGAGCAGCCAGTGGTCGGCGCCTTCTTCGCCAACTAGAAGATCGGGTAACCGGCTCGGCTTTCTGCTACCAAAGGGATTGGATCAGCTATCTGATTTTGACGAACAATATCTCAACAATATTGATAGTGTTTCAGTTTAATAGTTTGATAGTTTACAGTCATCAATTTATTTGGAGTCCAGCGTGGATGGATTTCCAAGTTTTGATACCCCTCAATGGATGAAATCAGATGATATTTGTTAAAGCAATATCTAATTTATTAAACTATCAATTATGCTGAAACACTGCTTAGATAAATGCGCATATTTACGATCTATTTCAAAATCAATCCTAATCGTGGTTCCACAACTGGAAGCATTTCAATTACAATGCCTTGTCACAATCATATTTTGCCGAAACGTAAAGAATTTTCACTTTTTAGAAACTAAACATAAATCAGTTATAAAAAAAGGTTCATTTATATAAGTAAAGGAGTGGAGAGGACTGGCGCAACGCATGGTCGCCAGAGCCAGTAGCAATGAGTCCGACCGTTCGTCCGACGCGACGGTCGCCTTGGGCGTCGCCAGCGATGACGACGCGGAGGCGGTGCTGGAGGCGACCGGCGAGCGACACACCCGCTCACGAGAGAAAGCACCACAAGACGCTGGTCACGTTTCCTTAAAACGTTTCTGTAAACCGTTCCAACAGACGTTGAGTGACATAACACGTGCAATGATACTACGAGAATTTACGACTCACGGTTTAACGATGCGCATCAACGTAATCCCTCATTACACATACAGGCGAGTTTAGATATTAAACAGTTAACACCTCGCTGAGGATTTGATGACTTGTCACCGTTAAATATCTCAAGACAATATTCCACAATTACTATTTGTTTGCATAAAAGAATACCAAAATCGCAACAATATATAAAAACAATCTCTCTGCAAAGTGAGAACAAATTTTTTACTCCATTTCAAATTCAAAAAAGCTCAAACTAGTCCAAAAATGTTGGTCACTTTGGAACTAACCATGAACGTGACTCGTACGATAAAACAACTTATTAATTTGTTAGATTACATATTCTTGATCATACAGTCTGCTTTATTAGATGTCCAAATACGATTTTATCGTACAGTGTTTCATAGCTTAAATAATGGAAAATCAAGAATTTGAATACCAGAGAATGCATTCGTAATGTAATAATGAGAACAATATTAATTAATTACATAAGTAAAAATTTGAATACATCATATGCACCAAATAATAAAAAAAATGTTACCTAAGTTGTAACGATACTACATAAATTGAACGAGAGTTGTCTACCTTTATTATTTTGAGTATATTAGCTCCTGATTATATTCGTTTGCAAAATTTGTTGCTCTCCTTTGAACGCTGTAACGTGATACTATACAAAAACCCTCTGTTATGGTATTGGTTGAAGAAGTTGCTGAAAGAAGTGGATTTTGTTGACTTTCAAACAAAAAGTAAAAAAAATCTTTAAACTGTCAATTAAAAAAAACGTTTCATCATTAATTGGTAAATTTCAGGTTCATCAAATAATTTAAAACAATAAACGAATAAAACTATTTGTAATCATCTGTTTAACGTGTTATTCGCAACATTAAATTAAAAGAAATGTTTAATTTATATAATGGCAATAAAATTTCCATGATTTTTAATTTGTTAGGATCATATTTTTTTATTATCTCATAATTCTGATTCTCGGTTTTGGTTTTCTTTGTAAGTTTTTTTTTCAGTGAAAATGTGTATTTGGATAATAATCACTGACGTAAATTAATTCCAGTACAATAAACAACAGTGATCATTCAAGTGAAGTGATGTAGCACATTCATGACCAAATATTTCAAAAGAACATCCTTCGTATTTTTAATTTGATTAATTTTCTGTAAGTGAAATAAACTCTCAATTTGAAAAATAATTAAAATGTTCCATACGTTTTATTATTAATTTAATATATTTCAACTACTTGGAAGCAAGAAAGTATGTGTGAGGAATTCGACGCACAATAATAAAGGGTGACTTCACAGAAGTTTTAAATAATAATAAAGTAATAAACACTTTTTCGCATAACCAGTATTCAGATGTACAATTATGTTCATTACTCTCCAATGTTCTTTAAGCTCGAAAGAAAAGAAGTAACCACCGTTTATCGTTTGGTTTTTATCTTTCAATGATGCGTTTGAGATTGAACATAAAAAAGGTTGCGGATCCTCAAACACCGAGGAAAGAAAAAGATGACTTCATTCAAGTTACTGAGATTCTTTAATAAACTTGTAAAAGCTTAATACCTCCGTTGCATTTCCGCATTAAAAACTATGAACTGTTATTCAATGCTTATTTGGAGAATACAAATTCTGCACTGAAAAACATGTAGACCGTATTTGCAAATAAGTGGTTTCTACGTCGAAGACTAGAAGCTCCTCATTGGCAATATTATTCAAGGTAACTGTCAATAATTAGCTTCAGAATAATAATTAGATTTACACGTGTAACTAAATTAATAAATACGATCTTTTTGGATAGAATTAAAGGTTGTCTTTATTAATTAAAGGTTATCTTTATTAATTTAGTGGACAACAAAATGTTAGAAGAAATTAATTCGTATAAAGTTGCCTAACTAAATAATTTTCTTTTTATTACAGGTATTACATTTGAAACCTAAGAGATACAATGGAGGATGTGCTATTTCTAAAACGATTCAACCATCTTAACGACAACTTTAAAAAAATGACACACTATTTTAAAGTCATAAAATGCAAATAAGATAAAGTTTACTTGAGGTAATAAAAACGATTGATTCTGTTAGTGTGCAAAGCATTTACCACACACAACTGCAAAAACTAAGCAAACACTCATCACAAAGGCATCAATTTTCTCACAAAATCCCCACGTCTCGTCAGAGTCAGTTTCGTTTTCCTTGACTTGTACTCGCAACCCGTTACGATGCTTGGCGTGAAGCTTCTCTACTCCTCCCTTGTTCTCTCCTTCTGTTCTCTTCTAACATGTATTATTCTTCCACTGAAGGAGATCTCGGGTGTCTTCTTCGGTGTGACTCATATGGAATTACTGACTTCTTCGAGAGATCTTTGGGCATAACACTTCCTTAGTTCGAAGAAATATCCAAGGCGTCCTAGATTCCAATTAGGATATGATGTACAGCATACACACATGAAATTTTCATTTTCCCACTATCGTATTTAGTGCGAGAAACACTCTCTCATAACTAATTATTTACATTCGTAAAAATATGACCAGATTGTTTTAGTGTTGGATACGAATGTCTCCCGTGAAACCTAAGGATCTGGGTTCGTTTTCATCACGTTATCGCAGCAAGCGGTATCGAGACTGGCGATGGACGCAACAAAAAACATAACGATAATTAAAATAATGATAGAAAAATAAGTAGCTCTGGCCGATAAAATAGTTATAGGATTCGGATGGCTGAATAGCGGCGCAGTGTTGTTGCGAGACCGTTCGGTGTCCACCATTATGAGCGTCCCCTCGGGGTCTATAACTCAATATTTCCATTAGAATTATGACAACGATGTGCGCAAGCTATGACGTCATGCTTGCCATTTTTCCAGACCCCTAACCCCACGTCATGAACACTCCCCGGAATCCTATCCCTATTTTTTTCGGACAAGAGACGCCTTCCCCCAATGTATACCCATAGAAATATACTATCTACTGGAACACTGACTCTGTGTTGGGTCTGCGAGCCGGCTGTCTGGCACAGTTCCCTCACCACAGTCGGGGGCTCGGCAGACTGAACCTCCATACAACCCTACGTAGGCGCCGCCGTTTTCATTGGAGTTTTTCTACTTATACGTAATAGTTTTGTTTTACTATATTGGAATTGTTTTAGTGGGACAAGGGACTATTAAAATTACAACAATTTATCAAAATCCATGTATTTGAGTGTTAAAACCCTTTGCATAATATATTATTATAAAAGACGTTCATCTTTTATGAGTACATGGTTTAATTTAGATTAATCCTATTATATCTAAAAAAAAGTATTATAAATAGGATTCATAAATATATTTACATGTATTTACAATAAGTATTTTACAATAGAACATAAAAACTATGATAAAACCAACCTTGAGTACAACAATCTTAACCTACGTATTTTGAAATCAAAACAAACGTGTTTAGCTTCTGGTGCATACCAAGTTTAGATTTATTAAACTGAACGATAATTTTTTAAATGAAAGATAAAAATAATTAAAGAAAATAACAAAATTAAAAATATAATTAATTGCTCTATCTATTAATTTCTATTAATTTGGCTAACTGTCTGATGTTAGCCAAATATTAAAACAATTTCCGCGCACAAGATGTTCATTAATTGTAATATGTTACGTTAAATATAATAAATACATAGTTAAAAAAGACAAATTCATTTAAAACGTAAATATCAATAGGATATTATTAGCTAGATTATACGACCCTATTAGACTGTTCACAACTTATTGCGCTAGTTCTTCAGCTCACAAAGTAAAAAAACGGAAGATTTAAAATAAACGTAAAAAGTAGGCTACAATTATCAATTTGATGTGTCAATTTATACGAAATATATTTTTAGCGAGGTTTTTAGTGAAATTTCTTTATGGATTCGCTCTAAGTAATCTTACCGGAAATCTTTCAATTTTTCTCCACCGTTTAGGTTGTGATGTCTGAGGATGAGGTGAAAAATCAAATATTGTAAAGACAGCTTTTTGTAAATTATTCTTTTAATGATTCTTCCTTCCTCTTAAAGTGCTTTTTCAAAATGAGCACTGCAGATAGTTGAATATTTGGAAGGGGTGAAACCTTTACTTTTCGTAGCTATTATCCATTTCTTTTTAAGATCAGGGTCTCGAGGAAACCAAATAAACCTGAATATTGTTTACTATATTTACTGCTTTGTGAATAAAGAAACCTAATTTTTATGTAAAGAACAATTTTTTCGAATAAATTGCTGTGCCGTTACATTCGTTTAGTAAAAAAATCAACAATTTGCTCACTACAACAATGTAATCATGGTTTAGGAACGTAAGTAACATATACCAAAATTTGTATTACTGTGTTGGCAAATGTAAAATTTTAAATGATAGTGAAGGTTCAGCAGGTAAGACAAATTCTTTTGCATGCTACTTATGAAATGATACGCCACTATTCTTCACGAAAGAGTTATTGCATTTGTAGGCTACACGCGTTTTGACCATTTTAATTAATGATTATAATTGCTGACTTTATTAAGTGAAAGAAAGGAGATAACATCACTGCACAATATTAATTTCTGTGAATGACACACGTGTCTGTTTGTGCGTCGATCGACGCAATGTGTTGGCAACTTTGTGCATGTGCAATACACCCTACTAGATTGGAGTGGGGGTGGCTTCATAGCCGGCTCGAGTTCGCCCGCTGATCCCCGTATTACTCAGCGTTCCAGTAGGTAGTATATTTCTATGTGTATACCACAAGCCATGCCATAGTGGGCCATTAATTCAGTAGGTCGAAACAAAAACACATTCCTTGAATAGCATAATTACAGCCCTGAGAAAATCTGTTCCTGTAACGTTTCATTCCCGCGAAAGGGCATGATTTGCGGATTGAATGAAAAAAAAATTTCTTCTGCAAATGATTCAAACCATTGGGTCTGCTCATTCACAACTCTACTTAAAGTATAATATTTACGAAGTAAATATTCAAAAAAAGAGTTTTAAGTAATTAATAAGCAGCATAATAGATTTTTACTATCGGATGAGGACATTTCTTTTGCACATAATAATAAATTAAAACTTAGTTCGACTGTTTGATATAATCACATTATCTTCGATCGTGTAAGGTTTCTTAAGCTCCCGGGAGAAGAGTTTTTCGCAATTTTTGTTGAATTTTTATTTTAAATGTCACATAAGGTATGAAAATTTCAACGCCATTGCGTTACAATTTTCATTTGCTATGTAGCAGTTGTTTTTTTCTGCGGTGTGGAGCCGGTCCTTGTACCGGGATATCACAAAACTCATAATCCCGCGCATGTCTCTGCATATAAACGCGTACTAATTTAATGTCAAATAATTAAAAATTTTGTGACGTAAGAATACCAAAACACACCAAGAATTGGAAGTACATTAGCCTAGTTGCTTTGACGGGTATATAATACCTTAAAATTGAACACATTCTATACAACAATATTTCGCTACAATTACAGTATTTTCAAGTGATTTCATTAATTATATCGTTCTGTCGGAACCAAGTATCATCCGAAGTATGATTTACGCAGAATCATTATGCGTACACGTTAAACACATTTACGTTAGTTTTTAAATTATTTATTCTCCATTGAGATGAAAAAAGGAAATATCGATATATTTCATTTAGAACAGTTTCATTTTTTCATGAACGTATCTTTTCTAAATTCTGAATGTGAAGCTTACTTTGCACTTTCTAATATGTTCTGAGGCGTTGATTCTTAGGTTGTGGAAGCAGAACATTAATGATAAGATTTGTATTTAGCATAGGTTTAAAAGTTTGTTGCCGCCTTTGCAGTTTAATTGAAGATCACAATGGATGCACACCTTCTGTTCTTCAGTTACACTAAACGTATCTTACACTAAACGTAACAGTAAGGAGATCCATAAATGTTAACTCGAATTTAGGATAATGAATTATATATTCCTCAAAAAAATTATTTTATGTGTTGAACAATACTATGCCACGAAATTAAGTTAACCTTGCGGAATAAAATGGTCTATAAATAGCCATTTCATTACATTTAGTAGCTCACGGTTTTGTTCATGTGAATTTTGTGATTTGAGCATTTACCGCTATCTCAGTTATTAAATATCTTCACTGAACAGACGGAAGTATATTTTATCAGAAAGTGGTTTCGATCCACGGGTCTCTGTGAAATGGGACCAGTAAGTTTCCACTGTACCACTCTACTGCTTGAAATGTGTTTGTATTCTTCAGTTCTAACATGAAGTGTATATTATATAAATATAATATTATAATTTCTTTTTACGCCCATTATATAATCGAGATAAATATCACAATATATATTTATTGTGTTTTACTTCTCGTTCAGTGGGTTAGCTGCTCGGGCATGCACACAATCCGACTTGCACTGTGTGGGTACGATCTAGTGTCTCGACGATAGGAAAAAAAAAATCAATTACCAAGGTATTATTTGAAACACATGTAAACGTGTTTAGACTAATTTGTTGACGCAGCCCGCCTTCTGTTTATAATTCAATTTAAACTAATAAGATGTTCCGAAAGCTTTAACCCATACATATAATTACTTACATAGAGAATTATTATTTCAGAACATACCACTTCTTTTTTTTTAACAGTCACAACGAAATAATTAATTCCAAGGTATGAGAATAAAATAATTGTATTGAAACTAAAACTGTGCTCCAATGAAACCTCGATTTTTGCTCAAGGTCAACAAAGAAATAGCACAAGACAACTAGGACAAGAAATATCCTTTACCTCACTGATTTTGAAAGTCACTATGTAAACGCGAACGTCTCCCGTGTTCTAGTCATAGCATGAATCACTTTTTAAATGAGCAGTGTATACCGTAAATATTTGTCGTAGTACCTCCACTAATGAAATAACATAATGAATGTATTTCAAGGTTTTCTTTTCATCACTGGCTGTTCAACAATGAATTTTCTACAGAATGGAAATTGAAATTTTGCAGTGTATACCTGTCAAGTTATTATTATTTGTCTATTCTTTGTCTTTCAAGGCATGCGTAAAACCAAATGAACAGTATTCGTTCCCACTGTGTTTTCTCTTTTCGACATATCAAGTCCTTGGCACTAGTGATACCTTCAGATTGAATCCACTCTTCATACTTCGTCGCGAAATAGAATGAAGCAATCAACTTAAAGTGTGAAATCACGGATTACTGTGAAGGTTTAAAACCATTTAACTACATTGGCAATGCCGTAAGTATTCGTTTTTTACGTAATTGCGAAATACATCATTGTGAACACTTTTACATCGAGTATAATGTTTGTGAAGTATACGAAGTTACTCTCAATTGCAACAAGTACATCCTAGCAATAACATTTATCGATTCTTTGAAGCTTCTACCTCAAAAGAAAATGAAACGAGTAAAAAGTTCAGTATATTTTCAACTTCAATACTATCAAGTAATTTTAATATATATTTAGTTATGACTAGTGCTATTAAAAATGATCATCTCAGAAAATATTACGACAGAAGTGTGTTATCAGGCTAAACATTAATTATATAACGGTCATGAATGTGATTCTTCTTTAAACTACTCCGCACTACCCGTGCTGTTAAATTAATCGTTTCCAGCAGGAACTCACCCAAGATGTTTAACACTTAAGATTGTTACCAGACAACTTTTGTAGTAAGTATTTTATTTTTTTACTATTAAAAAATAAAATTATATCTTCTGACAAATTATAGTCTCGACCTATGAAAAAGTAGTCACTTTCTTCGCTGCGCAAAACAAAATTCTTGTTTTGTTTTATGACATTCTTGAAAACTTTTATAATCATAGCGTATTGTATAAATTGGTAATGAAACAAATGTGAAGGTTGTTTACTGAATAGTTAAAACAAGTAATTCAAATCTACCATCTGCGTAATTCGCATAAGAAACTATTTCTCTACATTAAATTTGCAACAAATAGGAAAAATAACAATAGGAAAATTAAAAACAACTTAAGTAAATTCATTCATAATCAATTTTAGTAATATGGAAATTGTTTATTGTCGATACTACCCATACCATTTTCTGGTAGTTTTTCAGTGACCAAGCACTTTATTTAGGGATAAACGTCATACAAATAGGTATAGGAGAATTTAGCTCACATGTCCTTGTTTGGATTCTGTCTTGTGGATGTATCTTAATCTGGTTTACATCAAATCGGTTTAAAAATCTTTAAAGTTGATTCACAAAATACTATTTAACAGGTGACAACAAAATGTAACTTATTTATAAACCTCAATTAATGAACACACTTGTAATAATTTCGTCAAGGAGTACGGTGGTTTACCGACAGCGGTGGTCTAGTTGTAGCGTCTTCGCGCTGAGCGGTACAGCGTGGGTTCAAACCCTGCTCGGCCGAACTAGGTGGTGGTGGTGGTGGGGGTCACAAACTCCAGACAAATGTCGGTTCGGTACCATAAGTTCCCCAGCAACCCAACATCTCTCCTTCCCAAGTCCAACGATTAGGTGGAAGAGCAGACCTCATTGCCTGAACCTCGCCAAAAGGCGTAAAATAACTAAATAAGTAAATACTCTCTATTAGTATCATAGGAGAAATTTGTATGAATATGTGATTCGTATCTTAAGGATCTATGATTGACACTCAACAGTGATATTACGAGTACATACTTTGTACGATATCTTGTGATTTTTCACGTCTCTATATATATTCTTTTTGTAACCCCAAACGTACAGGCCCAAGTCCTTCTAGAAGGATCTGCCGGAAGGACTTTTGTACATGTGCATTTTGTACAAGAGTCCCACCGGTAAGACATTTTGCATTCACAGGTCCCGCCGTTTGGACGTCAGCCCTTCCCACAGTATTTGGTGGGACCTACCATGGTCACACAAATATGATTGTGCGCTTTACAGTTAGATAAATATTTTATATAAATTTAATTATTTTATATAAATGATATTTAATGTAGGTTTCACAAGCTAAACGAAAATTCTTAGGTAGAATGCCATCGTAAAAAATATCGCAGTGAAATTCAAGTTATTTTTAGGCTAGCTTAGAAAATTTTGAGCTTTTACGTGGTAGTTCTGACGGTCCTATCAGTAGGACGGGGAAATGAACCATTTAAGATGCGTCCTTCCTGCCAACAGGACGATACTTTCTTCCGGAGGACCCTTGCACGATCAATTTCTAACAACACATTCCAAGAAAATACAATCATATCCAATATTTGAAACTTCTGATATATCATGAAGTTATGGATAAAAAAGTTCATACGAAAAAGAAGAATTTTACCACGTATAGGGAAGATCCTCCAAACACTAATTCAACCCCACACGACTCCGCCACTTCAATCCGGCTACAGTGCTTCTACGATTGTTTTACAGTTCTACGATTGTTTTACAGAGTAAGGGATTGCCTAACCTTTTTTCCAGCAATTTGTTGTACTAGTTAAAAGTTGTTCGATTCTTGATTGCCCATTTTCCCCATCATTTATTGAAAGTGGTTTCTCCAGTATTATTCTAATATTCTGCATAATTTTACTGTACGAGTTCAACGCTGATATTGTCCTCCCAAGATGCCAAGGTTTATCTTGTAAAGTCTGCATCAGAACATATCGGGGCTTCTCAAATGATTCATTTTATCGATTAGGAGGGTCAAATAGACGGTTATCAAGAACGGAAATAAAGTACTATATTCCATTTGCATCGTGTAACAGTCCGCTCAAGTCAAGCACCAAATGGTGTCATGATAAGAACTGAGTCAAGTTGTCCTTACCTCTTGACAAGTACCTTGACTCGGTAGCTACCCGCCTCCACTCATCTCTTGGTAATGTACATGACTGACCATTTCGCCAATGTGAACAAACAAGGTAAGAAGGTAGACCAATAGACCGGTATTGTCAAAAGGTATTTATATTAATATTCGTGTATTTGCTCCCTGCTTCATTCTATTCCGAAGTGATGAAGTGGGCAGAAGATAGACACGTAGACTGAGGAAAAGTTGGAGACTGGGATGAGAGAGCTATACCTTCCCCCAAGAATTAAGATTATTTTGTATTTGTCGCTTTTTAGATATTTGAATTGTATTTAATGTAATTTATTAAATGTCGTTAACTAACTAATAAAATAAAATATACAATAGAACGACTTAAATATAAAGAGAAGTACTAATTTTAAAGAAAACATGATCAACTTCTAGTGCGAAGTCTGAACTCCTACCATAAAATAAATATTTGACAACTCTCTGTCAAAAGAAAGAGACTATTTGCTTCATTGAGTTTTATAGCGGAATGGGCTGATTATAGTAGGGGAGTAGAGTAATACTATAACCGTGACACAAACATGAGAAAAAATAATTGAATAAGACGTGATTTAGAGAATGGGAGAAGAAGGATTTAGGGCTATAGAAAATAGTAGAAAATTTATTCAGAAATATCAAGAAGATATTCAAAAGCAGAAAAAACAGGAGTGAAATCAGAAAATAAAAACGTGCCATCAATTAAATCGATCAAAACTCATTAGGGCTGTTTAAGATTAATTCACACTTCTACACCAAATTCAGTGTCGGTCTCAAGCAACCCTGACGAAGAAAAAATAATTTCAAAACGTCGGCAGAGTAATATGATAGTTATATTCTTGAGCCTTTTTTAAAGAAGGAGAAGAAAATATGGAAGAAAAAAAGAAGAATATAATGTGAAGTAAGACAATTCTTTAGTTACATCTTTATTTATTTCTGTATGAAACAAGAGACTACAGAGATGTATTTCACACGTGTAAATCTACTAGAATGTGTGTTCACATTTGAATTTTAAAAAAAAATGAACTCGACGATTAACTAAATTCTTTCGTGATGAACGACGGAATGATGTCAGTGGCTGAAGGAAAACATGTTGGCGACAGAGGGATCCGACTCTTTCAAAACCACAACTCAACCCATGCCTTATGCGCGTTTCTCCCGCGGTTGCTGCAATTATCTTCATGTGTAACTGTCAATAGTGGAAGTAAAGATTTCACTTCGCTTACAGCAATTCTTTGGTGGTCGACGACTTGAAAAAACATCCACCATCCGTGAGGCAACAATGTGAACTGACTGTACGGTATAACAATTGACATAATGACAATATTCAGAAACTTGAAGCAGCGCCGTAAAACTATTGCAATTTTCACAGAAATAGGGTAATTGTAATTAAAAAGTGACGAAAATCTTAGACAAAATTCTATTCACAAGCATTTCTGCGGAAAGTACATGTAGAGTACACAAGTAAATGAAACATGATTCATTACTAAAATTTGCAGCATCAATGAGCTAGTTATCCAAGGTATCGGAAGGATTCCTTCTTATAATCAAGTCTCCCAAATGTAAGTAATAATAATAAAAAAGAACAAGTACACACACATACAGGAATAAATAGCTTCATATACATAGAGATGTGAAAGAAAATCGTGGCATGAAGAAAAATAATTATCAAATAAAACGGTGTTAAAGAAATCAAATAGTTCTCCAACTGACCACTTGGTTGTGTGAAATAGATTACAAACTCCGAGCAAGGCGAGGAGCTGTTATTCAAGTAGTTCCTGTTTTGATAGCAAGGAATGTGTCTTGTTCTTTGTGTTGCACCTGGGTATCAGGCCTGTACATTTTTATAAGGCTTACATATGGAGTAATGGACAACAACCTTGCGATCAAAGCAAATAAATCCCAGATTCAATTCCCAGATCGTCACTGTTTTTACCTGGACGTAATTATCAAAAGGCGATGGTGTAATATTCTGAACGCTTGACCTCCGGGATACATCCGATATTCATTTTATAGCAGGATGAATAAGTCGGGACAACAGTGTGGACGTGGGAATCACTCATAACCTCGCTATATTCAGCAGTTACGTACAGAGACACACAGATTGCAACCTTTCTTGCAAATATATACTTTTTTTCATTTGCTTAAAAATGTCCTTGGTGTGATATAACTATTATGTTTGCAAAATGATTGGAAATTTATGTGTCATTTCAGTTTTGTCATAAGTAACAATTCAAAACATAAATTTAAGTTAAAAACCTAAACATACACATATAAAAGAAAAGAGAACAGCCTTTTTTTTGTCTTTTTTATGTTTTCTTCTGGTTGAAGGTTATCATATTCTCCACACGAGTCCTGTTAAATGATGTTTTAGTCGTTCACATGTTACACGGGCTCACCTCATGCAAGCGGTATTCGACGCGTGAAACAAGTAATTCAAATGAGGTTTTATATTTGCGAGTCATGTGATAGATTTAAAAGTTCATGTCAATCCTGTAAAATAAACCACTATCGAGACTGTAAATCACTATCAATACACTGTAAAATCAACCACAAGGGCATATCAATACTTGAAAAACACTATGTGGTGTATCATATAATAATTTTTTCCTTAGATGTGTAAATTAATTGCGAAAACCAGATTCCTTCTTAGAAAAACTCAAAAAAGAAAAATTCTCTTCAAAAAGTGAATAAAAATATGTAAAATAAAATTTATTATAAATTATTTTAATTCAAATAGAAATCTGAACAGGAAACACGTTTCTCTCTCTCTCTTTACATTATGAAGATTTATGGGGAATGCAGTGTATTCTAGTAACTTTCAACAGAATCAGAAACTTTTAATAAAATATTAATGAAATAATTGACTCGAATGAATATTATCACAAACATATCAATAACAGATTAATATATGAGATATATTTATCAAATGTTTATTAGATAGTTTTACAAATGTCTACAAGGGAATGTAAAATGAAAATGGCAAACCATACAATTAATTCAGTGAATGACAATAGACTTTCATAAAATTAAGATACGGTTGTCTTCTCAAAACAAGAGCTTAATTATTTTCATTCAAGAGATGAATTTATTTGCGTTCAATGATTTTGGCAAACAAACATTCTTGTCTTTTTAGTACAATGAGATTCGCATCACAAACACAGTATTCTTACGATGGTGAAGCACAAACCGAAATACATACGAAAAGATTCCTTTCAGTGGGATAACCACGATAATGAATATTTGGAAACAGGCAACTTATACGCCCGCATTTTATTTAATAAACAAATAAAATAGAAGCTAGAGTATGAAATAAATATTTGTACCAAAGGAACTAACAAATTCCACGATTTATTTGTGAGGTATTACACAGTGTTAAGAAATAAAAATGAACTATCTGGAAAAACAAATTATATATGGCTTGTAAACATTAACCAGCTGTGTTATACAACATTAATTGCTCCCAAATAGTCATTGACTCTGAATAAATATAATTATCTACGTAGTCCATAAAATCCATTTGTTTAGAAACAGATGGGTAAATTTTATATCAATATTACTGGATGTCAACGTACTTCCACAAAAAAACAAACACATAACGAAGTCTCTTGCAAACGAGTCCATAAAACATGTGCACTAAAACTCATATTAATATTTAAATGAAAAATATACAACACATTGGGATATAATTAATCTTGCTCAGAGATTGATTTTTAAAATAGGCGCTCTTTCTTGGCTCTGACTTTGTGACATTGAAGGTCTTAATGCGGAAGGTACAGTCAATAAAACCACCCAAATCATATCATGAAACGTCCATGAAAGAGGAGAATATCTTTAATTTCAATGTTGTTCACATAAGGAAATGCAATCTTTATTAACGCATCTCATCGTGAGTTCCTTACCTTTCCAAGGAATCCCGTGGCGCCCGTAATGAACACATCCTTGCCACGGAAGTAGTCCGCGATGCCGGTGGTCGGCGGGCCGTCGTCGCCGGCCATCTTCACTCACACACTCTCTCTCTCTCACAGAACTGAAGAGCTGTCTCTTATNTTCACCTCTGCGACGATAGCCAGTCACAGACGCTCTGGCACTGGCCCGGCTTTGCGGCCTGGCGAAGACCTGGCCTCCGTTGCCACCTGGGGTCCCCCGCCGTTGGCATCCCTGCCTCACGCGAGAGGCAGTGCAGTGGTTGGCTTCGGAGGGGGAAGGAGGGGAAGTCGACGACGCTTTCTCCCAGAGACCTTTCCTTTTTTCCACCCGCCCGCGGACGCCACCGCTCCAGGAGGACGCTGCCGGGAGAACTACTTCTGTCCCCCACACCCCTACCACGACACTCATTCCCACTTCAGGAGCTAATCAACAAATATTTGAACTATTGAATTCAAATCGCCGATCCGCGCACCTCAAGGTGTGGAAGAAGCAATTTATAAATAGCAGCTAGTAAAATTAAGTAGAAACAATAAGGTCGAGATGGTGGAGGAGGAATTAGATTTTATTCAGAGGGTGAGTATACATTTTTAATACCTAATGCGGATAACAAACCAACATACCTTGCAAAATTTAATTTTTCACGATATATAATACGACCAATAAAACAATATATTACGACCAATGAAACTAAATAATACTACCAATAAAACAAGTTTTGAGTGGGTTGAGAACGGGAGTGGATGGGAGGGTTTGATGTGGAAACCTACATCTTTCACTACACAGCAGTGAAGAATAATCGTAGCGATCTCATACAGCCTCTAATCCGAAACGATGATTAAATTCAAATTTTGAGTATCCTACAGAATTTGAAGCAAGATTATCAAATATATTTTGTCGAGAATTTTTAGCACATCTACTTCATGACTAAATTAAACGATACGCATTTTGAAAATAGTATATAAATAAATGAAAACCTTCAAAGCATAATTAAATCAAAATCATTTCAATGGATTGAATATAGAGCGCTATAAAGATACACCAAAATGGTGGAAAAATTCATGCTAAGAATGACGAAATAACAAGAGTCGAAATCGATTTTTCTCTCTATATTATTGACACAATATAAAAATTTAACTCTTTTTATTACAAAACCATTTTAAGAAATTATTATGAATAGATGACATTATCTTGAAGATTTGGCAGGAAGAAAGAAACTTACTCGCCATCATTTCGATTATATTCTAATCATCATTAGAGCTAAAATACATAGGAACACAGTCAAGAATAGTAATTTCTGTATTTTAGTCCCAATTGTGGTTAAACTTTAGCCGACACTTTGTCAAGTTAATTTAGAAATGCCAAAAATTTTAGAGATTATCTTAAACTAATCGGAAAATATTTTGTGTGTAAAATATATCGCGATTACTTACATGTCCGAAGGTAAATATTTTCTCCGAGACGACTCAAATTTACATCTCAAGTCGCATGAATATATCGTGACAACCAAATTTAGAAAATTTATCTGTCTTGTCTTTGGAAAGAAATTGAGACAGGTGCATGAAATCTAACCATTTAATTTCCTTGCTTTTTTATCACAGAGATCGAACTCAACGGTTGTAATTTAAGGCGATTAGCGGTTCGGCGGTCGCTTACAATCGATATCACATTATTTCCACAAAACACAAGCTAGACCGAAAGTTAGCAAATAGTATTTCTAGACATGTAATATTCAATTATTTTCGATAGTGTTTACATGGAAACACGGAAGGTACGACTCCTTAGCAGATATCCATGAAAATATAACAAGTTATCATTGCTGTCCAAAGAATGCAACCACTTTAATACACTTAACACTATGAAAAAGCAATAAATTACTACCGTGACTGTATTAAATACAATGTTTTTGTTTTTTATAGTATGTAAGATCAGTCGTCTCAAAGAAATTTGATTGAACATTTTTGTGTGAGTGCTTGTATCAGACGTCATCGCCGTTAATATTCTCCGTCGATAATTGGAACTTCAATAATCGGAAATCTATATCGTATTCTGAAGTCGCATCACCAAATTAGCGATAGGACATTTATGTAACATTTATTGTTAATTTCGAGCAATAACTTTTGTCTATTTCTGTATTTTTGATCTATTTTTTCTTCATTAATGTTATAAATTTTCTCACGACCGTGATACCTTTTTATATATTGTGTTTTCGATGTTCCAGCTCAATAGACAAAATAAATTTTATTTACAAAAGAGCAGTTGCCAAGTGCATATTGTCTCGTGGTGGTGGGGGGACAAGAAACTATTTTTTTTTCTTTCGGAAACAAGAAAGAGACTAATCCTTCAATTCCGATCAAGGATTCCTAGGCAGTGATGGATTAAATATTTCTAAAAGAATTTAACAAGTATGTGTTGTGATCAATTAATTATTTCCAAAGTAAATCGTAGCTATTAAATGCAGCAAAAACTCGAGATTAATTATAACAAAAGTATTAATGACATTGTCACCTATATATAAATCCGCTCCTACACAAAGGAAAACCGGAGAAAAACCCGAGCTAGGATGGGGCTACAGAGATAATGTACACCGTCGTGCAAAGGAAGGATGCAGATAGACATAAAGTATTATGAATAAGAAATAAACATACATAAGCAGCAAAAGCTACATTCATTCTTAAAATATACTGTACACCGGTATCTCCATGTATCCCAAACACTCTGAAAACATAGTAATGAAGTTACATATACGTACCCCGCACTGGGGTTGGTCGGCATAGTTAAAGCACTTCAAAACAACATTTTTTGTGAGAATTACACTCTTTAAAAAGTAGGTTTTCTTTTCATAGCTAACAACTTCACCTATAAGTAACATGCCTCAATTGTTTCTTGTGGTATCCGAGAAGAATTAAAGCTTAAAACTATGCCACCGATCCCTGATATTCACTATCTTGTTGTCTCAGTTGTAATAAACAGCAAACCGGATATACTTATACAGTAGACGTGGGAGTATTGCTGCAAATTTTCTCAAACTTTTATAATCTTACACAAAGTGATGTATTACAAAGGTTGTACGTGTTGACTATGGCGTTCTTATCCTGAGTTCTTTTGAACTGCATAGATAGTAAAATATTTTAACGATGAAACATATTGTATACATATTTACTAAATTAACGTAAGGACGTATTCAAAGCATGTGTAAATGGTTTGTCATGTGCGAATGGTTTGTGCATACACGCATGAGTCTGGATTCCTTCTTGAATCCGTTTCAGCTCATAATGTTGTTCAAAGCACGTCCGGGAAACGTGCGGGCTTCAGCATTCAAGCCCACACTTCTCAAGTGACTAGAAAATTCACAGAGAGATTTCGAAACATGTTCATACATGACAAAGAAAGGAACAAAGAAATGAAAACAAGTGATAAAACTAGACTGCGAAATTTAAAGAATTTTATAGATAATGGTTCCTTTCAACGTTAGCAGTATTTCATGCATTCATTACTAAAGCAGACTGACGATGCTGATGGGATATCATGATTTGATTAAGGAATATGTTGCTCTTGTAACTCTTAATTGGAACTCATTAGATTTAAAATCAATATATTAAAACGATTGAATAAAACCAAAACTTTTAAAGATGTATCCGAATATATTGCGGTTGAAATGGGACGTACTAATTAAAATTAGGTATTACGTGACGAAAAATGCGAGAAAGTATTTATGTTGTCATTATTGTCTATCAAAAATTTGTCATAAATTATATGTAAAATAAGTATATCAAAATAGATGAGATATAAATTATTTTCATTAAGATTTTTACTTCTATCAAGCACAATCAAAATAAATGGAAAAGGTTCTAAATGCTAACAATATATTTTTACGGGGGACTTAAAAAAACTAATGCAACGCCATTATTATGAAAAATCATCATGTATAACTTGTTTGATGTTGCAATTAATCGTGCTTTTAGAAACTAAACTTTTACCAAAATTTAAGGTGTTCTGTTGCACCATTGTAAGTACCAAATAATTAACGTACGTTTCGATTATTTCAGCATTGGCGTTACCAAGAGGTAATATTCCAAGAGGTTACCAAGAGATTTTTCCGCGTAAAATGAATTTTTTTTGCACCTTTTCTATTTTTAAGTTTGTATTTTGATTGTTTGAGACCTCAGGAAGGAATGTCTGTCCTGGCACCTTCTTTATCGTCGGAGGAAAAGCGCTGTTTTCGAAGAGATCCTGTATAGAGGCGTAGGCCGTGTTCGGGATCACCTGTCTCCATTCCAAGGGCGACTGGAACCTGTCTGAACGAAGGGGAAAGGGAATAACAGTGACCTTGGGAATGAGATCTCTTCACTGTAGCTGATGCTCTGCTCCCTCAGTCCTCAAAGTCCAGCGCAGATGCCTTGTAGTGGAAAGTCAACATTTAGAATTCCGCCTCCTAACAGGTTTCTGTTGACTTATGTGTGAATGTTGACCTTTCTTTGCGTACATTACCTATCCAAGCGAACAAAAGGATACGGCGCTGTAAAGTATTTGGTTTTGAGAAAAATATATGAGATATAATCAAACACATCACACATTCCGAGCTTACATAGGTTTTTTATTTGTTTCGTTTACTCAATTTCTAAAATAAATATTCATAAAACGTTTCCAAGCATAAAGTATTTAAAGTTACGTGCTCCGATTTATCCACTCTGAAATTACATAAATTCTACTTTTTATCGAGACTGCAATTTTATTGCAAATTAGAAATTCTTGCCAAACATGAATCTGATTAATTGAGTGATTTATCCATTAAACATATTATTTGTTATTTACACGGGGCAACGGAATACCATAATGATTCCTCTTTTCTGCATTCAATTCATCATCAGAGAAATTTCCTCAATAAATGAAAGAAAATAGTCATTAGGTCATGGAGATTTAGAAGTGGTAGATCAAATTAGACCAATTAACCTAGATAGGCTGATCTAATTAGGTCCTTATATCATGATTACACTGTACAGTGTAAAGCAAGAATTATCATATCGTAAATGAAGGAAATAAAATAAAAATACATAATTAGATTCACCCAATTTGAGGTGTTATTTTATCAGGACTTGCATATTATTTGTTGTGGAACACTATAATTTTGTAACTGAATAGAAACATCGAAACAAGCAATACAATCAACTCAAGATAAAAATAAAATTCACTACACTCGTACATTTAAAACTGCTACTTATCCAATCAATAAATTTGTACAAAAAATCAGTTAATAGCAGTAAATGGCGAAAGAGAATAGCATATATGCGTAGTTGAACAATATCAACACAAAATTTATCCACTATAATATTTTCAGAAAGTTGGGACTCTAACTAGATAGTTTAAATTACACACATGGACGACTGAATATGGCAACTTCGTTAACCAAAATATGGAAACGAAAAGTTTATTGAATTTTGGTTGACGATTGAAGATTGTTTTGTACAGTAACAATTTGAGAATTGATTTGTGTAGTGGTTTCGAGAATATGACTACGAACTTTAAGAAGAAGAGAAAAATAGCTATCTGGGGCATCTAAGGAGGAATGCTGCATATGTCGACAGTTTTAGTGTGATTTATTCTTATATTGACAGGAGTCCTCTGAGATACTATTGTATTCAGTCACTATCAACAATAAACGAATAAATATTTTAGTAAATACTGGGTCTGTCCTGGGGTCAAACCAGTTGGAGCGAGATGCTGACCACATCTCCTCCTCGTGCCCAGGACAAGAAATTGCGGAGCTCTACCTTCCGTTAATCCTTGGGCACCTTCGGGGCCTGTTGTGGGACAGTTTGAATTTATAAATTAAGAATGCGAGATTTGGAGAAAAATATAAGTTTGCACATATTGGAATTTCTGTTGTTTAAAGATAAACTCAATTCTTTAAAGATGCCTAGAGGCTGTCGGCGAAACAAAGGAGCTGAACCAGCACAATTCTGTAAACTGACAGTCGTGACGTACAGGTAGCTTAACCAGTTAGATTGGCAGTAAATAAATAAAATAATTAATACTTGTCAAGAGAGCAGTTACAAACTACCTATGACCATGCTAAAGACAATAAACAATTTTACTGCCACTACTTTACAATAAATAATCCACACAGTGCGCTCCCATTCATGTTTCTTTTCTTGGGTTACTATTTTTCATGACTTTGCGTATATACCGAACACTCTTCCAAAAATAGAGATATAATTCCTCAATTAGCAAAGACCACCACACAACGTCGCATTTCGTGCAAAGTTGAACCATGGAAATGAAGCGTAGCAACATAAACTCTGACCTATCGCAGCAAAAGTCACCGTCGCTGCTGAAAACTCAATTTATCTTGTTAAACACAATGACGCTGTCCAATATGATTTCAGGGGTTCCCGGGGATAATCTACTCATCTTCCTTTCCTCTTCCTGGTGCAATTGCTTTGGTCGAGGACAGACCCCTTCACCGGCACTGCTCCTAAAATAGCACACGCAAATTAACGAAAAACGTCCCGTGCAATGAGGTGCTCTTTTGAAACATCCTATTCACTATTGTCTTCTTCATGTAAATTTAAGATCACACAAAGATTGCAATCTCAATGAAAAGAACAATTTTTAAATGTTAATGAGTTTGTGGAATTGAATGTAGGGGTAATCCATTTATTTATTTGTGCCAAGCCAAATAGGAAACCACTGATCATTAGCAGTGTTATATCGAGGGGACTTCTTTCCTCGTCTTTCCACTTGTATCTAATCTTCTTTTTAAGCTATTAAATTTATCACTAGTCCGTGATAAATTTAATAGCTTACCATTACTCAGGGCTATATCAAAACTCTCAGTATCATTACTATTTCTAGTGTATATAGTAATTAAATATTTCATATTTCGCTGGTTCCCTTTTTAAATGTCAAATGATAAATAACAGCTTCAATATGTTTTGTAAGTCTGGATTGATTTTCCGCAGGCAAGGAACAAACTCATTGTACGAGATCCAGTACCGTCTGTGCAAATGGAAGTAGCGTCATCCAGACTGCATAACCGATATTTATATTTCCCAAATTCCATGTTCGAATGGATGAAAGTTATATCATGTAATTATTCCGATTGTTATTTAACAGAAGCGATTTTAGTCTTCTTTGTATGAAATTATAACCATTTCTCCATCAACAATTATATACTTTTCGGTTTTCAGTAACTTTTTATATTTTAGACACGAAGGTCTATTGGACTTTACGCAGTTATTCCTTTCAGTGCTGATCTATTCCTTATGGTAGCATCAGTTTAACTTTATGAAACATGTCCTTCGTCGACTTTCCAAAATGACATGTTCAATAACAACAGCTGTTCGATGTTTTTTTTAAAATTTGGACACACTAGTTGCCATCGTATTCACTAAATAAGATTGAAGTTCATATAAAATTAGCAGCATTCCATTAACTTGAAATTCTGGTCAGAATATTAGTATTCTGAACGAGTATCGTCTTAAAAATTACAGATAAATGAGTTTGCAGTTGAATGAAAAATGATGCCCTCATGGAATCTAGTACGAGGATTTAACCTCTTATATTTTATGTTGTGGTACACAATTGTGAACATCGGTTTTCGTGGTGATGGATGATCGTTGAATGTAAATGATGGTCTGCCAGAAACCTTTCATTCCAAACATTAAAGAGCGATTTTGAATTATTTATAAGCTTAAGTTGATTCCATGCGAATCTGTTTTATTTTTTTACTATAAGCGTGAGGTACTTTTGATTCGCAAAGAAAATCCACATAAAATAAGTGTCCGTTGATTGACAAATAAAGACAGAAAGCTATTTTACGAGATGAAATACTTCCTTTGATAAATTAAAAGTGCAACACTTCTCAATAATGTTAAAAGTTAGTTCGAATGAAAGTGATAATTCTCACTTCAGTAACTTTCAAAGTACGGGATAAGTTGTGAAATATTAAAACAACTGTTTCTAGTTACTGATATAAAAATCAGATACGGTAAAAAAAATTTCCCAGTGGTCCACGTACAATGAAAAGACGTTTAATTATTATATATAAGGTCTTCCGATTCATTGCCTACACGAACGAAAAGAATCGGGTATCCATCTCTTTGCGACGATAGAAGGTATTATGTTAAATGTGTTACCATAGTTTTTGGTAGAATTTTCATCTTTAAATTTCAGATTTCATTCTACTCAGTTTTAGCAATATTTTCTTTCTCATGGCAACTGACTCTAACATAGAGAGTGTTTGCATAACGTACACGCTTTCCAGCATATACGTTACGTTGATAACGCTAACTGCATAACGTTAATGGAATGTACTAGTGTTATTGACGAATTTTGCATAGTCACCTTCGACTCAAATCAAACTACGAATTGTGGACGCAAACCAACTACTTCTATGCAAGCAAACACAAGTAAACTGTACAGTGAGTACATCAGCACGTGTTCATAGGGCACCTACAATCAACAAATATCTCGCATACTTTTCAGATATCAGAATAAATCAGATATCAATATAACCTCAAACCCAGACCAGAAACTGCCATAATCTCTCTCACTAGCGTACCAATAACATCATACGCAAACATAGGCGTTGTAACATATTACACTACCACTAATTTCTGAGCATGTGCAGATGTAACTTGCATGTGGGTAGCGTATAGCTAGCAGGTGCGCTATGCAAAAAATCCAGTTTAAAGTGGATTGTTTTAAGGACATTGAGAGGTACACATTATATTATGTTAAATGAAAATGGGAGATGGGACTGAGATTCGAACTCGGGACCTTGAGTTTACGCTCATGCGCTTACCAACTGCGCCATCCCGTTCGCATTTCGGGCCCGTCTACCATCTTCATTCAACTTGCGAGACTCAAAGACCTCTGAAGTGGCCTCGTAGAGACTACACTCCTCATATGAGGCGACTCCCTTAGGAAGTACTTTGTTTTCGGTCGTATTTTCCAATTCTGGTTCACAATCACATAGAAATCTCTTAAGTTGGTAAGCGCATGAGCGCGCTAAGCTCAATGTCCCGAGTTCGAATCTCGGTCTCGTCTCCCATTTTCATTCAACAGAACATAATTAATTTGTTATCTGGCGGTGAAGTTCACCGCAATTTAAGAGATTTCTATAGGTACACACAAATATTTCAGAGGATGTATTCATGTGGGTTTATTTAATGCAATTTTATGTACTTTGTAGTGCAACTTGATTATCTGAACTAATTGGAGATGAGAAGTGATCAGAATAGTCTGAATTCCTGATAAAACGGATTATATGGCAAATCAATAAATCAATGTACTGAAGATGTTGTAGTTAAATTTGTTGCCACCAACTGCATAAGTAGTTGATGTAGATAACATGGTACAGGTCACGTTGTGAATCAATAAGGTAAATGCAAATTTATTTTTGAGAATACCGATTCGGATAAAATAAAAAATGGGATATTTGAGGATTAGATAACGAGATTTTACTGTCAATTAGAATATTGAAGTTTATAATTTCCCCTTGTAACCGTTAATCACTTCTCCAAAAATATCTGTTTCATAAGCAGAAATACTTTTCATAGTTGATGTGAGAGACTGAAGGACATCATAGTTTTAACTCTCAATTTCCGTGTTCCTACTCGTGGAGTAGTGTTTGCAACGTCAACAGCCAGGTGAAAACGTATCCCCTGAAGGTTTGTGACCCAGGTTCACCGGATCAGGCCAGTTGGAAGTTTTGTATGGACTTGGGATGTGGATAGCACACCTGCGGCCAGAGGTTCCGAGTTCAAGTCCCGGTCCGTCGCAATTTTCACCTGACTGTTGATGTTGCAGACATCATAGTTTGTCCAACTTGGCGGTAGAATTTTCTGTTCAGTGACACAAGATTTACCCTTCTCTTCCTAGTCTTCTTTCATTAGGTCCATGTCGTCTCCAGGATCTATCTCTTAGAATTATTATACAGTCGCTATCGATGGAGAAGGATGAGTACCAAAACCTACTCATCATCTTCTGTTAAGACATCCTGGTATCACCCTCATTTAGCTGAATGACAATCTTTAAGGCACTTACATGCTATTATACTTAGGAAAATTTCCGGTACCGGTGACGTTCTTGCGTTTAACTGGAACCAATCGAGAATTTCTTTCTTCCCCGATCCCGTTTGATAGGTGGTAGTGCAACTCTGTCGTAACTATACCCAACGGGTCAGCCTCTACATACGCTGATGAGCGCTTTGTGAATAGGAGGAAGTCTGAGAGGATAGGGTTTTTGTACCTTTAAATTAGTCAACAGTTCTTAAAATGATTTATTTGACTTCTTTTTGTCCGTCACCTGTCAATTTGTAACCAGTTTTACTTTTCGGAACAAGCTAAAATTTTTCCTTCACGAGTAGTTTTAATAGAATTGTAATATGGATACTTTGGGTCATGAACCTCTAGTATCAAATATTAATAATACTGTTATGAAAAATATAACCCGCCGGACTCACAAAGAATTCAAACTTGACAATGGAGCAAAATATTCATTTGGCATGCGAATAATTTTAAGTATGTCCCCTAAACTCGACCTTTCATCATTCCTGCAGTACCACATTCTGGGAGGATCATACAACTTATTTGAAATTTACTTGTTTTAATATTATAATGGCTACATAATTAAAAGTGAACTTAAGGTAAAAATTGTGTATTATTCAAAGAAAACAATTTTTTTCTTACATAGAAATAAAGTTGCGCGTGCCAAAAGTTACTGAAAGATTGCACACACATATCTTAAATTTTATAATGTATGTAACTGACATGTAAAAGCTTAATAGGTACCATAATATTGAATTATCAAATTAAACGACCTCATTTTTACAGTAGTCGCCTGATGAACTACATTAGTTGCTTGATGAACGCCCGCAGTGGGGGTGAAAACGCTGCAAAGAATTTGTAATTGAAAAAATATGTATTGTCTATGAAATACGGTCGTTTAATTTGATAATTCAATACAAGTTCTACATACGTAATTCAAATATGTATGCCACAATATTGATGTCTGCAGTCTGTCTAGGCATGAAACTACGACGTACTTGGTGGAATGTTTGTCCCCGAGTTTCTAGCTTTTGCACCCAGTCGCACTTTGACTTAGGGAGATTTGAACACATCTACTTGCGTGGCGGAGGCTCATGCTATGGTGATGTGGGTCGTAGACCGCAGGATTGGACGTGGAATACATAAACGCTTACAGACCACCGTCAGCATGAATGTGTGACCCTCCTATTCTAAATATTATGAAATATTCGAGTTATTTCACTAGACTTGCAATGACATATTTATATTTCATTCACCGAAGAACAAGTTAACCTATGAACAGAAATATATTTACAATTTTTTTTCTTGGGGCTTTAGGGATCGCCAAATATAGACGGTATATTGCTAATTATACAATAAGAATATATTTTAAAATATTTTGATTTTGCTTTAGTTAGAAACCCTCATTATTCCTTGATTCAAAAAAAATGTAAACCTAACAATAATTGTTCTAACTATTAACTTATTTCTAGCTTTGGATATATCAAAATCATTTTCTGCATTATAAAATGGTGCCAAGAAGAACCAAACAAGAAGATATCCATCCACCACCACTTTAAACTCCATAACTTTCCATAACAATCCACGCATTTTGATAACTTCGAAAAATTTGTTGTTTTTAACCTAAATTCTGCTTTATAAGAGCAAGAACACGTCAAGACGTTCATGGCTCTAATACTTATTCTCTGCGTTGGTGAATGAGCAAGTAAATCGGTCAGTCACAACAGCGTTGCATGTATAGAAATTACGAAAATCTAAATTTAAAAGACGTCCTCAAATTCTTGTCTTTCAAATTATTTTCCCAAATAAAACAATTAAGTCCTTCCAGAATAAAAACAAAGTGACGTAATAAATCCATCTTCTTCCTTTTGATAGTTAAACCAAAGTTCAATAGTTCATATATTAGAGATACTCATTAAACAATATGAAATTTTTGAAAAACAATATTAAAGAGGAAGTAAAAACAAATAAGGGAAAGTCCGTTTAACTTATATTATGTTTTTCACCTCTTTAAGAAAATAAAATCTTCAAATACATTCCCTTTTTGCACAAAATTGAAATCTTTGAATTTACTCTACGTGGATTCTAATGGAGTTTGTATTTTCAAGTGTCTATGACCATCGACCGCGCAGGTAGATAAGTTAAAAGGAGACTGGGTGCGAGTGTGCTTACCCCTTGCCCCCTTCCTCATCCATATAAATTTTGCTTTTTAGGACGTTTTAAAAACTAGTATATTTAATTGTGATATGAAACTATTCAAAGAACTTTCTGTTTCATTTGCTCAATACTCAATAGTAAATGTTCTTTTAAAAGATTTGATTTAAAAGATGTTATTAACAACCGAGAAAAAATTGCATATACAGTATATTATAAAATTGAACTTCTTCCTCGACAAAATGTTTTTCATTTGGAGGTAATAACTGGGAGTTAACAAGGTGTTTATAACTTTTATAACCTAATATATCACTTGAGTAGATAACGATAAGGTTTTGAAAGTATTTATGCCTCAGCCGAGTTTCACATAATAAAGAAGAGTCGGAAGGAGACGAGGACCAAGAAGTCGAGGTCTTCCTTCACAATGACTTCAGCTATGTCACTGCATTCTGTCAATCGTGTAACAGCTTTGCCTGTTGTCGTGTCAGCGTCATCGCTTGTCGGAATAACCTTGACGTATTCTACCGCCAGATCGTTTTTACAGTTTATGGAATTTTGTTTTCAACGTTTCGTTTACAAAGTTGTTTCGCTCCATGGTCGGTAACATATTATTAACGAGACACGCATATTGACTTGACCGTCTCTGTTCATCAACATTTCTTGTTCAAGTGTGACGGTTCATAATCATCAGAAAATACTGCACCTTCACGATCACTTTTTTTCGTTTTACATGTTGTCTGAGTTTTTGATTTCTCATTCTATCAGAGGCTAAGGTGTTAAGTGTGTGAAAAGAAAACATAGCTTTGATTTTTCCCTAATCATAATCTTCAAAAGAGATGTTGATAATGAAAGAAGGGGGGAATTTTTCCTTTAAATCCTTTTTCTCGCTTTCAACAATTCTGAAATGATAGAGCACTGTGGTTCTATGTTTTATTACTTGACTTTAAACGTACAGTGAAGCACACAAGACCTTTGTCAGACTTTTTCATGTTCGTTACGCTATAAGAATGTATCCAATACAGAGTTTTGTAAAGTTTGTACCACACGCACTAAGAATTCTCGTTGAGGATTTTGTGGTGGAAATAATAAAGTTGCTGTGATTTGTTGACACCTGTAGGATGCGGAATGTTCGGACAAAGACAAACGTGACTCATGCCTTCGTGATGTTTCCTTCTACGTACCGACCGTGAATGAGTCGCACACCGCAGATGCTGATCATTTACGCCACTCACCTTATTACCTACTTGTCACCTGCTCATGCCGTAAGTGAGAGTTATAAAGGTTGTGTAGTTGCAGTTCCGTGTTGTTTGATACATAGCCATTTAATAAGAAATACCTCACACCTCTAAGAAGCAAAGTTTTAAGGACGCGAAAAGAATGTCCCAAACAGTCGTATTCAAATAAAAGACTTAAATGAGACCCCTCTACAAACGGAAAATTAACAGTTCCGCATTTGTTACTTACATTATACCACAAGAAAATGTGTAATTTTTGTCTGCACCATGAGTGTAGAAGCTTACCATTCATATACTATGAGGTAGCACTTATTAAGTGATGATATGCGACCGTTATGACTGTCGAATAAACAGAGGGAGAGAAAAAAAATTAAATAATTAAATCTCTTGAGAGGAGAAAAAATATTCAAATAAATTTAATCGTTACGAATGTTAATAACTGTTAAAATCTATTAATTTTAATAAGGAACTTAGAAGAAGTACCATGGTTTGGTTAATAGTTCACAGAATATTATTCTCAATTTATACATGTAGTTCCAAATACAGTTTTGTGATACAAAAAAAACTATATAATTGTCAATTAAGGAATTGCGTTTTGTTTTGATATAGCCAGTTGGAAGGTATGACTGACTCTATACTAAAGCAGATCCACGTTTTTTTTTCTTCTGACACAACCGTAGGCGCACCTCTATTTTAAACCATTATATGCCGAAGCAATACTTAGAATTTATTGACCTCATAGAATATTAAGGATTCATTGACCTTTAACATGATACACAGGAGTTTGAATGAAGTCGAGTGTACTAACCTTATGTTAGTCAAAATTATTGGCTACCAAAGAATTTTAGTTAACGGTTCATCAATGACCCACTCGATTAGTGTAATTTAGTGACATCTTGCTAGCGAAACAAGTCACACTCTTAATAAGGAAATAACGCATTATTAAAATTAAATTGCGTGTGCTTAATGTACATTCTGTTGCATACATAATAAGAGACTCTAGTGACGCAATCAGACAGGTTTCCTTTAGTAGAACTGACCTCTACGAGCTGATGGTAACTAATAAGTAGTGTTTTCGTGTTGCTTATATGTATGCAATTAAAAATGATACAGATCGAATTTTGAAAACAACGATTTTCTTTTTGTGTGTGCGACACAGAGACATCCTCCTTTCAAGATGAAATTAATATGAAATCAAAATCGTATCATGATAATCGTCACAAAAATTTGAGCAAAAACAAAAAAAAAATCAGGAAAGTTTTCCCACAAACAAGAAATAAATAAATATGCGTGACAAATTCATGTTTTAAAAAAATGACATAACTGTTAATGACAAAACGTAAATACATATTCTACAAATATAGAACGAAAAATTTGAAGAACATTTTATGAACACAATTTTTATATAAATTTTTGAAATTATTTTCCTAAAACAAATGTTTGACATTTTTAATATTCCAGTATTGTGTAGCTAACTATTTTGATAAATACTCCGATAATCACCATGAAAGAATGTTTGGAAAGATGCACTGGACGTTATCAGTAATTCCAGAATACCACTATTATTCCCGCAATTATATCCCGCGATTTATCTCATTGGTAAAAAGTTTGTATTTTTATTATAATACCAACACGAATTTTTACACAGTTAAGTACACTATCTTTTGTTTCTCATTTTATAATGGTTGCGTTTTCAATTATTTTTTCTTTTGACTTCACGTTTATAAAACTTCAGCCAAATGTATTATCCACATTCACAGTAAAAGTCACCCGCTTCCATTCTGCGTCTTATTCAACTCACTCTGAAGTATACGATTAGGAAAGAACATACGACTGAAAAGACGCGCGAAACGTGGCGTCGTGGCCACAGACTTACACCTACACAGCATCATTCTTGTGACGTCCAAATTTAGTGATGAGCACTAGAGTTTCACACCACATTACTTTCTGTAACAATTTTTACTAAATAATTTTAGATAGTTCTTCAGAATTTTATTTTTACTAAACGTTTACTTACATACCATTAAATAAATAGTTAAAAACTTACGACATTTTATGGACGAGTAATATTTTTATTTTTTGTTGAGAACTCACTACGTTTCGACGTGGATTTACGCCGTCGTCAGGTGATCAAGTAATAACAAATTATAACTAAGGCGATGGTGGCGTAAATCCACGTCGAAACGTTGTGAGTTCTCAACAAAAAATGAAAATATTACTCGTCCATAAAATGTCGTAAGTTTTTAACTATATATTTAAGTATAATCAACCCAGCGACACCACTTCACTCTGTTAGGAATATTAAATCCACAGCTGCTAAATTTATTCTTAAACGTTATCGTGTCACTATTCATTTAATCATTCCGAAATATTGTGATTTAAACACAAATAAAGTGCGTTTTCTATTGATATTCCGGGAGGTCCCCTTCTCATTTTACCTACAGAAGTTCTAGGAATGTTTAACTCTCCTCATGTTGACCGGACTCTGACATTACAGCAACGTTTCACTATTCATCTCAGGCGGTCACTATTCATCTCAGCTATCCTTTAAACTGAATTCGACACTTATGTCAACCGATTTCCATTATTTTAGAGGTCTCCCATTTCGTACCCTCACTTTTAAGGGTACCATGCCCCTAATATGAACTTGAACAAAACATGCGATAAAACTATTCATCTCAGAAACCCTGAAATCTGTTCAACACAAATTGCTTTTTTTCTTTTATTTTTTTCATTATGTTGTTTTTCCGTCCCTCTTTTAAGAGTGCTTTATATCTCGTGCGGGTAGGATTTAGACTTCAAGTGTCATTATTCATCTTAGTAATTCTGAAAACCGTGTATTCTTTACTAACATCTGTCTTTTCGAAAATTTTGATTAAAAATCCCCTTTTACAGGGGCGAATATATATATATATATANNNTATATGATTAGATTCATATTGTCCTTTTACGTTTCAATGTTACTGGTAGCTTTAGAAAAAAAACGAAACAAAAGGGTTACGTCATTCCGAATATCACACCCCCCCCACACCGACCACTTCATTTGCCTGATGAAGAAAAATTAGTATAAAGAGAATAAACAGTTGATGGAACGTGATAGTGATAAAGAAATGATAATGTGCGGAATAGCTTCGGGGTTTCCCACAAAACTGTCTGACAGCTCGTGCTTGGAAGTGACGCTCGCGTTTGATGGAAAAACACGCCCTGCGGTTCGCTTTGAAATTCTAATGATGCTTTGCGTCATGTTCGGCTGAATACGTCGCCCTTGGAACGAAACGATTATCGGAATCTTACACGTGTCTGCAACAAAAAATAAATCGTAAGGAAAGTATTTCCTTGCTTGGTGCTTCGTCATTTAAACCAAGGTCAGATTAGTTTACTCCTAATTTTAAAGGACGTCGTAATGAAAAAGAACCGTTAAGAAAATTATTGCCCAGGTAATACTCAAATTAAATGATGTAAGATGCACAATCCATCATAGAGCAACTTGTATTATTGTGTGATGATGAAAAATTACCAGCCAAGAAGTTAATTTTATTTGGAGTTTATACGAACTTCGAAATCTTTCAACGAAAACTTTTTATTTCAAGTAATACAATAAATATTTGTGAAGAGAGATATTTAGCAAATAAAAAAGCGTCAACAAGATAAACAAATCCCGAAAAATGGTTAAAATTTTTAATTCAATTTTTAAGCGTGAATTTTTGTATCACTTCTTTGAATAAAAGTTTAATATTTTAATAATTAATCAATTATCAGTATCGAAAACAAAACAAAAAAATGTGTAAGTACATAGCGTAGTGAAATAGGTTATTGAAACTTGTTTTCAACTTAAAGTTATTTTAGATTATCCACAATTTTATTAATATCCTTCTTAATTTTTTATGTCTTCAGTATCAATATTCAATAGATTATGATGATGATCGAATCACAAGAAGTGATCTCTATTCCAATTATAAGATTCGACGGATGGATGGAATATTACAGTGGAAGTAAAAAAAAATTGTTAAAAAATTGTAATTTTTAGAAACTTTTAAATGACGCGGGATAGTGATTGATTATTACCAAGAGAATATATGCCACGGAATCAAGAGAATATACTTCATATAGATATCAAATATTTTGTAATTTTAAAGGACGGTTTTGGGCTTTTTAAATTTTCTAATGCAACGATGGAGCCAAAATAAAGCTTTGAAAGAACTTATAGGTACGATCTCTTTCGAATTTAATTCTTGCACGCATAGGAACTATTCTTATTTAGAGAAGGAACGTTTACGAACCATTATTAAGATTGTTTGTAAATATATCTTTTTCAAAAATATATAAGCGGTTTTAAAGGTTATTGGAAGGAATTTTTAGTATGTACTATTGGATGGAAAAAATTCAATTATCAAAATAAATTTAATTATTTAATTCGGATCTGTGGAAAACAAAATTATTACAATATCTAATTGGTAAACAAAAGTATTTTATTTACAATCGAATTATATACAATATAAATAATTTTCAATAATCAAGACACGCGAAGAAAAATATTTATCACACTAAAAAGTTAATATATTTAAGTAAAAATGAAGTATTTTTGCATAATGAACCATTTTGTAATATAATATAATGTAACATTCCTCCTTGGTAATTCGCCTCGTACGTGTAGAGGGAGGGTTGTGTAAGACTTGCAGAAAATGTTATTGTCTAGTATATTGATAAAATGGAGTTTTTCCTCACGTTTAATCCTTTTAAGTATTGCGCGGTGGAAAAGCGACACGAAATCATACACGAGGTACACTACTTTTTCTTGTCTCATTGTCTAAAGCAAAGGAATATAGTTAAATTAGTAATATTTAGATTCAAATAATAGATTTAAATAACCGTTTGATTCTTGCTGTTGCTATGATGGTTGCAATCGGTTAAGTTTTGCTCCGCTTCGGAAAACGTCGAGTCACACGTTGGAATAAAATGACTGTTGTTACCGTAAAAATAGAGTAACCTTCATGTTAAATTAATTTTTGAATGTGTATTCTTTTCGTAATTTTCTGGGCATTGCGGTTTTTAACTGTTTTAGTTGTCTAACTGTGGTATGATATAAAAACATTGATCACCCATAGTTCCTCCATATGAAACCCACACTGATTCAAAGTAAAATAGTTTCCTAGTAATAATTCAATTAATCATTGACACTGCTCAAGGAATGGTTAAATTTATCGTTTGAGATGAAGTTTTATATAACCAATAGTTTGAGCTATTTCATTGGAGTTCGTCTGACAAATATATAAACAAATATATATTGGCGGCCACTTATCATGAAGCCCGGAACAGCTTCTGTCCCGTGGGCGTAGGACTCATCCTTCCCTGCATGTTCAACTATGGGGTTTCAAAATCATGGATGAAAAGAACGTGTAGCAGATCATTGTAAATACTGAAAAAAATACATCAAATTTAACTTCTTTATTTGTTAAACTAATCAATCATTTAAAAGGTGGTTCGTTGAAAATGCAACATAAGTTCAGGTTAACTGTTGAATATGTTTAATGTCATAGTAGTCGACAAGTCAAGGATTCTATTGTCAGTCACACACGCAATACTTTATTCTAATATTTAAGTTAAGTACTAGAATATAAGTAGGGGTTAGATAGAGGTAGGGTGGGCTGGATAGAGAAGGCAAATTAAAAAGATAAATATTCAGAAATATTTATATTTGAAGTCACTGAAGTAACGGAATATGTACCTCACGCTGGATCCTCTTCATCAAGTATAAAGTGAATGTTCCTCTTCACGAACAGTTTTGTTAAAATTTTCCTCGGAGGGGAATAATATTTTAGTCCACAAAATATTTTTTTCCGTGGTAGAAAGACGCTCATCAACAGCAGTGGATAGTATATGATAAATATATTTATTAAAACTGTGAAGAAAACATCCGTCAACCTTTTAACTTTTCGTCTGGCCATGTTTTCCTATCTTTGTTCTGTAGAGAGTTGTGGCCCTGATACTTAAGTGACTACAGAAGAAATCATCTCCTTCTTCCTTATGACCCGAGGAATGGATCCAAGTTCACGAAAGTAAAATCATTAAAACTTTAAAATATTTGTGATTGGTTGGGTGATAAGTGTGCCATTTCAAGGAGAGTGTTATGTGGTATTTTTATCTAAGTGTTGGTAGCTGGAGAGAATGTGTGTGACTTATAAACTTTACCAAGCCCTGATAAAGGTAACGTTTTTTACGGAAACGTTGGCAAAGAATGGCCAAACCGAAAGAATTTCGTCTGTTAAAATCGTTAAGGTTTTCTTCAAATAAACGTAACAGTACAAAGTGTAATATTTTAAGTACAACCACATCAATTTTATGAATTATAACACTTTAGTATTGAATATTTAAGAAGTTCTTTTTACACCTTACGTTTCGAGGTTTTGTTTTCCTCTAGTTAATCTAGAAAAACAAATAAATAAACGTTTTATCAAAAATTTGAATGAAAAGCGTATCACCTCGTGTAACACTTTTCGATAATACGCGAAACAATGTGCTTTAACAATTAAATGAAGATAATTGGTAAACTGTGTGTAAATTTAAACGTTTACTATTCATGGTTGAAATGTTTGATGCGATAAATGTTCGTGCCAAGATTGAGATTTACCATTATTATTTTCTTTATGCAGGGCAAATTTATAATTTTTTGTGTTGTTATTCTAATGTGTGTACTATTTCTAATTTGTGACCGTTTGCATAATTGAGGATTCCTATTCAGTTTGCACTTGCTGCAAAGCATGGCTGCAATGCTATGTTTTGTGCAAATTTTGTGCTAGCAAGTCATATGAAAATGTCCCCATTAATAGGAGAAGATGAAGACGATCCTGGCGATTTCGTCGTCTACCAATAGAAGTGGAGGAAGCCTTGATAAATAGGCAACTAGCATTCAAAACTTTGAATGCCGAAAATGTCAAATTTTATTTTTTATTAATATTTTACTTTTGTTATATTTCACTGAGTTTAACTTATATTTCATTGATTTCGCATGTACATTTGCCTTCCTTTAATTTTGATACCCACAAATTTATACGGGAAATGTAAATATAATTTTTTACGGAAATCCAGCTTTTTATTATATTTTACTTCTTTTGTAAATAATGTAAGAACTATTAAGTGTTCAGGCGTCGTTTTGGGCTTACATTAAAACTAAATAAATTTGAAACGTACTCATTTCTTATGCGTTTCCTGGCGGTATAATTGTTTTCTCCGATTTTTCCAAAGAAACACGGCTTAAACTAAACACATTATTGTTTTGAAGAAAAAGAAGAATTTTAGAAGAGCTGTAAAACATTAACTTAAAGTTTCTTATTGTTTTCCAAATTTAATTACCATGAAAAGATAAATGCAGCGTTTTCTGGTTCTTTGGCAGTTATAAAGAAAAATCTGAATTAATGTTGACTTTTTTTCGGGAATTACACAACTTGCGCAATTTTCGAAGTTGCAAACTTGGATTCTGACTACTGATACTTCACCTGAAAATATATTAAACAATTAAAACCACGTGATGTTTTGCAATTTTAATCTTCTGTTATGTATACATTGACTTGCATGTAGAGGATAGTTATTCCATGTTGGACTGTTTGAAGCTTGGAAGTCATTGAGTGATATGAATAAATGAATACTCAAATAACAAATTAAATTACGAAAGTTTTGAAAATAGGTCTCATTGATAATTTATGGTGAGTAAATATCTATAAACTTAGTGTGTTATTTGAAATTGTCTAGTCGTAAGATACATGTCTAAGGAAACACAAAAAAGAAAAAAGAAATAACTTTTTTGTGACTCCGAATAAGTTATCTCACAAAGTGGTGTAATGAGCTATCCTAGTATTCAATTAAAGTCATGACTTCAACCACAAGGTTTTGGGTCCCACAATCCAATAATGTGGATCAGAATATTTAGAAATAAAAACTAACCCTAGAAAATAAGGGTTACTTGGCACATATACCAAATATAATATGTTGTATGACCATAAATTATGTTAAATGCCCTGCGCAATCCTGTAAATGATACAATTTTGATGTTTTTATTAACATTAACCGTGATATATTATCTGAGAATCTGCTACTCGAATTACCGGGCATTATAGGTAGTTTAAAGTAGTACCAACGTGATATGTAGTTCTCAGTACTAACAACGTGATAAATATACTTAAATAGGGTTCGGGGTTCATGCTGGTACTACATAACCTCCATATTTTTGCTGCAAGACTAACTCAAAAGAATTGAATTTACAGAATAAGTTTGTGCTGAGAGGTTATAGTGACATTACATTCTTACAATATGGGAATGAGATATTAATTTCCAATACAGCACAATACAATATATGTAAAATCACTCACTTTGAATTGTTACACTTGCATCACAAGTATAACACAGAAATTGCAGGTTAGACACTGTTTCATATCATTGTAATACATCAAATACACAACTTCATTTTACATAGAAAAAAATACAATTAAGTAACTTTTATAAACATACAAACCTCTAAATTACTTCAGCTTTTCTCAGATAACATTCAATTTTTTTCTGCAATTCACCGATGATTCATTCATATTTAAACATACACATCAAGTACAATAGAACCCATCGTAAAAGATCCCTTTACCAACATGTGTATCGTATAACAAAGCAACAAAAAGAAATAATAATTTTTATTTGAAAATTAGTATATATATTAGTATGAACACTATACCACCTCTGTCAATTATTAACTGAAGGAATAAACGAACAGCAAACCTCGCAGAAATTTATATTTTTTCATACCAATGAATGTAAGCCACACACATGAACCAGGATATTCTGGGTCTGACAATTGATTCAATGTGAATTTACACATCTTTTTCAGTACAACGATGATGAAAGTAATTATTTACATAATAAAAAATAATTAATTGTACAAATATCTATTGTATTTGAATTTTTGTACACCTCCTAGCATAACAATCCAATACAAATTATAGATAATATGCCCTGAGAAAATCCCTTAGCTGAACTCTGGAAATGGAGGGTCAAGTAGTGCTATGGGGTAAAACAATGATTGTTACTTGTATATAACATCTAATGATGACCCCCACCTTAGCTCAAAACGTTATGAGGTAATTTTTCCTTTTTTAAATACTGCGTCTGTATAATGAATGGGGTCAATTTATTTACAATTATTAACAAGTTTTAACAGACGTCATCATGATAAATTTAAACCAAAAACATTTGCTTCATATCATAAGAAAGTGTTGGGTTGCAAAGATGTCTGTCTGTGGCACTCGCTCTAAGGTTATGACCTTTTTCTACCCTATGAAATGTTACACATTGAAGATATGCACAACACTCGCGTGGAATTGTGTAATTGTTCTATAATTAAAAGGAAAAATACTTTCAATTGGGTTGGAAGTATGAAAAGTACGGCAAAATGTACAAGTGATAAATTCAAAACAACTTATGCCTAGTTAAAAAGCAGTTAAATTAATTAGAGCAAGATTGACCCCAATAATGGAATACCGTTAAATCAAATTGCCAAAAAATACTCCTGGAAACAATGAATTCATAACAACGTTCCACCGTACAGGAGACTAGGCAGTATTATAAAAATTTAATACTATGTAAACCTATAATAACTTATGTCACATATTTACTTACATCAGAACAATTGTTTTCTTAGCATCTAATCATGAAGAAATAATTTTATAAAAATCATGAATTCATTCGCCAAAACCATACTTTTGTAGAAAAGACTTACCTTACTAACATGTGTGAACAACTAAGTCAATGTTAGAGAAATACTATCACTCAACTCACTTTGTTTTATTATACAGAAAGTTTTGACATGTTGGTTAATTATTGAGTCATTTTTATGAAATAAGTTCATTCTTTATCCATTTGTCACTTAAGTAAAAGAGTACATCTTACTAGTTGAAACATCTAAGGGCCAGTTGTACGAACTCGGGATAAAGTCCAGATAACATTTATTCTAGGGTTAGGCCACAAATGATTTGTACGACGGCGGAATAGAGCTTAACTCCGGAATAACATCGATGGTAAATTATCCCGTGATTTTTTGCCTGTTATACGTCGAATAGCGGCGGGATAACCTCTACATAGGAATTGTCTGCACTTCACTGACGGCATTCCAGCCAACAACATGGATTTTTCTGATAGTGATGACGAGTTTTTGTTTAATACCTTTCTAAGTTCGCGGAAGAAGAAGATAATGCGTCATAAACGTATTATGATGGACGAATATGATGATGTTTTTTGTTAGATTCCGGCTATCGAAACATTGTGTTATGAACGTATTACATCAAATTCAACATGATTTGGAATTTACGACGGAAAGGTAAGAATAAACAAGGTTTCTTTATCATCCCAAACTATGAAATTAGTATAGAAAACTAATATGGAGTTGTTAATTATTGTAACGTTGGCGCCAAGACATTCCATCAATTTGTGAAATATTAATATTTCTTTGCATTTTCCAAGCCGGATGCTGTTAATAAGCTTTCAATAAGTGGCCGGTCGGCGCTAAGACGGAAGTGCGACGAACTTGGGACCCACCCTAAGCCTCTTCAGTTATTGAGGTATTGTTTGAACGAACACCTTTCACTTTTAAGGAAGGTACTAGTGTATTCGGAGAATGCGGTCTGCGACGTTGACCAACTGGAATTTCGGAGTACCTCAGAAAAGCAGAATTTTAAGACGGATGTGAGTGAAGAACAATGAGATACCTTGAAAAAGGGTGCTTGCGGGCGCCTAGGTGACGCACATGGCGGTTTGTCCTCTACGGCGCAGTCTCTGCGTTCCTAGAAGCCGAAGGGGTGACCCACAAGGAGTGTTTGCACGGTGGTGGCGAAGGCGTGGTTATTTGCTGATCACGTGACTTCTTGTACTGTATATATTGGGAGGAGTGAAGATCCTCAGAGACTCTTACGTGGGAGGAGAGATCGCCTGCACTGAGATGTGACGGGGCTAGACTAGGTCTTGGAGACCAGATGTTCGTTAGGCTGCTGCGGTAGTCTTAATGAAGTCATTACTAGTTGCGAGGGTCATAACTTGTATCAGTTATTACTAGTTGCGAGGGTCATAACTTGTATCAGTTAGTTGTTGGGGAAAACAACTTATAATTTGGAAGGTTCAGATAACCTGAGGGTTTTTACTATTTAGTTGTCTTCAACTAAATTTAACCAAGTGTAATTAATGCTTTCCGACAGCATTACTTATGTAATAACAGATTATTAGATGTATTNTTTTGGGAGTTTGTCTCTGTTGTAAATTCAGATTTCTAGTTAATTTGTAATAAATCATTATTTATTGTTATTACACGTGTGTTTGATTGCCTGGGAAACTGGGCTGGTGGCAGCGAAGAAAACTACCATAGGGATTGTAGTATTTATGTGAATCCCGTTTCTACCAAAGAAATACTAACATCGCATCAGGGCTTGAGGTGTGATGTTACAATTATGTATACGTGGTTTATTTACAATGTAATACAGTTCATGAAAATTCAGTATATTAACTCAATAACTTGCCGTCATTAAATTCTGTAATGGATGCAGTGTCAAGACAATTATTTAAATCTATTCTGATAGATTGGATTGTGATACTATTGTTTATTATCTTCCATGAGGTAATCGAAATTTAAGAACTAGGTGTTTTAATTTAGCATTTTATTTAAATGTTAACTCCTCAAATTAAATGACTAATGAGCCCATCCACAAATTTTGAGATGCTACTGAACTCTTCAGACAATTTTTCAGACAAAATATTTAAAAATTCTTTTTGTGAATTCAAATAATTCCTACTATTATGTAGTATTTATTCTCTACTTATTAATTTGTCACTTTATTTTGTTTAATATACAAAAGTATTGAGTTAATATACTTGTATTTGATTAGCACTAGTTTGAATCTATGGTGAAGCTCACCTATCTCATATTATTATGCACTTAACTTGTAATGGACCCCGGTCAGTGCAAAATTAATAAAATAAAAATACATTAACAATATTTTTTACAACAGGAACGGTGCTTTCTCTCCATTACATCAGTTATTGCTGATATTACGGTTCTTTGCTTGTGGAGCATTTTGATATGTATTGGGGATTTTGGTGGAGTGGACAAGTGCACTGCCAGCAGAATAGTAAAGAGAGTGAGTGAAGCTATTGCTCAACTAGCTCCAAGGTACATTGGATTCCCAGAATCAAGACAGGATAAAAATAAATTGGTGCAGAAATTCAATGCAATAGCAGCACTTCCAAAAGTGATTGGGGCAATAGATTGCACGCATATTCCCATCAAGTCACCTGGGGGTGCAAATGCTGAACAATATCGTGGGAGGGATGGGAAATTCTCAATCAACGTTCAGACTGTTTGTGACCCTAGCCTCAAAATAATGGACAACATTGCTACATGGCCTGGAGCAACCCATGACCACACAATTTTCAATTTTTCAACATTGAAAGCAAGATTTGAAATGGGTGAAATGGGGAATATGGTTTTGCTGGCGATCTCTCCTCCCACGTAAGAGTCTCTGAGGATCTTCACTCCTCCCAATATATACAGTACAAGAAGTCACGTGATCAGCAAATAACCACGCCTTCGCCACCACCGTGCAAACACTCCTTGTGGGTCACCCCTTCGGCTCAGGATATGCTCTCACGAACTACTTACTCACCCCATTATTAAGACCCCGTACAGAACCTGAATTTTTTTTGAATTGTTATATTTACCAACTCCTGATTCCAACTCCAGAACTGGATTCTCTGAAACATCACATTTATTACTGGGTTCTACCACTGACACCCGGGCTTGTAATACTGCGTGCAATGGTGTCCTCAGTATGGAAGTGGTATATTTTCCCCATGATGTACTGGGAGCACTTTGACAGTTCAGGGAGCACTGACTGGCAGACTTCCGATACAAGAAATTATTGTATCGGAAGAACATCCGTTTCCATATTGTGAGATTTGAATAATTCTCTAATTAATAACAATTTAACCATTCTGTTGCGGAATTTTGTACGGGCGAAGAGTTAGAAATTTAAACAAATGACGGTTGGGAACAACAACCATCGTCGGCGGTAGTTTCTTTGCCATCAGTTACGATTTACGGCTCTTTAGAAATCGAAGCGTGGGAGGAGGTCAGCCCATCCTTAGGAACAACATGTGGCCGCCGGGGCGAGCACAAGCTTCAACTTGTTCGCAAATTCGTTGCAGATTTAAACGTTTTTTTCCAGAATGTTCTAGAAGGTTTTAGAAGGACCTTTAAAGGGTCCAATGAGAACCCAAGCGTAGGAAGGGAAAATTATTTCTGATTGGGAGCTTTCGGCACACGTGATATTCAAAATTTTGGAAATTTTGGGAGAAAAGAAGGGGTGGAGCGTATTTAACAGGAACGTAGAGATTTTTCGTTCTCACATTTTCGTAGCTCAGATTTAGCTCACATTTTCTTAGCTCAGATGGTTCTCATTCGTTACTCACATTTTCGTAGCTCAGATGGTTCTCATTTTGTTACGCGACGATAGCTCATTCGTAGCTCAGATGATTCTCACATTTTCGTAGCTCAGATGGTTCTCATTTTGTTACGCGACGATAGCTCATTCGTAGCGCAGATGATTCTCACATTTTCGTAGCTCAGATGATTCTCATTTTGTTACGCGACGATAGCTCATTCGTAGCTCAGATGATTCTCAGATTTTGCTATTTCGTTACTCGCTCATTCGTTGCTCAGAGATAGCTCATTCACATAGATTTTTTGTCGCTCAGTTATTACGCGACGATAGCTCACTCAGATAGAGTTTTTCGGCAGTGTTTAGATGTGCTCATTCACATAGATTTTTTTGTCGCTCAGTTGTTACGCGACGATAGCTCACAAGCCCATGCACATAGATTTTGTCGCTCAGTTGTTACGCGACGATAGCTCACAAGCTCCGATAGATTTCTCATCTTCGTTGCTCAGAGAGATAGCTCATTACTGCTCGGAGTTTTTTTTTGAAGCTTACGTTTCGTCTGATGTCTATTTGGCGTACGAAACTTAATTGTTGATATTGAGAAGATATTACCATACATAAACTCTTTCGAGTGGTTATTCGAACGGGCCGTGCAAATACTGACGCTGTGTTCGGGGGAGCCGAGTACACAGAAGGCGGCTTTTGGGGTCTTCGCTCGACGCCGGTCGCAGGTGCCTGAGAATTGGAGCCATGCTGACTGCTGCGAGGGCTCTACTTTATGACCTGTAGTCGTCTGTCATCTTGAGAGGTATGGTGCGATGTTTGGTAAATGTTAAGCCAACATCGTATTGCGCTTGTGCGTCACCGAGTCATTAGCATCAGTGAGAAAAAGAGCACGAACTCTGGACCAAATCAGTGCCAAGACTGAACTCATTGGTTAATAGAATGATGCCTGTAAATTCTGTGAACTGTAATGATTAAGAAAAAGCCTAGTTAAATTGTTAATTAAATAGGATTAAAGTCAGTGTAAGACCTTTGTGATTGGTATGAGAAAAGTATTTGAAATTGCTAAGTAGTAAATGTTATGATTAAAGCCAGTGTAACCTCGTGTGTCCTTTTGGCGGGAACATCGTCACTTTGGCGTTAGTGTAATGGGGAGTGTTTGATTTCTATTTGTGTTTTGTCTTTTGGGGGGTGATTTGTTTGTGTGAGGAATGTGTAATTTAGTGTGTCTTTTTGGTGGGAATGACGTCACTTTTGGCGTTCGTGTAATGTGAATGTTTGGTTTGCATTTGTGTTTTGTCTTTTGGGGGTGATTCTTTTGTGGGAGGAATGTCTCCAGGTATTAAAATAGCGTTATTAATGGATTTATTTGCCTTGCGTTTTCCTTAATTGGAACCTTTGCATAGTCCTTTTTCCTTCTGATATAAATCGAACCCTTCTTAGTATTGTGGACCCCTGAGAAGAGCTAGCCGGGGCATTCACTTATAACCTTTCAAAATTATTTTATGAGTATTAATTATTAACTTTTAAACCCCGTTCTGCCACAATATATACAACAGACACTTGTGCATACTGCTCAGAATTTGCATTTCTGAGCTGGAAGGAATCACTGTTAAATCTACCAGGATACCCCTCTGCCAAAACATTCATGATGTCCAGGACTCTTTCAAGGGCTTCGTTTTCTTTATGTGCAGAAGGACCACCCCCAGCCTGCTGCCTCTTCCTTCCAGCATATTTCCTTGATTCCTTTTTAAGGGAATCAAATTTTTGTCGCAGTTGTTCACAACTTCTGGGAACAGTGGATTGAGCATTATACTCTTTTGAAATTACATCCCAAGCATTGGCCTGAAATCGAGAACATTTTACCATTACATTTTACAATAACTCTTCACAATTCAACATTAGGAGTTACTTGAAAATAAATTTAAATCATACTGACCTCGTGAGATGACACAGCATCAGTCTTCTTATTTTCAACAATTTTTTAAAAATTGTTGACAATTTCTATCAACCTCAGAGTACCCTCGTACGAGTAATTGAGGTACGTAATCTGTTACTTATTATTCTTAACAGTAGTATACATTACAACTAGTATAAACTCTACGTTAATTAATAAAAAAATAATTGATAACAAAAATAATACAAAAATTAAACGAACAATAACTTTTAACAATCACTCGAAACAGTTAACACAACCTCACAACGTTAACAACAAAATAAATTATAACAATAAATAAATTTAAACGATAACCACTAACAACAACTATTAACAATAATAAGAAATTTGATTAACACCACCTTACAAACGCAACACAAAGGACACACGAGACGCAAGAGATGAGCTTAACGAGCAATAAGCAAGCAATGAGCATTATCGACAACCGCCGTGTCCAAAGAATAAGTATATTAGCAGAATTCTGTAATAAGTATTGCCAACTTGCTTTGAAATTGCGCCTGACGCCTGCTATCTGAAGTATAGTTAACCAAGGAATAAAGATATGTTATACAACGCAACTTGAAAGTTATTCTCCGGTTAGACTATTCTCGGGTAACGTAATCCGAGATTTATCCCGAGTTCGTACAACTAGCCCTAAGACAGCGACAGACAAAGGATACCACTGCCTTCCCGCGCAGCGCAGTGTTGCCACAATTAGCCATACGAATTTTTACAAAAGCCAAACGATCATGTAACTCTGCTAAATATAATNAGAAAGAAAATACAAATATTAAGAGACCAATGAAAATGACCTGTTCACATTTATAGCATTTTACGAAAAATAAATTTCTGTTGCAAGAACAGTGAAGAAACGAAGAACTATATTTATGACACAACGAGCAAAAAAATAGTATATTAAAAAAAATTGTATGTCTAGTTAGTTGCAATGTACATTACTGTTATAAATAGCACGTACAGTAATTTTAGAATATAAAAATTAAGGACATTCTGAATGACATGATGAAACTAGGACACCTTTTAATATAAATTGACAATAAATTTACTTATTTATAGAAACATGTTTCACTGAAATACAAGCTAAAATACTTTGGAAAATAATTAATACTATTCTATCTCAATTATCAGTAAAGATCAAAATGAAATAAAAATGCAAATAATGAACGAAGAATTTTTATCATAAGACACTTGGAAAGAAGGAACTATGTCAATTATTGTTTTTTATGAACTCCAAACGGAGTGATGTATATCAATCCATAGCGTGCGAGACTAAACACAAAGAAAACTTTAGGGTAAAAAACAATTAGAATTTTATTTTTGACTGTAAATACCTCTATTTTCACCACAATTACATACACAACTAGGCTGAATAAAACACGCCATTACCATTCCAATTACAATAATGTTGAAGATTGACATTCCCTTACCTTTTATTATTTCATTGTATTACAAGTTAAAAGGAAAATACGATAGATTCAAGACTGGCAATTTCAGATATTTGATTAACCATCAAAACATTAATGACAAATATGTTTTTCAAACAATGAAACATAAGAAAAGCCACTATAAAATTCTAAGTTGTATTAAAGTCATTAAGAATAACAATTTTACCAATATTTTGAATAATTAATACGACAAAATGCCATCGCAATATCCTTCCTGCAACCACAGAGGAAAAGGTACTCTTTTCCATACACATAAAAATACCCTACAAAGTTGACTCTATTAGTATCCTGACGGAAACATGTTGGAATAATATTATCAAAAACAAATAAGCAAAACAGAGTAACATACTTAAATAATTCAAATACACATGAGTTTATTCAAATACACATGAGTTGGTTCAATTTTTAATTTTTAGAAAACAGATTGAGGTTTTCACGTAAAATTAGAATTCATGCAAACATTTTAGTATTGTGTCTTATGAGCTGATCTGGTGCGTCTAAATCTGATAAATTTGTAAGGTTCTCCAAGATATTTGGTAACAACATAAATTTGTTATTCATACATAAAGTTTTGTTGATTGCAGACAGGTAAGTGATCACTAGTCAAGTCAAAGTACTGGTATACGATGGATAGAACAGTATCCAGTAGTTCTCATTTTATGATTTGTGTCCACACCTTACTGAAATTCAATGATAATGTAGTTCTGGGAAGAAAATTCTTATTTAATAAAATACATGTATTCATTTCAAGGAGATAACAATGAAACAAGAGTTTACCACGTATACCTCGTTCAACATGGAACTTGTTCAACACCTGAATGGACATCAATTAAACTTCTAAAATTTTACAAGATACAATATATTGTACTTAAGTTGCATTAAGAGATTTTTGTCGAGAAGTGGTCTGCATAAATCTATGTCAGATAAAGATTATGAATATATTCTGCCTGTATGAACCCCCATGCACACATTGTTAATACACACCTGATTAATGCAATTACTTCTTAAGAACATTAAAACCCTTCATCGTTGTGGCACGGTCTCTGAGACCATTTGAAGCAATAATGTTTTTAATGTTTCCATATTGTTATACCTTTTTGAACTCTTTCTTAATAGTTTCTTCATGTACAAAGTTGTGATGAAGACATAATTTGAAGAAGAAAAAAAACAATAAAAAGTCCTGAGGCAGGTCACACCATAGCCGACATACGCTGTTATTTATAAATCAAAGGATTAAGTCCAGATACAGATTTTTTGTCTTTTGAGCTCTTATAGCATTAATTTCTCTCCGCAAAACGAAAGAAATATCCAGATTATCATTTAGAATTTTGTGATATTCAATAAAAGCAATATCATTGATTTTTTCATACATACCATCTTTTAGACACATGTTACTGCACATAACCAGATCCAAAGCAGTTGTATAACCTGTCTTTGTCCAAGCTCTCTCGAGTCACTTAGAATTTTCAAATGTGATTCTTGCATTGGGTGATAGATTTTGTACAAAGTGAAGAAACGACATAAAATGTTGCTCCAAAACATATATCACACTGAGTAGATGTCTAAATGAATTTTAGTAATAACTAAGTCCTCTGTACGTACATTAACTGTTTGAAGAAAACTTTCAAAACGAAGAAGTACCCACCTAAAATTTCAAATGATGATAAATTTTTACAAACAATTTTTGAAACATGTTATTTATTTGAAACAATTGAATTATGTAAACCTAAATGACATAACTTTTCAATTTCCTGTCATCCATATCACTACAATTTTTTTTGTTCAAAGAATGAAGGTATTATCCAGAGAATGTCAAAGAAGTTTCTCTCATTATAAACACTTGTCGACAATATGTTATGTAAGTAGTCACAGAGAGGAAAGCAAATATTTATTTTCAAACTCCAGACCTCTACACTGCGCGAAATCTTTTAAAACGCATCGAAAATATACGAAGTGGCTACACTACGGAACGAAGGATCGCGGTTAAACAAGTAATAATATTCATGGAGTTTCTATATTTTTACAGTGACTTTATAGCTCATAGAACACAAAGAAATTAAGCGTGAATCTTCCTTGATTAATAAAGTAATAAAGTGATAAAATCAAAATTAAATATCGGAATAATCCTACATTCAAATTACTTAATTGCGCCAATAATGACGAATTAACATTATTTTGGCAGGTATTGTGTTAATATATATGAGCACCTCCAGAAATTATGTAAGCGTTTGCTACCAGGGAATGTTCAAAATAGATTTATTTCCACAAGTTTATTCAGTATACATATGAAACGAACTTGCTATAATTCGCTAAGTAATAAAAGTTGTTCAACAAATATTCTTTGTGGTTGCGTCATAGACTACATTACAACCTTGTGAGTTTGGCGAAAATACGAAACACCAAGAATTTCTCTGAATGTTGTTTGTGGTCAAGTCTCTGGAAAACAATTAGCCTCAGCTTTCTCTCATTATAATTACTTCTACGTTCATATTAATGGCTCAAATGACCGGAATCTTACTGGTCCCATTAAATTTGTTATTCATAGAGTTAGGATAATATTTATAAACAATATTTCGTCTGGAGATGGAAAATAACTTGCTACAAATAAAACGAAACAAAAATAATCACTATAATAATGGTTTTTGTTATTGGTTTCTACTCACAAAATGTAATTATTTAGTTGCGTCCATTCTCCAAGTAACTGGATTTGGTAATCGTAAGTATAGTTGTAATTAGATGTATATCTTTCTACGCCCGGTGGGTTTCCTACCTTGTTGACGTCATCAGATAAGAAATATTCTCGCTTGGCTTGAAACTTGAAGTAAAACCATAGATAAGGAAGAACTCTTCTTCATTCACTTTTACAATTAGAATCATCAACAATAACTGGCGGGGTTTTCCTGCTTCCCGCAGATGACCTCATACACTTGCAACAACAATTTTTATATAATGTAATACATTACAATGCTAGTTAGCCAGTGAAAATAAACAATACAATAATAAATATTGTAGAATTTTGTAAGAAATGCAAATAAATTAATGCTGCAAATCGAACATCTAACATTTCACCTAGCGTCGCACTGTGGTTCGGAGAGCTTGGTGGGCTGGGCAGAAGTTAAAAACGTTGGGAAGTTGTTTATAAATTTGTATAGAACGGTTTCTCGGGTTGCTGATCTGAAATCCGACCTTATAAATGAAAATCCAAAATGACAGTACGAAATGACGACCTATCTTTAAAAAATGTGTTAAAATGAAGGGAAAAGACGGGAAGAAAAGGGTTTTTGAAGAATTCGAATAATTTATCACAATTTAAGAATTAAAATTAATTAATTATGCAACATAAGAACAAAAAAATATTAAAGTTATCCTAAAGTTACAACTTTATTTACAATGTCCACAATTCAACTCACGTTTCCAACGCTACGCTCTTCAGCATTACCTACATGACGTCCCTAACGAGGTATGGAAGATAAGATGTTCTGCACTTTGGAAATACATACATCAATGCCTCGGAACCAATTTTTTCATTTTTTACCAGCCTTCTAAGCACCTTGAACCACCGTGCGTAGCCCAGGGTTGTCTTCCCGGGACGAGTTGGTCTCTTCCTTGTCGTATCACGCAATTTCTACAAATTTTATGAAAAGTTTTCGTTTGTGTACCTAAAGAAACATCGCATCCAATTCCCCGTATCACCGGGCGCTTCCTATTCTTAGTAAACTGCTAAATAAATTATTGATGGAAGAGTCGGACAGTTCTTCCCACTAGGAATTGTTAGTATATAATTATAATCATAAACACACATTACATAGTTTTCTTCTACTAATAATAATAGAAAACTAAGTAATGTGTTCTTATTATCTGTTATTATCATCAATAAATTTCTATTTCCCGCATTGTGTTTTCACGAAAGACGCGTGAATTTTTGTTCGTGAGTGATAGCTCGTTCAATACTATTTTACCAAATTTCGTTAAGATATGAATGTCCATCAAATGTAATAGATTTGCCATAATCTCTTAATATTCAAACATGTAACCCTTAATACACTCATCTTAATTTTAATCATACCGTTGCAATGAACTTCATACGACTTATTATTAATGAATCCCTGTTCATCCTTGTTGCCTCACTGTTTGTCTTGCTGGCCATATTCCAAACCGCAAGCCTTTTGTTTTACCCACTAGAAATTGTTATGCGCATTTTCCTACATTCTTTCCGCGATACATTAATTGTTTTACTTTCCTTGTCCTCAAAATCTCTTCTGTTGTTTTCATGTATAACCATACAAACGTCACCCGAATACGCCAAGGTATTTCCTACTTAACCTCTACATTCTTCCAAAGACTTAAGTAAATCTGTTGTTACATTTCAAATCAAGAGTCTTGTGCTACAGTTCTGTGGGTATCTTTTGGTTCTTTTCAGTATTATTATGTCAAATAATTTTTGGGAGAGAGAAAAGAAAAACATCGATTATCATATGTGATTAGAAACAATGAAATGTATAAACGTATGCTCCTTGGTAACTTCCCAGGGATAAATATAGACTTCTCGGGAACTTCGCAGGTCAAAACACATAATTGCTCTCTATAACCGCAGGACAAGAGAACAAAAACACATTTAGAATGATGATCATAACCATTCGTGAAGATATTGTGTAGAGAAATAGCTCATTATTCTGAAGTCATCATAGTAGGTGAAGCTATGTTTGAACGAGAAACTATACAGATATAATCTTGCAGGACATAGAGTACCTTTTTTATTTATAACTATTTTAAATTTAGAAATCTAATCTTAGGTACATTCGTGCAAGCTCGTGAGTGAATTTCACCCCCAAAAAGTTTCACTCCCAGACGCCCTTTAGGATTTCACCTCTGGCTCCAAGCGTGGGAATATATTCCCGTCATCGACAACGATGTGTCTTGCACAACGTGTCTAAAGAGGGTGCGGGAAACATGTAACTTTTTAATTATCTCGAAAATAAAAACGTAATAAATGAAACAATAGGAGGTCGTCTCGTCTTATAACGCTCTAAAGTAAGATGCTTCCATTGTGTGATTTGCTCCATCCGGTTACACAGTCAAGGAACGCAAATTTTCTGGTACATTTGCACATTAATGTACACGATGATTAAAACTTTATTCTAAAAATAACCAGCGAAATAAATTACTTGTATCCACTAATATTTATAATTTAGAACTTTTTTGTATATTATTGGTTTTACTTCGTAACATACACGAAGAATATTTATCAAATTCATTTTTTTCATAAATTCAAATATTTATCAAAATACTCCCGCTAGCTGGCTGGCAATATTGTACGTTAGAGAGAAATTGTCTTCTCAATTTCTAGTCATCAACTACCATATTATTTAGTCGTGAATTTAACAATTTGATATGCGAGGCAAACTGAAGCTGGCTACCAAAACAGTAGTTCTTCACAAAGTATGGGGTGTGTGATGATGACCAATTGCTTGGAAATAATCCTATTAGCGTCTAAACCACATAGTACCACAAAATATTTATTTACAAAATCTATCTATTTAGATAATTGCTTACCATATTATATGTAGAGTTTTGTATTAAACACGTGGAAAGAAACAAAAGTCACAATATCAGTTCAATTGATGTTCTTGGGACATCTTCGTTTCTTAAATACTTCCCAACTCCGTGTACTCTCCTGTACCTTTTATAACTTTTTTCACGTAAGTAAACATCTTTTGCGCCTCCTGTTTTCACTTTAGTTTGGCACACACCGACACAAATCTATGTGCGCTACCGTACACACCATGTCGCCATAAGTTGCCATTAAGAAATGCACATATATTTTGTAAATAACACGACGTACGAAAATGATTTTAGGCAATCGGTACATAATTTTAATTGTACACTGAAATTATTGGTTTGAAAATGGTTTACCGGTATATTAGCACATCACAAACAATCCACATTTCACATTTTATTTTGAGTTGCATTGTGAGATTATTTAGAGACAAGAAGTTAAAATCACCTACCATTCGCGTAACTTCATTCACTATTTATTTATTTATTTGTTTTACATTCAGCGTTCTGCTTCGTCGTCTTCGTTGCAGTGCAAAACGAGTCTGTGAGATCCAAAATTTATGAGCGAACACTCAAAAATTACAATTTGGGGGGCAATTGCCCACAGTTTTCAGTGAGCTACATTGCCCGCTACTAGGGATTTCCGAAATCCCGGGGGCTATTACCTACCAACGAGTTTGAGATATACCAATTTTGTTACATCGTAATAATTATTACTGCATCTCATAAAATAATCCTAATAGTACAGATCTTTTTACAAAAGTATATGCTAAGGTATAATATATATATATATATATATATATATATATATATATATATATATATATANTGTGTTCATTTACAGTGAATACTTAAAATGAATTACTGTTTCATAACTATTTTAATTCTTCATTATAAAGGAGGAACCATCCAGAAAGTGTAGCCCTGAAACTACATGGCGTAATATCCAGCAAGAAATACGGATATTTCATAATTTTAGAATTTCCGAATAAATTGAGCAAACTAAAAGTAATGATGGGTTATTGAACTTTAATACTGCGGAAATGATAACGTCAGTTCAGCTCAGGACGTGTAGAGATGGACGTTAAGAAACGTCAAGATATAATGTGTCATAAGTCATTTTTCTACATGCATTGCGGAAATCTAAAGAATTTAAAGTGGAGAACGGGTTTTAACCAATTAGACGTATCCGTTTAAAGGAAAATTTTTCTGGCATATACCCACAATGAGAGTTGAATTTCTAAACGAGAAGGCAAGTAATCTTTCCAGTTTTCGCCATTCGTTAATGGTGATGGAGTAAGCGAGGAGATCGAAACTGGTTATACACAGGAAGTGGGGCAGCAGACAATTCTGGTTTATTTTAAATCTTCATTTTGTTGACGTTATAGGAGCAGAGTGGAATCTAATTAACCTATTTCACCACCTGTTTTCCCAAGAGCTATACCTGTTGTTGACCTCAACTTTGCTCTGTATCGGTCTACGCGGAAATCACATACGAAAGAGAAAGGTGGTTGATTCAGTTTTTGATCAATCATTGGGAAAATGAGTCACATAAATTGCTTTCTGTGCATCAGTTTAGTCATCCCTATAATCTGGAAAACATATTTCTACGTACATATTAAATAAATTCACACTTTGAAATAAAAGGCTAAGCGTTTGGACGTCGTTCCAGAAAGACGAAAGTAGAGGTTATTGAAAATTTAAATTAGAATATTGCCTTATTCCTTTTTATTTAAAAAAAATGTTAAATTTTGCGAAGTTTGGTTTCAAAACAAACAAACAAAACATAATATACTGGACTAAACAGTCCATAAAATATTAGATTCAATATTCCATAAAATGTGTTCGCTTGTCCTGTTTTGTTCTGTCGTGTTCAAAATACTATAAAGAAATCTTACTTGACTAACCTAAAGTTAATTTATCACAAAATTATTGAATGGAAAAAATTAAATGTTTTAGATAAAATTATCATATTTATTCAAAAGACTGCAAATTACCGGAAGTATAAAAAGATAAAATAGAGTGAAATATTATAATGGAATAGTTAATTTTTAAAAAGTAATGAATTGTAGACGCCTATCTTAAACGATATATACGAGACACGAGCCAAAACTTCAAGAAATGGAAAATATTTTACATGTTTATGATTTGTAAACATAATTATGACTTTATGGCTTGTAAGTGAAATAGAGTCCACTATATTGAGTTTTGAAAATGTCTCATTAAGTACACAAATAACATTTAAAGATTTAGTTTTGTGATTTAAAAGAGGGGATTATTGTTAGAATTCAGTTTCAATTTTCCATCGTGACTCAATACCAAAGGATAGAGGATTACTAACCATCCTATGTAGAAAAATGGTGAGTAGGTCAAGTTCGAATTGCTGAAAGAGTAAAAAGGAATGGAACATTTGGTAACGTAGAAAGTTGTGTAAGTCATTCCATGGTAATCAATTATGGGAAACAATTTCTGAAGTATTCAAATACAATTTGCTTTATAATACAAATCTTGTGTAACCCCCATTATTACTCCTTAAATGCATCATAAGCAAAATTCTTTATTTTGTTAAGAGATTGACTTCAAGAATTTGTGTATCCGTGCATTCACGGATGAGTTATTACAAAATGTTTTTGGGGCGGAGTTCGTGAACAAGATACCATTGCCTGATAGACATAGTTTATCTATCACCTGTGTTAGTACAGATATAATTTAAAATACATTCTTCATAATACGCAAAAAACATCCTTACTTAAAAAATTTTGTTACTCCCAGTTACATGTGATACATGTCTGTGTTAGCTTTGAATTTTTTTCCGACAAAGAATTACTTCATATATTCTGATGTAAATAAAACCTTCTCTAAAAAGTTATTGCGTATGCAAAGATTTGTGTTACTTTAAAAAATAAAAAGTGCGCAGAATCAAGCTCAGACGGGAATGTGAGTGTCATTTCTAATTGTAGAGGGTGCTGCCGAAGCATAGAAAAGATAGATCACAAATTTTTTAGTTGCATCTGTGTATTCGGGGGTATGATATATATTTAAAACATGCGACAATTCCTCTCCATTCCTTTGCAACGTGGAAGTGATATCTTTGAAAGTGACTTGTTCCCGACGGAAGAGATCGCCGCGCTCACTACGCGCTTTGCAAGTGTCAAATGACCGACCAGAAACGCGCACGCTCCTGGTCACGAACGCGACCAACTCGCAGCGGAGGCGAGAGAGACACGTGACCCTGCTGCTTGCTTTCGCTTTCGCGCCACTTTCGCTGAGTCTCGCCTCCCCCCCCCCNATTTCTCTAAGGTATTGGAACTGAGCCCACTCAGTGCGTTCCGGAAATCGCTTCGACTGAGTACAGTAGGAACTCTTTGGTATAACGCTGGTCCAGTGGATAACAAGTAGAAATGGATCCCAACACATTTCCACCGTCGTATGGATTTCATGAACAAATGACCCTCTTTTCAACAGACAACCTTTAATCACAACACTTTAAATCCTCTCCATTGAATTACATATTTACACTTTAAAATATTAATGCAATGTTCCGACCCTTGTTCTAGGTCATTATCAGGTTACTAAAACTTTATGAAAGTTATGTAGGGTCAGTGACACAATGTCAATTCCAAACCAAACTCTGAACGTTGAATTTTTGAATTATGGATTTTGAAGTGTTAACATGAAATTTAATGAAGTGGTTTTAAAGTGTTGTGATTAAAGGTTGTCTGTTGAATTAAGGGTTGATTTTGTTCATTCAAGAAACGGATCCCATATTTGAATTTTAAAATATTAGTATCTAACAAAACTGAATGCGCATTTGCAAGCAGATATTTAAGCTAGTTCATAGTTAATTATTTATTTTAAGTTTATATATACTCATCTAAAACACACCCTAATCATCTTCAATTTCCCTCTCTCAACGAAGCCCTTGATGCATTAATCTTCTTCTATTTGCTATTTCTATATGCCTACTTTGAAAGGTGTTGTAATAAATTTTCGCAAGTTTATGACCTCATACCCTTGCTGTCCTCAACATCGTTACATGATGAATGATGCTTTATTGATTGGATGAATGAAGGATACATTTTCATTTTCATTCACGCCTTTCACGGTATTTGAATGCATAGCATTGGACCAAGGTTCATATGGAATGTACACTTCTTCAGACCAGAGTTTATATTACCATTTACATCGTCGCTTTATTTCGAAGAACATTACATGACCCAACTTCCACTCTCAAATTAGGATATGCCATATTTTATTTTCGGTCTTTTACTTTTAACGGGTAAAAACGAAATTCACCACATAAGTGTCCGTAATTCTCTACAATGTCGTGCATAGATCTTACCAATTGAGTGCCGCACCAAACAGTTAACCACTCTCTTCTCCCAACAAAACTACATAAAAATGCTCGATTTTTATTAGAAGTGGAATAGTTGCTCTGATAAAGACACACATTACTTTAAAAAGTTTCATAGTAAGACATCATAGTCTAAATTTATTTGTTTATCAATCAGAAAATTACAAACAACAATACAATTGTCGATTTGCACTCCAGCAGAGGTAAACTAAGTAACCTGTGCGCAGGACTGATGCACTTGCATATCATACTTATACTACTACTAGTTATTTTCAAAAAAATATATGATGAGTGCCCTTTTGTACTTTTAGGTGTTGTATTACCCATTTTTAAAATTTAATTTTTGTAAATCTTCTAACGCTATCTAAATTTATTCAATCAATTGGTAATAGATTGAAAAGGTTGATTACAGTAATATAATTATTTTTTGTGCTTACAGTTTTTGATATTTTTGGTATCTGGATGTTTTTTTTTCTCCTTGTTCTACTTTTTGAATTTACATAGCTGTTACTAAGGCTTCTAAAGACATGAAGTAAGGATTCGTAAGCAAATAGTTGTCTTATACTTGCTTATGAATCGTTATCTTACAACTATATGAAATGCTTTGAATAAGAAAATGACGCCGTGCAGTCAAAATGGAATTTGTACTGCATTAGCACGGGTCCATTGTTTGTGTTGACTCAACTTGAAAACGTACTATTTGGGGTCACGTTCATAAGGTAAAGGACTCTGACCTTTCGAAAGGATGTTGGACACGTGCCGAACGCAGTAGATGACGATCCGTCCTAAAATGTTATTATATGAAAAATAAAACGATATTTTTCATAATAGAACATATTAGGTTTATTTTAATGTACACATTATAATTTCCTATATTACAGAACATTTGGCAGTTAAAATTATATCACATGGATAATTTGACAAATTTCATCCGTAATGCAACTAATGGATCTAAAAAAGTGTACTTCTCGTGACCATATTGGATGGACACATTACAAGGGTGGGACCCATTGAAAGAGGCCTTACGGATTGTTGTGTCCTGACTCATTAACAGGGCTATAACACAATTAAAGAGGTAATCAAAAACTCATTGGATATCCTAGATCCATAAACGATGACTCATTAACAGATGTACCCGTAGTGGACTATTTTTTTCAATGAAATACAACTAGACACAGGATGAATTATAAGGTATGATAAAATAAAAATAATAAAAAAACTCGGAAAGCGGTCATGCAGTGCCATGTCGTTTGGAATAAAAAGTATTTGATCCAATACTTCATAATATAGAGTATCGGCAATTCCTTAACGAGATCTTCGATTTTAGATTAATAGTCGAGGAAGTCTAGATCCTTTGAAAATGGACCCTGAATTCATTAAGTGGCATGTCAACCCTTAAATAATGAACTTCTTGAACCTTTCTAATGAGAATTTAAGCAGTATAAACAAGGTAGGTTCTAATTCCTCGGAACAATACATGTAGATCGAAAATGTAGATTTGGTGAATCAGGTTAATACTGTGAAGACAAACACGTCACATAAAATTAATGTATTTAAGTTTATTTCGTCAAGGAGTTGTCTGATCTTAAGAAAGATATGCCAGATTATGTTTGTAAAAAAATATATCATGTGGATTAAACGATAAAAGAGAGCGAAAAGACGACAATATGTGAGATTTATCTGTGTCTTATTGGGAGCATTAAGAACGCATGATTTGACATCTGCAGAGTTTCTTAATATTACATGATCACCTTAAGGCTTCTGAACGCTAACATTAGGCAAAGAATTGCGTAAGGATATTTCGTCAAGTATTGCGCAGTAGTCGTTGGTCATGAAAGCTGTAGAATTTGATGGTCATAGCGTCACGTCTTTCAGATTACAAATTAAAAGATGTTCAGCACATATTTTTTTAACTAAATAAGTACTTTATTAACACGTATACAATTACAATCTAGTAAAAAATGCAGACTAATGAGCAATTTTAATTTAACTTACTAAAAAATAAAAAATATTTTTACAAAAAATAAAAACTCATGATTTCACCCACTGGTGGCTCTTAATTAGTTAATAATTTATTGCACATCACTAATAACATAAAAACTCAGCAGAGTTCATATGGTTTCTTTCTTTTAAGTCTACGGGTCTCTTCAAAAATGTCCAGGAGCTGAATTGCTTCTATATTTACATGTTGATGCAATCTCTCTTCGTGTTTTTGCGCAAATTGTTTGATGACATCATTCACTGACTGCATTTGTAAGTCCCTATGGAGTTGTTCAGCACAGATTGACTTAGAATTCAAACCATTTTAGCATTCAGAACGCTCGGTCACGTCAATACAGAATAACATTCATCTATACTACTGCAGGATAAATTTGGAACGATACTCATCAGGTCGAGTCTTCATAAACAACATTTTTGAGCTATTGACTTTCTTTGAATTAAGTTTCGAATTCCAGGGACGTAAGATACATAAGGTGACATCAACAGAATCATCTTTTATAATTTTACTTATTATTATTCAAAATGTCACTCATAATTTGAGAACGCCAAATAAATTACGGGATCAGTACAGTTATAGGGTGAAAAGTGTTAAGGTCTGAAAGAAATAAAAGATAAGTATTCACTCGAACGCATTTAAAAGTTCATTATATTGTAATTACAAGCGATAAATTGTATTCGGTTTTTAAGGATTTACCGGAATACATAAACATTAAAAGAGAGGTACTCCGCTTCCCCAAGAACATTATCTAGTACAAAAGTCGCAGCAAATGTTATCAATGTTCAATGTTAAATATTCAGTTTAATCGCTTAGATAAATAAACGCTTAGTTACTTCCGTGAAATTTAATAGTTCTTCTCACTTAGGTAGAGGAAAAATTGTTAATTGTGATTGAGTCATGAAAAAAAACGAAGGATGATTGGGGAGTTCTGGTTCTCGACAGTCGCTAGTAACTGCGCACAGCAACTTCATAGGATTATTGACATGGGGGCAAAGAGACACACTTTTCAGTATTTCTCACGTTTGTGGCTTGAAAATGGAGAGTTCAAATTAGATGGTAAATTGGTAAGAAAAAAAGGAAAAAAATCTATATTTCAAACTCCGTGTTTTGAAATTTTTTGAAACTTTGTTTTCGAACGCGGGTAAAAATTCGGAATCCTGAGTTTTGCCTCACCAGTGAAAAGAAAAGGGATCTTTCGGAACAGCAACAAATTTAAAGAAAAAAACAACATAAGAGTACGTAGCGATGAACGTAATGTACAAAACTTCTTATCATCAAATCACACACCGCGAGTTAGTCAGTCTGAACTCTAAAGAGAATAATGGGAGAACCCAGAGAATTTATAGAGTTTGATCTCTCGTCGACGAGGGTGCGTTTTTTACTTTCTCATATACCTAGTATATAAAAAGTTTATTAATCGTGAAAAAATTCGAAAGCGAGATTTCGACGGAAATATCCGTCTTGAACCGAAGACGACCCTGATTCTAAAAAAGTGGTTTTTGGTATAATATCCCTCCGTCTGTTCGTCCGTCTGTATGTCTGTGTGTAGCGATTCTGAGTTAACAGATGAAACAACTTAATTCGTATTTACGGTAGAATTTACTTATTGTCGATGTACGTGATTTAATTTTTTACTTTAAAACAAATTGTACTTCACATAAAGGTCAAAGTGCTCTTTTGAATGTTACTCAAAAACCACTCCAAAGATTTTACTTAAATTTTCTGTACGTAAAGTACAATTAGTATGTTTTACATCCGCATTAACTATGTCGCTTGAAAGTTTGGTAAAATAATTCCTGTCTGCTGCATTTACACATTAGTTTACCGGTTATAGAAGCTTGAATAATATTTAGCCGGGTAAATGGACCATGCAGATGTAGAATACACTTTTCGCAAACTGAAATGAAAGATATGATAATGATAAAATACATAGGATGACAGCAAACGCATTGCAAATACGAAAATACATCAATTTCTCTCTAAAAAGAAATTACATTTACATAACATTTTTTACGATATTTATAAGACTGTTATATGTTGCTACATGTTTTGAAATAGTATTCTGAATATTTATTTTATTTACAAATTTCAAATAAAAGAGAGTAATAAGTTCATCTAGCGACTTTGAGCATGAATAGTGCACTGGAAGACGACCAAAATATAGAAGACCAAGCCCGAAACCACCATAGAACTTTCACCATAGAATTTTTTCTCACTCTATGCTGCAGACGGAGAATCGTATATGAGAAAGTATGTGCGGCGGTTTGGCACTCTCTAGTTAGGATTATCGACTGGAAACTGTCTCCGTTAAGAATCGGAAGAATACGTAGTTAAGGTCGGTATGATGGTAAGTACATGTCTTCTTTTATATATCTATTTATCTATGTATCAATCTATCTACAAAATGTACCTCAAAATGTGTACTGGTCATAAATGGTCTTTTACCGATCTGAAACGGCAAGACAAAGAGAGGAAAAACACAACGAAGTCCGTATCTTAAGACGAAGGTTCGCATTTCTACAACTGCTCCATAAATGAGCGAATTTTTTCTTTATTTATTGGCACTGGAAAAAAAATAATTCCCAACTATCTTATGATACGCAGAAACTCGTAAATTATTATAGTACTAAATCAAAGTATCCAAGAAATAATGAGTGATCACGTATTACTATCTGAAAACCATACAGATATGAAAATACTGAATTGATAACTCAGTCAATAACATTGATGACACGTGAACACCGTAAGGTGATAATAGCGATTACCATTACTACAAACTAAATGGTCGACGCGGATCTATTGGTCAACTCTACCGGAATAGCAGTTGCGAAAATATCTAAATAGTCACAAAAAAGTTGACCAAGGAGCTGCGATTAGTATTTCTGTTTCTTTGAGTTCTTTCAGCTCGATCGACGTAGCACTAGCCAACGTTGTATGTTTTCTATGCCAAAATAGTTGAAATAATCGTCAGAGATGAATTGAGGGTTGCCTGGGAAACTTTAACCAAAAGAGTAAGGCACTTTTTGCAATTGTCACTCACACCTGTCTCTGAGATCGTATCGAAATGAAACTAACCTTAGATCCTAATTCCATCTTTGAAAAGTACGACTAAAGTTTTGTATCATTTCATTCAGTGAATTCAAACAACGTAAAAATAAAAGTCGTCTATTTGTTAAATCAATGATAATCTTAATTAAGGATTCCAATGTATGTACCACTCCAATATTAGTAAATCACCAATGCTAGTGAATAACATACGTACTATCAATGGCGATTTGAGGAAGAATTCGAGCAAAATCACAAAATTCACTCCAGTTAAGTTGTGAGTGCATGATAATACAATGGTTATTATATTGTACTTTGTCTTGTGGACAACAATATTACGAGGGGGGAACTACATTTATGATTAAGACACTAAAGATGCACCAAAATATTTACTGAAAACAATAACTCGGGATGAAAAACATTGTTTATGCATATTTTTTGATATTCAAAGTGCATTTGACAGTGCAGAATGGAAAGTGATAAAGGATACTAAAAGGAAGGAAAAGGTGCCATAATATCTAATACAGATAGTTCACTCCTACTTCGAGGACAGAACATTCCTATTCGAAATACCAGGGAAGAGAATATTAAGGGAACTAAATATAGGATATCAACAAGGATCGTCTAGTGGTCCATTACATTGCAACTATGTCATAGAGAATGTGTTATGGGATTAGAAAAGAATGGATGGCTGGATTCGTATATGCGGATGATCTAACATTGATAGTGACAGGAAATAGTAGGATGCAAATAGAAAAAGGTCAGAATGCAGATGATAGATGTAATGAAGTGTGTGATAAATTGAATTTAACGTTACCTGAGGAAAAAACACGCATAAGGCGCGTTAACAAAGGTGTTATAATACACGAGTAAACTTTTGATTTGAGGAACATCTGACTTATGTGAGGTAAAAGTACAGAAGATATATTTCAGAATGCAAAGATAGGATTCATGAAATATAATATAAACACCAGAGATTTTAAAACCCTCTATACTAGAGCTGAAAGTCCAAAAATAACATTTAGGTATAACATATGGAGATACAGAGTAGTCAATGTCCACTTTGAATGTAAATTAAGAAGTAAGGAGAGGATATGCTTAATAAAAATGATCAGACGTAATAGAACTGTGTCAAATAAAGTCATAGCTGGAATTATGCCTATCGATTTGCGAGTACAAAAGTTCAAATACAGATCCATATTAAAGAAAGATGGGAAGATAATTGTAAGTGACAAAGAAATGGAGCAGGGGTGAAGAAAACAAGGAGGGAATTAACCACATAGCTGATTAAGGAATGGCAGACGAGATGGAAGAATAGTACGAAAGGGAGGAGAGTATATAAATATATTGATTTAGTCATGTTCGCAAAAAAGAAATGTTTAAACCATCTAGAATGCTAATAGATATCACGACAAGACATGGGAAGTTTGGATATTACACGAAAAGAATAGGAAGAGCTGATGATGGATGTCAATATAGGTTACGGAACCACCATAACATATATTGTGGGAGATACGCAGAAGAAAGAGGATGGTTTCAAAAGAATGCGGTACAATAGATATGTTGGAAAATAGGAATATGAGAATAGGTTTAGGAAGTGAAAGGAAATATAATTTATTTTAAGAGTATGTAGATAGAATAGAAATGATACTAGATGCGTAGCAGACGAGGCGGTTTGATCTAGACATAAAGAAATGTAAATACTAAATATATGTATGTGGTTAGCAATGTACATGACCAAAGATGTAAAAGAAAGAAAACTTGATGCAGGCAAAAAATGTGTGGGAATAAAATTGGTAAAAAATGACAAAAAGCAAAAGAAGAAGAGACAAATAATAATAATAATAATAATCCAAAATAAAACAAAAAATAATATGTATAAAGAAGATCGTAAAACAATTAAAATGCTGATTGAATAAATGGGAAGATTTAATGTTCCACAATGGATGTGTCACAGAGGCTTTGACTGTAACACGAAATCAAAGAATGGTGTTCATCAGATAAAAGAAACAAAACCCAGAAGTTTCCGCGTCTGATGAGAATGCAGCAAAAGACCCAAAATAAAAAGACACTCTGACCTCATAAACACCTGGTAGACGTGAATTAATAACGATTGTATGAATGAATCTTAACACACATACACACGATAAAAATCGGTTGCTTTCTAGGAATGAAGTTCAAGGATTCTTTCTGACAGACATGGCCGAGGACAGCAAGTGCCTTTTTAAAGGTTTGCACCAGGAAGTTAAGGACTGACAAGTTACTCTCACACAACATAATGAACATCACTTATTTAGTTTTCCCCATGTCGTTGACCATGAACAAGACACGATGAAAGGGAAATTGCAAAATCTTCTCTCCAAGAGGTAACTTTTATATAATATTCATTTTTCTCCCATCATGCTTCATATGAGGTATCGGTACCAATATATTTTTTGAACTGGGAAAACATAGTAATCTTACAGTTTAAAACTTGTAACATCTACTTTGTGAGCGCGAAAACTTTTTATATTAGGAATTCTATTCCAACTGGACAAAAATTTTCGCGAAGTCACAATTCGGGGTTCATAATTCAATAACACGTTCAGTGAGTGAATTATGGCAAAATTGATTACGTAAAGTAAGAAGTGCGTGTTTTTACGCGGAAAAAGAGGGTCACCATAAAATACTGATTTTATTGAATCAGAAGATTGCGTTATTCAGATCACGTCGTGAGTCAACATATTGTAATGGTTTATTTGTAGTGTGGGGATTGAAGAAGTGGAGAAAGAGAAAGAATATATATCCCCGTTCCACAAATAAATATTACTAAAAGGTAAGTTTCAAGAAGTGAACAGGACTAGTTTATTTCCGTAGTATGACAAAGGTCAGTAGAAATAGTTAATGACCAATGACGGCGGAGGCACGCGAATTGGTAAAGTCCGTGATCTTCCTTGAAGAGAACTGTTGTTTGTTAGGAGTATTAACTCACGAGTTCGGCGTCGGTACCGAAGTCTTGATCACTATGAGCTGAGAGCGGAGACGTGATATCACACTGACGCTGGTTGAGTGCACACTGACACGAGCTGAGAGCGGTAGCGCACTGACACGAGCTGAGAGCGGTAGCGCACTGTCACGAGGTGAGTCAAGTAGCGTGCTGACATGTATCACTCTTGGTGACGGTATCGTTTATTCATAACATAAGCGATACGCCGGATTTTGACATGCGTTCTCTGAATTCGTGGAGCGTATATGTAGGAGTAAGTGACTGCGGCTCCTACAACTGCTTCATCAAAGAGCAGTTGCATGCGCTGAATGATGCTCTTCGCCCCCTCCTCAAGAAAATCCTTCGTTTTTCCCAGAGAGTCACCAACATTACATATATGTCTCCCGGGAAGCGGGTGCGATGGGCATCAACGAGTTGTGAAGAGAAACGGACTTCTGGGTCATCGACGTCGCCTTCAAGCTCTTTTTGAGCAAAGACCGCCACGTCCGCGAATGACCATCTTATCGCTCAAGAGCGAAGCAGCGCACTGCCAGGAGGCTGCTCCGGAAGAACCTACACCGGCGGCATATCTCTCCGGTGAGACCAATGACTGGCGCCCACCGACCGCCTGCTTTTGGTTGCGGGCGCGCAAAGCCAACGCACGCGTCGGTGTGAAGTGGACCTACGACGGCGCCACCCAACCATCGCGCTGCCCAGAGGTACCATCGGTACCCTAAACCGTGACGTTGACGCCGATGTCACGCAGCCAGAGGCAGAGACGTCTGGCGGCGTAACTCCAATCCTTATTGTCGCAAAACAACGCTACACAATAATGCGCAGACTCAAGGAGTGGAACCAACGTTGCCACGACACTGCCTGGCGAGCGCTCGCCGACCAAGGAAGGACCGCTCGCTGCCTCACCAGCTGCGACATGGTCAGCCACCGAGCCATCGACTATGGAAAAGGGCTTCAATGGCGTGACCGGTGGGCTACGACACCGCCGCTACCTTGGAGGAGGAGGAGACAAATCCGCTGCCGGTACATCTGCGTAGACGCCAACGGTGCACTGCGTGCGGAGACACTAGCTCACGTGCTTTGCATTTTCCCGTCTCACTCGGCGCAGTGGCAGCTGCGTCACAACAAAGTCGTGGCCGCAATCAAGGAGGTGACCATGATGAGTGGCCACACCCTTCTGGCAGAGAACCGGTCTGTGGCTGGATGCCGCCCTGACCTCGTCGACCAACTTCGAGGTGTCGGTACCATTTGCCAACTACCCGGCGAAACTTGGTGAAGTGCGCAACAACAAAACTAATAAATACCAACATTTGGTGGCGCACTTCTCCGCGTATGGAAACAGGGAATTCTCCATCGCTTCCATCATCGTGGGTTCATTGGGAGAGTGGCCACAGAACAACTGGCGACATCTCGCAGACATCGCCCATGTAGGAACACATTCCTACATATATAGCGAAACACATACCTCAATACGTATGATGAACTCCATTCATGTAATTAACACACGAAAACGTTACATGTAGCCACAAGGGCCGAGCGCCATGTTGTTTACTGGTTGCCAGGACGATATCACTCTTTGCACAAGAGAGTCTCAACATACGACGCCAAAGAATCCAAACATTGTAGACATTAGAAGATTCCATGCAACAAAGAGACGCCTCAATTGCGGTTCCATGCAACTAAGAGACGTCTAAATTCACTACCGAAATACTTCCGAACTTCCGTAATACTCGAGAATATTCGAGAACTCAGCCCAGCTTGTTAAGAAATTTCTTGAGAATCTCAATAGACGAACCTCGACATAGTATTATGTCGCCCCTCACCGTCGACTGTTATTGTTTAGCTTATACCGGCAGCAACGACGGGAGCTCATTATGCTGACAATTCTTCTTGCGATCACATCGCCGTCCGATAACCTCAAACAAGAACTCCAGCTCTGAGGAATAATTCTATGTCCCAAGACTTGTGAATCAGCTCCAACGCACGAGTGCCGACGAAATAACTAAGTTCAACTTGCGACTGGAGTATCAACACGCAGAAATATTTCTATGTCCCAGATCTGTGATAGAATAATTCCCAGTCTACGAGCATCGAAGGATTTCAACTTCGAAGTATCAGACGTCACCATCTAGTGAGCCGAAGGAATAACTCTTCATCCAGCGGATTTCAACTTCGAAGTATCACACGTCTGCGACGCCACCACACTGTCAGTCCAGGAACCAAGTCCGAGATACGAAGATACGACACGCCATCCTGTGAGAACGAAGACAACTTCGACCAGGGGCGCCGTCACGCACCAGAATATCGTACTCCGTCGACTAGCTACAACTGGACATCACCAGCGGTGCCATCTAGCGACAAAGAAGGAGACCTCTTGAACCAACCCACTTGCCTAAAGTCGTGAGTTAAACGAACGAGGCATCATTTCACACAGAGCTTTCAACGCCTGTCGTTCGTCGTCTTGTGTTATTTACTGTTTACATTACGACGACTTGTTTACATAATAAACCTTGTCCTATTCAAACCTCTGAGTATTTATTTTAGAGAGGAAGGCACCTTATCGCGAAGCAAACCTACGTGCTGAGACTTGCGAAGCAATAAAAAACCTTCCCTGACACCCCGGATGCGGGACATCGGCGCACGCTAGCGGAGGCGCATGCACGTGCTCATGGGGTCCCGGACACAGGGTTGCTCAGAATTCTTTTGAATAAAAAGAATAAGAACGTTTTAAAATAATTCATTATTTCACGTAGCAAATATAATAATAAAAAACGATACGATTTTTATTTGATTAACATTGATTGACGAAAGACAAGTTATTCTTTTATTTTAAGAAAATAAATAACGAATACAAATTTATTCTTTTGTTCGATTTACATTGAATAAGGAATAAAAAGTTATTCCTCTATTTAACATACATTGAATGACGAAAAGAAAATTAGTCTTTTATTCGACTGTCTTGAATGACGACTAAGAAGTTATTCTTTTATTCAACTCACATTGAATGACGAATAAAAAGTTATTCTTGTATTCGATTCACATGGAATGATGAAAACAAAGTTATTCTTTTATTGTACTAAAAATGAATAACGAATAAAAAGTTCTTCTATTTGACAAAATTACTTGCAATAACGAAAACAAAACTCTTGCTTGACATAAATTAATAATAAGTTATTCTTTTCTCGTGCTGCTGTCGAGAATTATTTTTAGTAATACAATAAAAACGTTGAATTTTAGTTCTTGGCACAATTAATATCAATTGAATCTGCACATATTTGTTTTACAAAGAATACATTAATCGTATGAGAATGGTGGTCATTCTGACTAAAAAGTGTGCAATTCTTTTCAATCATTAGTTTTTCCTTGGTTTTTCCTTGATCGAGAAAATGCAGAAAGGTAACTATTAAGTAATTTGTAAATTAAGTATTTAGTTAAGAAGGTAATTCAAAAAATGTTTTAATGTATCCATTATAAGAAGAAGTTATTGTTTTTACCTTCATTACACGTAAATAAGCTAAAAATTAAAAAAGTCCATTTGCTCCCTAACTCTGTAATGAAGAAAATTTCTTTCATATTTTAAAGAATGCATTTCAGATTAAGAAGAAAAAGAATCTCCTTTTTTTACATAAAATATCTTTCAATTACAGCTGAAGTGTTGTTGTCATACCCTGCTCTACCTTGCTTTATTTCACCTTTTACCTCACAAGTAGTTTCTTTGTCTATTTTCTGGTCTAATTTTATTATAAAGGGGGGTGAATCTCCCATTATTTTATTTTAGGTTAAATAATCACATGAACATTGATAAACATAGAAATCTCTTAGATTGCGGTGAACCTCACCGCCAGGTAACAGATTAAACATGTTACGTCGACTGAAAATGGTAGACGGGACCGGGATTCGAAGCCCGGTCCCGGGTTCGAATCCCGGTCCCGTCTACCATTTTCATTCGACGTAACATGATTAATTTGAACATTGATAATAACATATATTATGCACTACTATGTTTAATTTGTAACGATTGCAATTATAAAGTTAGGTATACATATCGGTAATGAGTAGGGTAGTGTGCAAGGAGAGTCCGTGGGCGACTGATTCTAAACTATACAGAAGTGAGAGTACCGGTTCTTGATAAATACATCCCCATTAGGGTAATATTATTTTGTTGTGGGGAATATGTATTGACAATATTTTACGGATATAAAGGAATACATGGATTGAAGGTAGAAAATCGGGAAAGAAATGAGGAGGAAGAGGTGATTTGTATGGTATGTATCGACTACGAATGTGTGACAGGGTGACGAATAAACGAGGACGGGCACAGGAGAAACAAATATTGGACAATGTTTTGCTGCTAACAAATATAAATGGACAAAAAATATATAGTCACTTGATAAATCTGTAATAGACTTGAAAATTACGAATAAATGCGAGATATTTAGATAGAAGGGTGAAAGGTTTTGAATGAAGTAAGCAGAGAACATGCGGAGATACAGTTAGTGTGAGGGGGAAAGGGAAAAACCGAAAAATCGAAAATGGCAATAGAGATGAGGTGACGAATATGGTAAAGAGAAAGAATAAGGAGGAATATATACTTGAAATTTAACTCAATTTACTTAAGGCATGTAGAGAGTGCGAGGTGGAACAAACGAGGGGAAGCGGACTGATATGATGCACGGGGTACTTTAAAACAAGAGTAATAAGTTGCGAAGGGAATTATCGAAGAGGAGGCAGAAGAGGATGGATGAGGCAGAAGTGTTCAGGAGATACATAGATAAGCAGATAGAGTTTAAGATAGATGTGAAGAAGGTGAAGAATAAGGGTTGAGAAAATTTAGAAATGAAAAGCATGTTGGAAACTCCGATTCAAATGAGCAACGAATATTGTGAGAAAGATGGAGATATGGAGTAGAAATATAGACAAGGGAAGACATCTGTGAACATGGAAGAGATAGGATCTTACTTGGAGATAAGGTTGATAAGGACAGTGATGGAGTAAGCTAAGGAAGATATGATGAAGGACAAGAAAACTCTATGATTCTGACTGAATTGAGGAAATTGGTGAAGGAACTAAGAGAAAAAATGTACCAAGCAAAAATGGGATAACCTAAGCATTATTAAGATTACTATAGAATTTTATGGGGATTGCTGGTAGAAATAATGTAACGTTTGTACAAAAGGGAAGTTTTCCAGATGTATGGAAATTCTGAGAGTAATATTATGAATGAAGGATATAGCAAGTCACCCATTCAAACCACAGTCGTATGGACCAATACCTCTGGTGCCCTCCCAGGGGAAGATATTTGATAAATAATACACAAAAAGGCTAATGGTTTAATTGGAACGGTAAGGAAAGTTGGATAATAGACATTATGTGTTAAGAAAGAGACGGGCACAGAAGATGCTGTTTTTCGATTGTTAGATGATCTGAAAACTCGAAAGAGAACATAATATGTATGGAAATGAGAGGAGCATTCGATATTACATGTTTGGAGGTAAAATTAGAAACAACAAGGAATGTACAACATACAACATTACACATAAAACGACCAGTACTTTCCACAATACCTCCCGGTTATGTCATTTCTCAAAATATCGATATAATGCAACTACGTTCGAGGATATGCTATCATGTAACAAAATGGTAGGTCAACTCATAGGTGAATAGAAAAAAGTGTCCCCGTAAGAGCATGGTTCACCTTTCGCGCACGCTCTTTATATGATATTTAATGTTTTACGAAATTTGACGAAATCACTGGAAAGTGAATTTTTTTAGTCTGTGTGAATTTCTTCTCCAGTTCGAGTCTCATTTCTTAAGTTTTTCTTGTTGTTCACATATGAAAAGGATGAGTAAGAGTGTTACGTGATTTCAAGAGATTTGGTAACGGAATGGCTTCAAACAATAGTTTTTTGTAAAATTTTAATACGCTTTCATATATATCATACATACTTGATATATTATGTATAGTAAAATGTTTTGATAAAGTTTTTAACGACTGTTGCTAATTTTTGGCGAGGGAGGTAACTTGAACCAAATTTTCTATTTTTCATTTATAAACTGAAATAACCATGGAATTATTTTTATCGAGAAATAAAGATATTGAAAGGGCGAGGTTGGAAAATATGTTTATATTTCATCATTTTACATTCGTTGTGCATAATTTTACAACCTACCAGGCAAATTTTATACTGTTTTCTTTACAACATTTTTTAAATTTGCATTTTCTTTAAGAGAGAGAATTAAAATTAAAAAATATATATATATTCGCATTCTTTGAAGTCTACAATGAATAAAAATTCAAAACTGTCGTAAAATTCGCCCATTGGTATGAGTAAGATTATGGAAGTCCTTTTAGTGACGAAAAAAAATTGCTTCAAAATTATCAAAGAGGGGAAACAAATTTATATTCTAGGCACAAATTATGGTTTTGTATGGTCAGTTATAAAATTTTAAAATGAAACATATACGTAGTATATAGAAAGTAGTGTAATCGTGAAAAAATTCGAAAACGAGATTTTTGCGGAAATCGTTTTGGAGACTCCTGATTCCGAAAAAGTTGTTTTTGGCATAACATCCGTCCGTCTGTCCGCCTGTGCGCAACGATTCTGAGAAAATGAATGAATCAATTTAACTCGCATATCGTATTTACGATAGACTTCACTTGTTGTCGACGCACATGCTCTGATTTTGTTTTTAATTTAAAACAAAGGATATTTCACATGAAACTCAAAGTATTCTTTTGAGTGCTTCTCAAAATTGGCTCCAACGATTTTGCTTAAATTTTCTGTGCATAAAGTACAATAAGTATGTTTTACATCCGCATTAACTGTATTTCGCTTGAAAGTTTGGTATAGCCGCAGTAAAATAATTTCTACTTGTTAATTGTGGAGCTTTAGCAACATTATCAAAGAATGATAAATTGAAAGGCGTTTCTATGTTGCTCATTGTTTTATTAATATGAAGCTTTTTCGGCTGCATAGCAGCCATCGTCAGTAACATACACAGAAAAATAGAAATGTACATAAAATGACAATAATAATAATAATAATAATAATATGAAAGTATACAATAATTGAGTGAAATTGTATCGAAAGAAGTGTAACACAACCTTATTATACAGTAAGGATCCCACTCCCCATCTCCTCCGAAGTGGAGTGTATGCTCTCACATGTAGTGATTGTCCCTCCGTGTATGTCGGGCAGTCTGGACGAACATTCAAACAAAGGATCCAGGAACACATAAATGCATGAAAAAATAACACCACAGTCTCACACTTCGCCAACCACCTAGTAGAAAACACACACACATTTAACATTGAAAAGGATTTTTATATTTTAGAAGTAGAAAATAGATTTTGGCCCCGGATCAAATTAGAAATTTTACACATCCANTAGAAATTTTACATATCCATAGTATTATAAAAAACAAATACATTTCCATATTAAATGAACAAATCCCTGAATTTCATTCCCCTCTCATGAAACTAGCCTTCAAATTCTTTCCTTCTCATCCCCAACTCTCCAGGACACTGCACCCCACTCCCAACAGTTAAAACCCTCGGAAATTATTTCCGTCTTCTGCCGCAAGTTCCTGGAAAACTCCGACAACCCCTTTGCCCCCGCCCACACCTAAAACTCCCCTCACCGACCATATAATGACCTCCGTTCGGCGTACTCTGAGCACTCGCCAAAAATATTCCTCAATATTCAGGTACGTAATTTTGTCGGTTTGCTCACTCTGTATTTGTTTTCTTNTGTGAATCGAAGAAATATATGTTTGTAGATGTCTCATTTTAGTAAGTTACTTTTTATAGAGAACAGAGGAATATCTGAATCATATGTTTTTCTTGGTATCGTTAACCTTCCACCCACACCCGACCTCTACGCTCGACTTGTCACGATAACCTCTTATCCGGTGATGCTGCATCATTTGGCTGTGTACGCTTACGTATCAGATGTGTCCACTGCTCCTTTTGCCGGATGTTCTTGTTAACTTGTTTATGCGGTGTGTCATATTTAATGTTTGTGCATATTATTTGATGCGTGAGGATGTTATTTTGTATTATTACCTATCGTTTGAAGAATTAACTTGGTTACGTGTTTTTTTGTCTTGAATGTAATGTGTGATGAATCTTTTTGTTTATTTTAAATGATATTTTTAAATTCAATGCTTCACAGCAATTTCAATCGCTAAAAATAATATTATTGTAAACAATATATTTTAACACAGAATTCCTTGACAAGAAAGATATCGAGCGTATCGAAATAACTGAAAGTAAATAAAACAAACAGGATCACTTGTTTAAACGAAAATAATCCTAGATACGAATAATGTTTAATAAAATAATTTTGAAATTTCATATTGCAAAACAATGAACTCTTTAATTTTTTATTAAATAAATAAATTTAAATATAAATAAATTTATTGTTAAAAAACAGTACAAACTGCGTATGACCACGTGGAGGACAATTAACTAATTTACTCTCCGGAAGCAAGCAAGGGACCATCCCACCAATTCCGATCAAGGGCCTTAAGGCAGAGGCGGATTCAAAAGTTTCAACAAAAATTCCTAGAAAAGATGAAAAGTTAGCTGCGAGTTATAATACTAATAGAATGTTAATATGTTCGTAATTTAACGCAAAAAATTTACATGTACAAATTATTATCGAACTATAGATTATTCTGAGTATAGTGTTTAAAAATCATAAGAGTTGAAATAACACTAAATTCACGATTTATTGTTACAATAAACACGCCCCTAGACAAAGCCTAGAGAACCTGTATACTAAATCCGCCTCTACCCTAAGGAAAATCGGAGAAAAACCCGGGCCAGGATGGGGCTACAGAATTAATGTACACAACCGTGCCAAAGTTGAGTACACACAAAACTAAATTAATATGAGCCATATGACAACACAATCGTACAAGAAAATAGTTTTTGAAATTGTTATAAGTTATTTAAAAAGTTCTACAGCAATGGCGTGATAAAGTACAAGAAGGATTTAACTTTTATTAAAATCAATAAATTATTTTACAGTGTAGAAGCATTGGTGCAGGAGGTAGTTTTTATCCGCCTATTTGAAGAGATTCAATTTCATATCATCTTTTATATTCTTGGGCAGGGAATTATATAGAACGATTCCCGATTATTACTATTGCAAGTATTGTGTTCGTGAACGAGACTGTTTCGTATAAAGCAAGGTGGCACTTCAGTACTTCGGTCTTAACAAACACGACTGTTTCATAAATATAAATGCAGGGAAGTGTTAAGATATTTAATTCCTTGAATAAAGGTTTACAAGAGTTTCGGGGGTGAGATTTACAAATTATCCGAAGTATCCTCTTCTGAATTCTGAAAGTTTGAATACTCTGACCGGAATTACCCCAGAACGTAATGCCGTAACGTAAATGGGAGTAAACGTTTGCAAAATATACGCAACCGGAAATACCTGGACTAACTGCGTTAACTAATTTTCGGAATGCGTAACACAATTTGCTTAATTGGGAATTAAGATTGTCAACGTGACAATTCCATTTGAGGCTTTCTTGAATATGTAGACCTAAGAATTTTGTATCCGTAACAGTTTTTAATTGTGTTCCGTTTAAAGAAAGAGAAATCTGTGGTAAAGATTTTGTGATATTATTGTTAAATGACATAGACACTGTTTGTTAGTGTTTACAATGAGACGATTTGCGTGGAACCACGTCGAAAGGTTAGACAAAACGTTTTGAGCGTTGGCGTGTTAACATAGTAAATTAGTGTCATCAGCAAAAATAACCATTTTGCAATCTGATGTGGATGATGACATCTCGTTCACATATAATAAAAAGAGTATAGGGCCTAGAATTGAATCTTGGGGTACTCCGCAAGTAAGTGGCTTTGTTTCTTAAATACAACGCTAAAGTATTTTATTTTTAGTATAGGATATTTCGACCTGTTGATATCTATATTTTAAATATGAAGTTAGTCAATAATGTGGAAGTCCACGAATGCCTAAAGAATGCAATTTGGAAAGGAGAATTCCGTGATCGATGACATCGAATGTTTTGGATAAGTCAAGAAAAACACCCTGAGGATTTTTCCACGGTCAACAGATGTGGTAACATCGTTTAAGAAAGAAAATATGGTGCTTGTAGTGGAAAAGGATTTCCTAAAACCATGTTGATCGTCAGAGAGAATGTTTTTGTTTTGATAAAAAATCTAGAAGACGTTTATTTTTCTAGGATTTTTGAGAAAGTGTGTAGTAGAGATATTGTTCGGTAATTTCCCATGTTAAGTTTGTTACCTTTCTTTTGTAAAGGTTTCACTTTAGCTCTCTTAAATATGTTATGAAACATCCCTTCCGATAAAGAACTATTAAAAATATTTATGAGTGGATTTAATATAGCACGAGACGAAAATTTAACAATAAATTCGGGTATATCATATATGCCTGTTGAAAATTTGTTTTTTAATGAGCTGGTGATTATTAAATTATATAAGCATATTGATGGTCTTCAGAATTTGTTCTAGCGTCAATAATATCATAATTATCTTTATATTTATTAATAAATATCTACTTTGAATTAGAATATATATCTTACTTATCTTATCTCTCCAAAAAAAGAAAGAACGGAATTTGTATATTATAGATTCTTTTATATAATTGCTAGTAAAAGTTTTTCTTTAATAAACTTTTTAAATTGGGTAAAATGAGGACGACCAAAATATAGAGTAACACGTGAAAATCAACCCTCTCCTAGTATAATGTTGTAATGTCGCTCTCTAGCGCAGACTGTGGAACATATATAAGAAAGTATGTGCAATAGTTTTGGTCGTCGAAGAAACATTCAGTTTTTCATTGTTTTCTCTCTCCCAAATTTTATTGCCAGTCCAATCACATTCCAATCCATTTCTGTGCAAAATTGACAAAACTAGGATAGCGAGGGAATTTTAACAAAATTATATTACATTCTTATATATGAAGTCCATAAATTCAGCAATCAAAATTTGTTATTTGTGATTAGACAGGGTTCTAGCAATTGTCAAGATTCATTCAACATATGAACATGACGGACATCAGTGGTTTTTTCTTTTATTATTACATTTTTGTACTAGAGGTGCAAAACTATCGCACATACTTTCTCATATACGTTTCTCCGTCTGCAGCATAGAGTGAGAAAAAATTATGTTGTGTAAAAGTCATTTTTGATGTGGTCCTCTATATTTTGGTGGTCTTCCGGTGCTCTATTCATTCTGAAAGTCGCTAGATGAAGTTATTACTGTGCTTTATTTGAAAGTAAAATAAATAATCAAAATATTATTTCAAAACATTTAGCGACATATTAGTCTTAAAAATATTGTAAAAGTGTTATGTAAATGTAATTTCGTTGTAGACAGAAACTGATGTACGAGTATTTTCCTATCTGCAAAGCGTCTGCCGTCCTTCTATGTATTTTATCCTTTCATTTCATTTTACCAAAAGTGTATTTTACGTCTGCTTGGTTCCTTGACACTGCAAAATAGTATTTAATCTTCTAGAAACAGTAAAATAATGTGTAGGTGTAGACAGTTATTTTTTTTACAGCGTCTATATCAAACTTTCCAGAGAAATACTGCTAATGCGGATGTAATGCATACTAATTATACTTTACGTCCAGAAAATATTAGGAAATCGTTGGAGCCGTTTTGGAGAAACATTCAAATGAGTACTTTGACCTTCACGTAAAGTACCCTTTATTTTGAAGTAAAAATAATTAGAGCTCGAACATCGACAACAAGTAAATTCTACCGTAAATACGAAATGTTAATTGAATTGATTCATTCATTTACTCAGAATCGCTGCGTACAGACGGATAGATGGACGGACGTTATGCCAAAAAACACTTTTTCAGAATCAGGGATCGTCAAAACCGATACTTCCGTCGAAATCTCGCTTTCGAATTTTTAAATCGCGACGTTTTTAAATACTACGTATATGAGAAAGTAACATTGCTGACATCAGTGGTCTAGTGGTAGCGTTGTACCTCTTAATTTTAGAATATGGGTTAAAACTCTGCTCGATCGGATATGTTTCTCTCACACACTCGAGATAATTAATGATTTGAAACCAAGTATCCCAACACATGACCATCCCAATTTCTCACCCCTGTCACGGTCAGACGGAAGAGCAGGATTCTTGGCAATAAATACAAAATTACGAGATATTCTATTAATTTGGTATCTTTATTCTTGTTTATTGATAACACAAAACGCTATACTTTTTGCATTGCAAGGAATAACTTGTTTTGAACAGAACACTGTTACACTGTGAATGTTTTTGAAGCAATATGTGGATATTAATAAAAGTAATAATGTAATTTATATTGTGTCGTGGGAATGTATTTATTTATATTTACAGAGTATTTTTTTGTTCCGTCTCTATCTTGGTAGACATTACGAGACTTTTTCTTGATCATACGCTCTTTTGCATACCTTTGCTGCTTCTTAATTTTGTTAATTTGTAATACTTGCTTTCAAAACTTCTTTTGTGTATTTATGTGTGTGTAAATAAGAAATCAGCAGAGTGTTTCTTACAAAGAATATGAATGCGTGGTGTGTACCAAACGCGCTGTGTCGAGCGAAGCTGATGGCATAAAATGGAACCCAGAAATATAATAACTGACGAAATAACTATACAATGCATCGCATCGAATGATTAATAATAATAATAAATTTATTGTCAAAAAACAGTACAAACTGCGTATGACCACGTGGAGGACAATAAACTAATTTACTCTCTGGANCCAATTCCGATCAAGGGCCTTAAGGCAGAGGCGGATTCAAAAGTTTCAACAAAAATTCCTAGAAAAGATGAAAAGTTAGCTGCGAGTTATAATACTAATAGAATGTTAATATGTTCGTAATTTAACGCAAAAAATTTACATGTACAAATTATTATCGAACTATAGATTATTCTGAGTATAGTGTTTAAAAATCATAAGAGTTGAAATAACACTAAATTCACGATTTATTGTTACAATAAACACGCCCCTAGACAAAGCCTAGAGAACCTGTATAAGAAANCTAAATCCGCCTCTACCCTAAGGAAAATCGGAGAAAAACCCGGGCCAGGATGGGGCTACAGAATTAATGTACACAACCGTGCCAAAGTTGAGTACACACAAAACTAAATTAATATGAGCCATATGACAACACAATCGTACAAGAAAATAGTTTTTGAAATTGTTATAAGTTATTTAAAAAGTTCTACAGCAATGGCGTGATAAAGTACAAGAAGGATTTAACTTTTATTAAAATCAATAAATTATTTTACAGTGTAGAAGCATTGGTGCAGGAGGTAGTTTTTATCCGCCTATTTGAAGAGATTCAATTTCATATCATCTTTTATATTCTTGGGCAGGGAATTATATAGAACGATTCCCGAATGGTATGGTCCCTTTTGGCAAAGAGTGGTTGACACTCTAGGGCGATGAATATTACTACTATTGCGTGTATAGTGTTCGTGAACGAGACTGTTTCGTATAAAGCAAGGGTGGCACTTCAGTAATTCGGTCTTAACAAACACGACCGTTTCATAAATATAAATGCAGGGAAGTGTTAAGATATTTAATTCCTTGAATAAAGGTTTACAAGAGTTTCGGGGGTGAGATTTACAAATTATCCGAACTATCCTCTTCTGAATTCTGAAAGTTTGAATACTCTGACCGGAATTACCCCAGAAGGTAATGCCGTAACGTAAATGGGAGTAAACGTTTGCAAAATATACGCAACCGGAAATACCTGGACTAACTGCGTTAACTAATTTTCGGAATGCGTAACACAATTTGCTTAATTGGGAATTAAGATTGTCAACGTGACAATTCCATTTGAGGCTTTCTTGAATATGTAGACCTAAGAATTTTGTATCCGTAACAGTTTTTAATTGTGTTCCGTTTAAAGAAAGAGAAATCTGTGGTAAAGATTTTGTGATATTATTGTTAAATGACATAGACACTGTTTGTTAGTGTTTACAATGAGACGATTTGCGTGGAACCACGTCGAAAGGTTAGACAAAACGTTTTGAGCGTTGGCGTGTTAACATAGTAAATTAGTGTCATCAGCAAAAATAACCATTTTGCAATCTGATGTGGATGATGACATCTCGTTCACATATAATAAAAAGAGTATAGGGCCTAGAATTGAATCTTGGGGTACTCCGCAAGTAAGTGGCTTTGTTTCTTAAATACAACGCTAAAGTATTTTATTTTTAGTATAGGATATTTCGACCTGTTGATATCTATATTTTAAATATGAAGTTAGTCAATAATGTGGAAGTCCACGAATGCCTAAAGAATGCAATTTGGAAAGGAGAATTCCGTGATCGATGACATCGAATGTTTTGGATAAGTCAAGAAAAACACCCTGAGGATTTTTCCACGGTCAACAGATGTGGTAACATCGTTTAAGAAAGAAAATATGGTGCTTGTAGTGGAAAAGGATTTCCTAAAACCATGTTGATCGTCAGAGAGAATGTTTTTGTTTTGATAAAAAATCTAGAAGACGTTTATTTTTCTAGGATTTTTGAGAAAGTGTGTAGTAGAGATATTGTTCGGTAATTTCCCATGTTAAGTTTGTTACCTTTCTTTTGTAAAGGTTTCACTTTAGCTCTCTTAAATATGTTATGAAACATCCCTTCCGATAAAGAACTATTAAAAATATTTATGAGTGGATTTAATATAGCACGAGACGAAAATTTAACAATAAATTCGGGTATATCATATATGCCTGTTGAAAATTTGTTTTTTAATGAGCTGGTGATTATTAAATTATATAAGCATATTGATGGTCTTCAGAATTTGTTCTAGCGTCAATAATATCATAATTATCTTTATATTTATTAATAAATATCTACTTTGAATTAGAATATATATCTTACTTATCTTATCTCTCCAAAAAAAGAAAGAACGGAATTTGTATATTATAGATTCTTTTATATAATTGCTAGTAAAAGTTTTTCTTTAATAAACTTTTTAAATTGGGTAAAATGAGGACGACCAAAATATAGAGTAACACGTGAAAATCAACCCTCTCCTAGTATAATGTTGTAATGTCGCTCTCTAGCGCAGACTGTGGAACATATATAAGAAAGTATGTGCAATAGTTTTGGTCGTCGAAGAAACATTCAGTTTTTCATTGTTTTCTCTCTCCCAAATTTTATTGCCAGTCCAATCACATTCCAATCCATTTCTGTGCAAAATTGACAAAACTAGGATAGCGAGGGAATTTTAACAAAATTATATTACATTCTTATATATGAAGTCCATAAATTCAGCAATCAAAATTTGTTATTTGTGATTAGACAGGGTTCTAGCAATTGTCAAGATTCATTCAACATATGAACATGACGGACATCAGTGGTTTTTTCTTTTATTATTACATTTTTGTACTAGAGGTGCAAAACTATCGCACATACTTTCTCATATACGTTTCTCCGTCTGCAGCATAGAGTGAGAAAAAATTATGTTGTGTAAAAGTCATTTTTGATGTGGTCCTCTATATTTTGGTGGTCTTCCGGTGCTCTATTCATTCTGAAAGTCGCTAGATGAAGTTATTACTGTGCTTTATTTGAAAGTAAAATAAATAATCAAAATATTATTTCAAAACATTTAGCGACATATTAGTCTTAAAAATATTGTAAAAGTGTTATGTAAATGTAATTTCGTTGTAGACAGAAACTGATGTACGAGTATTTTCCTATCTGCAAAGCGTCTGCCGTCCTTCTATGTATTTTATCCTTTCATTTCATTTTACCAAAAGTGTATTTTACGTCTGCTTGGTTCCTTGACACTGCAAAATAGTATTTAATCTTCTAGAAACAGTAAAATAATGTGTAGGTGTAGACAGTTATTTTTTTTACAGCGTCTATATCAAACTTTCCAGAGAAATACTGCTAATGCGGATGTAATGCATACTAATTATACTTTACGTCCAGAAAATATTAGGAAATCGTTGGAGCCGTTTTGGAGAAACATTCAAATGAGTACTTTGACCTTCACGTAAAGTACCCTTTATTTTGAAGTAAAAATAATTAGAGCTCGAACATCGACAACAAGTAAATTCTACCGTAAATACGAAATGTTAATTGAATTGATTCATTCATTTACTCAGAATCGCTGCGTACAGACGGATAGATGGACGGACGTTATGCCAAAAAACACTTTTTCAGAATCAGGGATCGTCAAAACCGATACTTCCGTCGAAATCTCGCTTTCGAATTTTTAAATCGCGACGTTTTTAAATACTACGTATATGAGAAAGTAACATTGCTGACATCAGTGGTCTAGTGGTAGCGTTGTACCTCTTAATTTTAGAATATGGGTTAAAACTCTGCTCGATCGGATATGTTTCTCTCACACACTCGAGATAATTAATGATTTGAAACCAAGTATCCCAACACATGACCATCCCAATTTCTCACCCCTGTCACGGTCAGACGGAAGAGCAGGATTCTTGGCAATAAATACAAAATTACGAGATATTCTATTAATTTGGTATCTTTATTCTTGTTTATTGATAACACAAAACGCTATACTTTTTGCATTGCAAGGAATAACTTGTTTTGAACAGAACACTGTTACACTGTGAATGTTTTTGAAGCAATATGTGGATATTAATAAAAGTAATAATGTAATTTATATTGTGTCGTGGGAATGTATTTATTTATATTTACAGAGTATTTTTTTGTTCCGTCTCTATCTTGGTAGACATTACGAGACTTTTTCTTGATCATACGCTCTTTTGCATACCTTTGCTGCTTCTTAATTTTGTTAATTTGTAATACTTGCTTTCAAAACTTCTTTTGTGTATTTATGTGTGTGTAAATAAGAAATCAGCAGAGTGTTTCTTACAAAGAATATGAATGCGTGGTGTGTACCAAACGCGCTGTGTCGAGCGAAGCTGATGGCATAAAATGGAACCCAGAAATATAATAACTGACGAAATAACTATACAATGCATCGCATCGAATGATTAATAATAATAATAAATTTATTGTCAAAAAACAGTACAAACTGCGTATGACCACGTGGAGGACAATAAACTAATTTACTCTCTGGAAGCAAGCAAGGGACTATCCCATCAATTCNGGATATAAAAGTATAATGTAATAATATATCTAAGGTTGGTTACAGTTGTAATTTTTAGAGTTCCGACTGTGAATTGTAAAGTGGAAGTGTGTAATGGTACATGGGGCTTGTTCTGGCATTGCCACTGGTAGCTGCAGAGTTGCATTGAGGCAGAGAGTGTGATTTGACATCTCTCCCGCTGGCAACATGTGCATTTTTATGTGAACAGTAGTTTATAGATATATTGTGATAATACTTGTTACGTACTCATATGCATTATGAGTTTTATATGTTACTAAAATACTAAAGTTAACTCTAAAACTGTGTTCTTTATAAGGGTTTGATCGTTTAATAGTAGAACGCACATTGATACATTCTGAATTATTTGTAAACATTTTATATCACTTAAACAACTTCAGTAAATTGTTGCTTTCATGTGTCATGATAAATGATATGAAGCTAAGATGTTGACTCCACTCATTCAAATTTTATTACGAATTGTTCATAATTTTTTATTCAATATTTTGTAGTGAAAATCTGAAGAAACTGTATTATATATTAGAATTTATACGTATATTCATAAAATTTTCATGTCATAAAATATTCAATAAATAATTTCCAGTGATACTTGATTTTAAGATAAATCCTCAATTAACCTTAAGAATATCAACATTTACTGCACAGTAGAATTATTTATTAATTTTGTGTGTGAATACTTAAGATAAAAAATTAAATTCTTATTATGAACAGTACAACCACAATTCGCATTCGACTTGGTTATTCATTACAGCAAAAAAGGCATAACCGTATTTTTCATTTATTCTACCAAGAACAAAAATGTGTAATTTAAATTATCTTTTTGTTTTATATTTGAATGAAAGAATAAATCATAATTTGTTTATGGGTCAAATAAAAAAAACTAATTATTTGTCAATCAATATTGCTCGAATAAAAGAATAGCATTTTATTTACGTCAATGAAAGAATATCTTGTTATTCGTCATTCAAATGTAGACGAATACAAACATAACTTGTTATTCGTCATTTAAAATTTGTTGAATAAACAAATGACTTTTTATTCATCATTTGTGTATGTCGAAAGAATACCCTGTTACTCGTCATTTAAATTTAAACGAATAAAAGAATAACATTTTATTCGTCATTCAAAGTTTGTCGAATAAAAGAATAACTTATTATTCTTTATTTTTTCTACGAAGAATAACGAATGATTTTTTCAATTTATCATCTTTTATTCATAAGAATAAGAATATTGCCAACCCTGCCCGGAGCATATCTTTCCGCCACACCGGGAGAAACGAGCTTATGGCACCGGAGTACCGGAGGGGAAAAGTTAATTAGTCAAAGAACATTTGCTTTCTCCACATTGATGGCATGAAGCTGTTGAATGCCACAAAATACGGCCAGTTGGATGCTATCCACGGTCATGATCGTGGAGAGTGAGTATAGGAATTGTTTTTGTCGCGTCCGTTTCTCCTTGTGATTCTCAGTCGGTGGGTTAGGAAATGTATACAAGATCTACGTATTGTCAAGACTTACGGAAAGTGAAAGAGTCTGAATCATCTGGTGTTTCTGCTGAATTGGTATACGTTCCAAGAGTGAAATGGTTTAGAATATTAGATGAATGTCTTCAAACCTTGAATTCAGAAATTATTGAAAGTGGTAGTAATTTAACAAAAACAAATATTACAGATGAAAACATCGGGAATCAGATAAATTTTATTGAAACAGAAGTAGAAGATACCTCAGTTAGGACGAGAACCTTCTAAAAGAACTATATCGGAGCATTTGCAGCTCTTTTTCCTGAACTTTCCCGGGATTTGATACATTGAAACTCTATTTCCTTCTTTAACTATATTTGCGAGTTATTCGCTGGTAGCCTATTGTATGAGAGGTTTTTAATTAATATGTAAAGCTCCTGTTCAGACATTTTTCGACATGTTATTGTTGAACAAGTGAGTCGCATCTGTTCAGTCATTTGTTTTGTATTTTTGACGTATTAAATTTCTTGCCATGAAGATAAAAAAAGGGGGGGGGAATTATTCGACACCATATGATCTAGCATATTAATTACAAGTTCCTTTGCTGACTGTATTCAACTGACAACTTGCCTCACTCAAATTGGGCGACTCCAGAAAATTCCTCGCTTTGTCACGACACGTCATCCATGGTCGAGTCATCAGGTTATACTATCGACTTAACCGATCGAATCGGCAACCACGCACAAACTTCAAGTGATATGAGGAACATGGCCCTTGTTTTCGAGCACACATTACCTAGCTGACATTACTTCGCTGATTACTAGACATTACTTTGCTCACGTCATTGGACATCACTTCGTTTGCTTCAAGAATGTACTTCATTGCTATTACATCACTTCACATAGCTACAACACGAAAAAGGATTTTATGACCATGTCGGTCATAAGAACGATGGAATTTGGTAACAAGATGCCGTTTCACCTATTCTACTCGACAAGTCAGCTGTTTTCCAGGACTGTTTCTTCACATCTCATGTCATCAGGAAACCAGTATAATATCATTATTATTCATTATTTCCATGGCATTCCATTAATTTAAATATGGGACACATGGTTCATAAATAGATAAATATGCTCAACTTTTAAGTAACTTCTCACTTTGATAAGACCTAATGGCGTATGACAATGTCTAAAATCAGGAAGTAAAAAATGATCAACCAAACGAATTATTTTTCCCGAAATTAGTCTTTGCCGTCCTCACTGATTTTACAAATAGTAAAGAAAATATAAGCCTTAAAGTAATACTGATATAAATTATGTAATAGTAATGTCTAAAATACTGATACATCTTAAGCAGGAAGAGAGAATTGATTATATAGTTCATGTGAAAAAATCATAGATAAAGATATTTTTGTTATTGTAGCCACATTCATTTATGAAAATTGTTGAATAGTAATAATAAATTAATTATATGAGTGAATTTTGAGTTTAAGCTAAACTTCTTCGATATTAATATTTTATTAATTATTATTTTATTTCGTTTTATATTTTTTCCCTTCTTCTATGTTTAGAAAACCAACAATACCATGGGGAACATTTTCGGGAAAAGTAAAAGTAAATAATTGATTGGTTGGGACGTATGTCTAAAAGATAACCAAAGACTCCATTATCAAACAAATGTGTACCACGCACAAAACAAAAAACGTGAACATGCAAAGGAGCTGGCAATCAATCAATCAAAAGCCATGTGTGCTCATTAGTACTTCGTGAAACCAGGAAAATTAAGGGACACAGTTGACAACACATTCATCGAGAATGTAAATATAACTCACCACTTTGAGAGGTCTTCTATTATCCCCCAAGCAAGTCATGTGGCAGCATATTTTATGGGTTTTATTTTTGTCAGGTTTACTATTGTAATTCACACGCGTACTTAAGTTAGTAATATATATTTCATCTGGCTGAAAGATATTTCTCACGTTACTGTTTCTTTCCTGTCATATTTTTAAATTTACTTTGTTTTATCATTAAATATCACGCCAGAGGCTACGACAAAAAAATGGCACCCAAAATATTTTGATTGTATTACATGAAAACGCAATTCGTCATACACAGTTGTGAACTGCTCTTTTGAAAATTAATTATTCATACTCGGAAAAGATGTTTCAGATGCAGTAAGTGGGTCTGTTCAGTGTACAAACGTGTTCGGAATTATTGTGATGACTAAAACCCAAATAATTTGTGAAACTTGAACTTTTACATTTTCATTCGTGAACTTATTACTCCATTTTCTTTCCATTGTATCAGTTATTTATCACTTATAATGTAACGTGCCTTTTTTACTTAAATTTGTGGACAGTTTTTCTTAAAGAGAAATTCGAGATGTGCAAATCAATACCAAAATTTTACTCATTTTATAAATTTTGAACTTTTACTTGTATTTGTATTAATTGACAAATATAGTTTGCCTAGGAGGAGTCATAATTCCCTGTAGAACCCTTAAAAATATTTAAAGATACAAGTTACGAAACAAGTTCAGAAAAGAAAATGTAAAATGGATTTCGATAGCAATATATTTCATGGGAGTATTATTTATTTATTTTGTGTCTTATGATGAGGTGCAGTAGAGTTTAACAAAACACCAACTAATTAATTTATATTATGGTATTTTTAAGATATTTTGAAAATCCTTTGAATTTTGTTCTTTACATCGAGCCAAGTCTTCATTGCGTTGACGTATTGAAATTATATGTATTCAGAGATCTGTCAGTGCAATTCATATTCATTACGCTCGAAATCCGATGTAGGATATCAGAAAACGGATGGTGTGGCGAGGAATTGCACATTTTATTTGTCCGCAAAACTGTATGCCTTGAAATATTTTATCTGTGCATGACTAAGGTACTAAGACTGGGATGATTACAATAATATTATAGATAAAAATCTGCAGAGTAAACCTTGGAAATAAAAAAACTTCATTTATTAGCATAAAGTAATAGTATCCTACAGAATATGAAATAAACTAACGTAAATCAATGAGAAAAATATAGTGTCTCTATGAGAGTTGGGTAATGCATAAAGCTATTTCGGAAATTAAATGCTTTAGAAAACATTGTAACAATGACTAATGATAAAATAAAGTGAACAGCGTATTATAAAAGAATTTAAATTTGAAAGCATTAGAAGAATATATTTGAATACTGAATAGCTTACTACGAGATGAATTTTTATTAAGAAAGTATGAGGAAGATACAGGGTTTCTGTATAACAAGATACGAGATTTCTGTATAACAAGAAATTTAGATGTACACAGTTTGCTCACCCTGTCTTTCATTCATCATCTTATTAATATTTTATGTCTTCAATTTACTCAGTATATATTATAAAAATCTCTCATATCTTTTTTAAACTAAAATCATCACGTAATATGCTACTCAATGTTTAAATAGATTCTTTTAATATTTTCAAATTTAAATTATTTTATATTTACTCTATTCACTCTATTTTATTTTATCATTAGGTATATGTTACAATGTTTTCTATAGCGTTTAATTCTTATTTGAAGTGATGCAACCGAGAAAGCTTTTTGCATTAAACAACTTTGATAGACACAATGTTTTCCTCATTGACTTATGAAAACTCTATCAACACCTCACCGACGCTCAACCTGCAATTAAGAACAAAAGACGCAAAGAAAGATCATTCAAAGAACAATACAGAAGTAAGAGAATAAAGGAATAATACTAAGCCGAGAGAGAACGGATTTGTTAGGGCTTCTAGTGTCGATATCCCAAATTTCTATACAATTTTCAGTTGGATTTTCAAACACTTATTCAAATAAATAAAAATAATACAAAACGGTAAAATGTACTGTAAGAATAAATATACCCTAAACAAATAAAAGAAGGAAAGTAATGCTCAAGACTATTTATTAAGTAATAGTGATAAATTATTCGCAGTATTCTGGTAAACATGAAGGAAATTTTCCAGTTATAGTAGAGAACATATCAGCAACTAGATGTGGCTACTAAACGATCGGGTCGTTCATGTATCTCCAGCTGTTCTCTTGGGAATGAGTATGTGCATTTTCCGCGACTGAGTTCTAAGAAGAGTATCAGTGATCTCGGGTACTTCCATTTGTGAATCCCCTAAATCGTACCTGGAACGAAACCTTGAAAAGAAACCACACACAGTTTCTCAATCGCACAATGGTCATTAATTCACAAGAAACCGTTAACGTAATAGTCCCATACATGCTGGGTTATATATATGTCCCATGTTTCATAAGTCTTTGTATACGGAAATATTGAATATGAGATATTCCTGACAAAGTACAAAATAATTAAATTAAAGAGAAAATGAAGGTCAAAAATCCTTGACATCAAATTCAAATTATCAATAGTTGTGTACTATAAAACAAAGAGATGTGTGACCGCCGCATAGCCCGGATGAATAGACCAAATGCTACGAAATTTTACTGTATTTCACAAGCGAAATACAGAAAGAGACCAAGAGCATAACGAAGCGGGCTTTTAATCGTTTTGAAGAAAACATCGCGGCGCACAGAAAGACAACGAAAAGGTCTAGAAATTAAAAATTCGGAACACGCGTTGTCCGGGAAGATCCTATGTGCGCCATTAAAATCTTTTTCGAAATTCGAATGAGATATTTCTTTATTTACATTAACATTTTTGTTGTTGTCTGACGCGTAGTGACGAGGCCGAAGTTTGAAGCTTAAAAACTTGACACATTTACCCCTGGATGGGTCCACGTTTTCTTGGAATTCGATCCAGATATTTTATATTGAACATAAAAAGTTTTCTTTATTTTTTCGACTAGAGTAGAGAAAATAAACCCTATGTTCTAAATAGGGTAAACATGTTCTTTGGAGAGGATCCCAGTGCACCGCGTAGCGATTTTTGTTTTTAAAATTTGAATTAGATTTTTCCTAATTTACCTTTTAAGGATTTTTGTTTGTTGTCAGACGCGCAGCGACGAGATCGAAAGACTTGAAGCGTATCCCAAAATGTAATCCCAGTTATTACTTCGTATGAAGAACGGGTATACTGTCAGTATTTTGTTATAATTCATTATTGGACATCGCACTTTAATTATGAATAATTATCAGCATTGAACAACATTGTTATTAATAAGTATGTTAATTATCTATAGTAGTTGAAAATAAAACGTTTCACTAAATATACCTATGTGAAGTTTAATAAATATAAATATATAGAGAGAACAATAAATGTGGTGTAGGACCTTGGTGACTGATTGCGTTAAGTAAACAGTATAAAGAATGAAAAATAAAGAATTTTCTATTTCATTTTAGAACATGTAAATGAAATCTTCGTACATTTACACGTAGGTTTACAAAGAATTCTGGTGTATCATTGTTACTACATTCGCCTTCTAGTATTTCTTTCTCTGGGATCGGATGATCAAAGTAGACTTTGCAGTGACACACAGAACGGATCTGCAGTTTCTTCGGTGTTCTTTCATTTACCCTGCCATTCATACAATCGCTTCGATCACTCCTTATCAATTGAGTAGGCAAGAGCAAGAATGGGGTAAATATGAAACATTCATTTTTATTTAAAGTAAATTTAAATATTTAGAATACTGTACAATTTACTGACATATTTTTGATGTTATATCATTGTTCAAACAACTATTTACCACCGTTATGTGTATTGATATATAAATTATGAACAATACTGACAAATATATTCATTTAGTGAAAATGACTTACCCCATTACTGCATGAAATATTCAAAAATTTAAAAAAATTTCACTTTAATTGATGGAAGGATTGAATTATTTTTATAATCTTATATTAGTTGTGTCCAAAGATCCCGGGTATATTCCAATGATAAAAAATCCTATTTGCCAAAAGGGTAACTTTACCATTTTCCAGAAGGAACGAAAAATAAAACCGAAATATTTATATTTTCAGTTGCATTACCAGAAAATCAGCATTGACACACTTTCTTCTTCTAATTATATATCTCCATTATCTATATTTGACACCCACAACGATCCGTGTACCATAATTGTTCCTTTTATGAAGAGTTAGATCATATGTTAAATACGCTGAAAAAGAGGAATCCCAATGCAAGACTTATACTAATGGAAGATTTTAATTCAAGAATAGATGAAGACGCTCCTGTGAACGAAAATCTTCATGCTAATAATAATAATACAATTTTTTTAAAAAGTAAAGATAAAGTGAGCAATGGCGAGGGAAGCGAATTACTAGAGCTATGCTATTTACATAATTTAGATATTTTGAATGATTCTTATGGGGATGACGCATGCGGCAATTACACGTATATTAATAGAAATGAAGAGAGCGTAATTGATTACGGTTTGGCGTGTCCTAAAACTATGGAGTGGATAGATAATTTTCGTATAGGTCAAAGAATAGAATCTCATCACATGCCACTTTGTTTAACATTAAAATATGAAAATAGTTTACAAGTACCACAACAGTCAAGCAGATTGTCAAAAATTAAACGATTTAAATGGATCCATGTAAAAAGGCTAGAATTTGCAGCGAACTTTGAAAGGAATCGCGGAAACTTGCACACAGTTATTCTAAATAAGTCGCAGTTTGGACAGCTCCGTAGTTTGGACGACATGCCGCGTCAGAATCTTTACGAAACACTCTACAGAAAGCGGGTTCACACATGCGAGTACACACACAGAAAAAACACAACACTCGAGAAGCGGTATGGTTCAACATAGATTGCAGACAGGTGAAAAGAGATGCTGAAAATGCATTAAAATTCTACATTTGGTGGCGAGGAGAAAGTTTACGACAAAAATACGCACACTTGAGAAAAAACTATAAAAGAATAATTAACACATGTGAGCAACAATGGCAGAATTCGGAAGCGGATAGAATTGCAAGCATTATTCACAGTAAAAATGTTGCAAATATTTGAGATAATATAAATAAATTACGATGTAGATGTAGTTGCACGAACAGTATAGAGGCGAAACGTTGGGAAATGTACTTCGCTCAACTTCCCAGAATCAGTGTATACAACGGACGGACCACGTAATCAAACACCAAATAATAGTGACAGATTTAGACCCTGAAATAAATATTGATGGAATAAAAGATGTGGTACGAAATTTGAAGTCTGGCAAAGCAACAGGTTCTGATGATATTCCAGTGGAATTTTGAAAGGAAATAAATTCTAGTATTGCCCCGATTCTCGTGGATTTGCTCAATTCTTTATATGACACTTCCAGGTTTCCTGAAATTTGGAATACATCAATAATTTGTCAAATGTATAAAAACAAAGGTGACGTTAACGATCCTAATAACTATAGAGGTATTTTTTTAATTAATGCAATAGCTAAGAATGTTTGTAAAATTATGCATGTACGATTAAATAAATGGATAGAAAAAGAAGGAAAAGTGACAGCATTGCAAGCAGAATTCAGAAATAAATATAGTACAATAGACAACATATTTATAACTACCACAATGGCGGAAATCGCAACTTCTGTGAAAAGTTGTTAGCTATTTTGTGCTTTTGTGGATTTTGAAAAAGGATTCGATACCGTTAATAGGGAAATACCTTGGTATATTCTAGAAAGTAAAGGAATCTCCACAAAATTTTTAAAAATGCTTCAAGGGATGTATAAATCAGACTCGGCATGCGTGAGATTAGAATTAGATTATGTAACATATACATTCTCTGTGGAAAGATGCGTAAAGCAAGGTTGCGTACTTTCCCCACTTCTCTTCATACTATTCATACATGGGCTCGTAGATAGACTAGCCATGGTAAATGCAGATGCACCCAGGATCGGAGATGAAAATATCTCAATACCAGCACTCCTTTTTGCCAAAGACTTGATTATTTTCTCAGAAACACAAGCATGTTTACAAAGAAGTTTAGATGAATTAGAAATTTTCTGCGAAGAAACAAAACAAAAAGTTAACGTTAATAAGACAAAAGCCATGACATTTAAAAATGGATGGGTCTACGGTAAGAATGAAAATTGGTCGTATAAACGAGAAACGCTAGAAAACGTTAAAGAATACATATATTTAGGAATAGCCTTCGTCGTGAACGTAACTTGGACGAGACATGAGGAGAAAGCTCGACATAAGGATGAAAAGACAAATATATTTTAAGTACAATAACAAAATCAAAAATTACAATTCCTGAAATTGCACCAAGACTTATGGATAAAATATTTCAATCTATACTCATCCCGGGAATAGTGTACGGATAACAAATACGGGGCGTGGGGGATAACGATATTTTAAACTCGCTTCAAACGAAATGTCTTAAAATGGTAACGGGTATTGCTCAATGCACAGAAAACAGTGGAGCAGAAAACCATTTATTGACTGTCTCAAATCAAAAGAACGATCGGGTTACGGATGGTTTCGCGTTGGAGGGTGGAAATTTAGAAAACTGAGGGGGAATCGAGACTCTATTTGCACACTTTGCGCCGAACAAAATGAAGATTGGATTCACATTTTCCTAACATATCCGAAAACAGCTCAAAAACGAATTTTTATCCAAGTTGGTACATTATAAAATTATCATATTAACGTAGATTTAGTCATTGCGATAATGAGGGACAATAGAGTATCTGTAGTGCAGTCCCTGGATCAGTTCTTAAACTATGTGAGGGAGATGAGAGAAAGAGTAATAATGCGCCGACTCTACTGATTCAAATGAACCGTGATTCTGCCGCTTCGTCTTTTTCTTTTGTTTCAGGCGGGGACATGTTGAAAAGACATTCCAAAGCATTACGTCAATTATATATTGTTTTTTGTAATAAGTATTGTAAATAATTGAATTTTAATTTAATCTTTATGTCTATGGCAAAACTTGTATATATTACATTATAATTTATTTCTCTTATTTAAGTATCTTTTTTAAATATGTTTATATTAATTGTATATATTCGTGTCCTGACCGTTGGTTTCCCGTGGCTCCCAACGGTACTCAATAAACCGATAGTTGTAGTATACTAAAAAGATATTTTACAACTAAATTGAACAATAGTAAAGAAGGATAAATATATTATTACTATACAAATCACAAGTAAATAAAATTACAATCATTTTAAGTTCAAAAACAAAGATTGGCAAAATTAAAACTGCAACTATCCATTCAATGAGAATGAATACCAGGGTATTGTATGCACAGCCCATGGCTCTACTTAGGGGGCATTTTAAAGGCGTACAGGCAAAAAACCTCGCCACACATTTGTACATAAATAATATTTTTTGTAAATAAAACGCCCTATTGAAATTGAAATATCTGAATCCATATTATTATCGATAATAAACTGACTCACCAGCATATCAACGGTGGAATTTCGAGTACGAGACGATTACTGCATGAGTGCAGCAATGCATAAAAACTTAGGCTGTGCTTATGATCAGAACTATTTTCGAAACAATTATTGAATATTGGGCACTGGAGAAAAAGAATATAATACTTTCAGAGTGAATGGGGAAGTTGACTTATCCCATCTTGCACTTGTATCAAATAGGAGTGCGCCAGGAACAGCAACCGACACTCTTGGATTTCTCATCCAAAACCAGCGAGTCATCATTTCATCCTCCACCAATCGTCCCAATTATTCTATAATGAGGGAAAATGAGTCAAAGGAAAAAAAGCTATATAAAGATCGTTCTTCCTGGTAATGTTAGTAAAACGATGCCAGGTCTTATAATATTTTTTGTTTTTATTTAAAGTACTTTGTAGGGTAGTTTTATCAGGATGAAATATAATTTGTTACAAAAATATTATTATTTAAAAAGTAATGTGAACTGAGAACTCGATTGACTCTGTTGTAAGAAGCAAGGCATGTGCATGACATTAGCCTGTCCATGCGGCGGACAGGGCTGAAATTGTGAACAAAAATTGTAATATCTCTTCGGAATGTCCATTTATACAAATGTTAGAGGTTTATAAGGTTTAATTATCTGTCGACATAATTAATTAATACAGGAGATACTAAACATCTATATTTCATTATCTTACAAGAGTCATTCACATTGTTCTCATATTGTGCACAATCAAATTATGCTTTGTTTGGAATCCATAATATAAGCATTTGCTGCAATAAAAAAACAAAAACTATCCTTCTCAGAAACAAGGCAATTTACGATCGCTTTTCAATCCCTGTGTTCTGAGTGTTCTGAGTGTTTCTTCGAAATCGTTATTGAGAAAAAAATGTACATTCTTATTTTTTTGTATATTATAAGATTTTATGTGCTCTATGTGACGTGTATTGAAAATATTATTCATAAAGATACTTCTCAATTATAGAGTATTGAATAGACAGCATTATTCTTTCATTATAAACCAATTCCTAAATATTATTGCTTTTTTTTCAAAATAGTTTTTTTCCAGTCGCTAAGAATGCGTCGTAAGTTAAATTTTTTTGTTATCACAAATAAATATTTCGGTGTCAAAAATATTTATTTTTAATTTCATCTACTGAAATTGAAATTTTGTTTGTTAATGTATCTACAATTTTTAACTTTCTCTAAGTTCAAAAAGAAATTCAGAGGTTACGTATATGAGTTTAAAAACATTAGCGTGTGAGCGTGGTTTCGCATTTATCTACAAATCTTTGTGTATTCATATATAATGAAAAATCGTTTAAGCTACTTTCGCCATATAATAAGCATTTTTATAAAAAATGCAAAAATTAAAATTCAGTATTACCAAAATTATCAGTTGGTAACACCATTTCTCTTCATGTTTTTAAGATGGTTGAGTTTTCATGTTGTTAAAACTTCAGGTAAGAAGGTTTTGCTATGATGTTCTTCGTGCAGTTTCTTCTTCTTCTTTTATCCCGTGCAGTTACTTTGTCGAAATTCGTTGCGGTGGAATCCTCCCTTAGAAATGGAATGCCACAGAAATCGACGATTAATCACATCACTTTCTATAAAACAGCCAACTTCAGGATACAATGTAAAATCAAATATACAAAGTTTACAAACTTTGGAATCAATGAAGATTTGGAAGGGTTTGAATGAAATTTAGAACTCAAAAGTTCACAGGGTTAATAAAAAACTTTTCATTCAATTGTACTCATTTCGAAGTATTCGTTGAAATAAAAATGTGGAACACTCTTCAAGTGTTGTTTTGATATTTGTAATCCAATCGAACATCTTTGCAATTATTACGAATTTTTCATCTTAAATTTAATTCAATTGATCTAGTTACGTCATATGAACACGACCGTTGCTTGTCTTTCGAGACCTTTTTAGTTACAGTGAGACCTTTTTAGTTTTATTAACAGTTGATGTATCATTATTGTGAGATCAGTTAGTTTTCTTCTAAACACATCCTTTTAGAAGACTAATTGGTTGTCATATAATAATTGAGAAAGTCAAATTCTTAGATAAGAAATTATTCATTTTGTGATAAATTTCAAAAGTCACATGAGCTTAATTGAGAAACACTGATTCCAATCAAAGATTTTGTAGTTAAGTTTCATACTCCCCTAATGATACGAAGATTGCTTCCACAATATAGCCGTCATTATGCGTTAGGTAAACAACAGAGCTTGCTAACAGTGAATAATTACGATAACATATCTATTATTTATTTAAATCTTATTTGGATGTGAACGATGTGCTTGAAAATAGTTGTCTTATTATCGAAACAATCTTTAAACACAATATTCAGGGTTTGATTTATTAACAAAACTCGTACATTTTAATTAAAAGAGAAATAATGTGATGTTGGTTACATTCATGTAGGGTATAACTCTCTTGCGCTCTCTGGAGACTATACCCCCAGGCCCCATTTACGACTCCGCCCGCAAGGGGATTTTCCCATTTTGGGCTACGCCCATGCAAGCTCACCTGTGTGGGGAATTCTGCCGGGCTTCGCTCCCCTGCAACATGTTCCGATGAAAGCACCAACGTTGTCTTCGCGGAAACGCTAGAACGTTTTTGCATGGAAGGTCGCATCAACAATTTATCAAATCCTTCGGAGCTGTCATGTGAGTAAATTTGTTTTGTTTTTCAGAAAAATAATTTTAAGTTGTTATTCTTTTTCATGTTTTGGAATTCTGTCGATTGTACTTCACGATTCACTTCACGATTGTAAGTAAATGATTTTTAAACAATACTGTACGACTAGAAGAGCCTACACCCAATTAATTAGTGAACTGATTTGTATTACGCTCGATACATGCAACCAGTGTGCGGCGATAGATGAGTTTTATGAAAAGCTGAGTATCGCGTCTGTGGGGGACTATCTGTCGAGTGCCCACGTCGAAGGAACGGCAAGTCCCTGGTCCCCGATGTACTTGTAAAAGATTCTCCTGAGCCCGTTGACCCAGCGATCCTGCAGCCGGCGAAGGGGACGGAGACTTCGTAGATTAGAACGTTGTTCTCCGTATTTTCGCGCCCCATACGCAATTTAGAGCTGCGCGAGCCTTTCAAGCTGGAGGATTTTACATTTTACATGGAGACTTCCATTTTATGCTGCGCTAATGCAAGCACACCTGGAGGGGGGAGTTAAGCCCAACGTAAAGATTCGCTCCGCTTCGACGTCTTCCGATGAAAGAAGTGGAGAAAAAATTCTAATCAGTCAGAGCAATATATAAAATTTGTTCAGTAGTTCACTTAAAGTGTTTGTAAGTGATGGGTGGAACCACAAGGGCATAAGTGCCGGATTTATCTAAAATGGTTGACATTTTACTATTGTGAACGACAATAATATACTCACACACACACACACACACACACATATATATATATATATATATATATATATATATATATATATATATATATATATATATATATATANTAACTTGTTGAAAATCAAACTTTAAATTTTTAATTTCTCAAAATGCACCGCTTTGAAAATTTTCAAATTAATACGAGAAATAGTATATGTCCTTGTTAATCATCAGGGAATATGAGAATGTGGGATGAAAATGGGTTCAGTGTTAAAACAATAATAGAATGTAGGTTTCTTTCCTCGTACCGCGTGTGGAACTAGAAATTTTTCTCTTAATTCTTGTTATACACAATTAAGTTAAATATTGCTTCAGTATGATAATGCAATGCATATATTGTTAGATAAAGGTCTTATTGATATAATTATGGAAAGATCAAAGTAATGTAGTAATACTTCGTGACAATTGATATAATACTTCGTGACAAATTCGAATTAATAATATTCACTACTTATATGCACTATTATTTGATATTGAAAGTTAATTTTTTCTCCATAATCTTTGTCATATTTAGAGTGCATCCATCAAGAGAAACTAGTTTAGTACGTATAATTAGGATAAGGTGAAGTAATATGTTGGCAGATAATTTGGAGGTACCAAATTGTGAGTTAAATATTTTCATATACAAAATTTTCCGCTAATCGGCAATATTTATACGTTTCTGAGTTTCATTTGCTTCTGTAGACTTGAATCATCTTGCATTCATCAGTTCATTCTGACGCATCGAAGAACGGAGAGAGGTTTTTCCTCAAAGTTTCGTGACTTTCTTCAGGAAGGAAGTAGCATCCGTTAAGTTCATGCGCAGTTGCGTCTCTAACTCCCTTCTGTGCTTCACTTTCTATCCTCACAAACAATAATCCAACGAGCTACGCTCCAAGGATCTCAACCACATTTTATGGCACTCTCGCGATAATTCTCTTGTTTTAGGGAAAGCTATGTTGTGTCTCTGTTTACAAGGTTTCTGTTCTAAAATGCCGAATAATCTTTCCATACGGATGTTTCAGATGTATTTTTGTGAATATTGGTTCCTTAGATATTCGGCTCCATTAACACACCGCAGACACAGATGTCGAAAAGTGCGTTGGAATATATCAATTAAAACATTTTTAAAGATTTACTTTAATGCTCAAAACTCATATGTTGTAAATAATAATCTCGTAAGAGAATGGTCATTACATTTCAATATTTAAATTGTAAATGAAGTTGCATAATTATATTATCGTTTCTATACCTCGTTATAGCGACATATTCACTTCGAGCCTGCTGAGTGGAAGGGTTAGCTACCGTTGTACTGATGGAGAGGTTGTTCATGTTGTGTTGGTACCGCGGCAGAATTCAAATTACGCCGTAATTCTCTGTCAGAAATGTAACAAGTGCTGACGCGCATGCATAATAAACAATGTCTCAATTTTATTGCAAAAAAGATATTACACTCAAAAGTAGTGGGTGAGCAAGGTCTGGGAGGACCAAACACATCGGTAAAACATAATTTGATTATTCTATGATCATATTGTCAGGATGTACGCTTAGCCGGAATATTAATTTAGAAAATATTTTCATTGATTAACTGTTAAAAAACTAAGGTTGAGAAAATTGTCTGAGCAAAGTCAGATTATTTAAGTAAAAAAAACCGTTCGAATCGGTAGGGAATAAAAAATTCCATACTCCGGCTAACTTGCCGGGGCTGTATGGAGGAGCTGGAGTGTGAATAGATAGGAAAGAAACCTTGCAACGGACAGAACGAGTTGGAACGGATCAGAAATGTATAATACATACTTAATAATAATAATAATAATAATAATAGCGTGTGGGTCTCGGCTCCCGTTAATTGTGGCCCATTTTTCTTTGGTTGCAACCCTTTCGTAAATTTAGACGTTCCGTCTTCCGCTTCAGATGGCAGGCCGGAACTCTGCGTGGGTGCAATTTTCACCGAGAGCACCATCTTTTACATGTAATATAATCATGCCATGAGTGATTTTTCGCATCCTAAAAATCCGTCGACCTCGACCAGGACCAGGTTTGAACCTACGCACTCGGGTGTGAGAGACCGCTACGGTAACCACTTACCCATCGGCGCCACTAAGGCAACCAATAACTTTTTATGAAATAAAATAAATTAAAAGGTAGGAATAATTTTACGTTAAACGGTTTCCTTTAAAAAATAAAATATAAATCTACTTTTATGGGTAGAAAATGGCTAGAAAATAATTATGGATTACCTATGAGTCATCATACATCGTCAATCCATGGCATTGGTGTGACTAAAATGAAATCGCGGGGGGCATTTAGTATAATGAGCGTTGTGAACGTGAAATTTTAGTACATCAGTCATAACATTCGTTAGAAATCTGGCATGCCTACGGACCGAAAAATTTAGATTTACAGCAATAAACGTCAAGTACATTACATATGTAATACAATGAAGTCAATCGCATTAATGTAAATCTTTCCGAGGAAAATTAAAAGCGTTACCCATAGATTATTTTAAGGAGATAATTCAATGAGTGGAAAGAGAATCTATGTGTCAGTGGCTCTATAATAATTCTCAGAGAAAACGAATAAAGTCATAACAAGTTAGAATGTCAACAACGAATTCTCACATACACTAATGCCCTTCAAACTCAAAAAAAAAAAAAAAGTTATACATGGACTCATGTCAATTTCCAGGATACTGTCATTAAAAATATATCTTGATTTACGTTGGTGTATTTACTACACTTGAAGAATAAAAGTCACCATTGGGAGTGATAACAAGTGCCCTTTCTTTGCTCACATGATTATTAGGCAAACAACGCATAATGTCAGCCTCATGAAAGAAAATACCGTGAAAAAAGAAGATGAGCATATGAACAATAAAATAGGACTGATAGTGTGTATAATTATTTTTACTTATTTGTGTCCTATTTTGAAACAAGTTGTTCTATTCAGTACATTTTGAAACAAGTTATTATTATTAATTTTTTTTTGTGCACTGGTTTTTCTCTGTTCAAACAGGTATTTGGGGCGGGCTTATACGCCAAGCCGGAAGTAAAATTTGACCTTAGTCGAGACTAAGTAATTTCCTTGTTAGGTGACATTTTTGTAATATAACGTATTTCTGCATTTCTGGCAGTACATTTCTTGTCAATGGCAATTTTGCAACATGCCCTTTCAGTGTTTTGCAAATGCTTCCGGTTGCTGATATTATTAGGGGAATAATTAATACTTCATTTTGTTTCCAAATCTTTTGAATTTCTTTCTTAAGTGCCTGATGTTTTTTTTGTTCTGTCTTTCTTAAAATGTTAGTGGAAGGAACAGCTACATCAATAATAAAATATTTCCTTTTAGATTTGTCTATTAATATTATGTCTAGCTTGTTATGATCTACTGTTCTGTCTGTAATAACTTGCTTATCCCAGCAGAAAGTTGCATTTCTAGTTTCTAAGCCAGGTGGTGGATCGAATTTATAACAGGGGTAACTGTTTCAACCAAGTTAAAAAAAATTAGTTAGCTGTAGGTGAATTATTTTGGCCACTTGATTATGTCTGTAGGTGTAGTCGAGAGGGGCGAGTTCTTGGCAATCCGAAATAATGTGGTGGATTGTTTCATTGCAGGTGTGGCATGCTCTACATAATCCATCGTCATTCTCATGCAGAATTTCTTTTCTGGAATATCTAGTTGGGATTGCTTGATCCTGTATAGCACACATAAACCCTTCAGTCTCTGCATGTTTCCGTATTTCATCCATAAAGTTGATTCTTCCTTGCCAACATTGACATCCTGCAGAAAATTGGGGAATTATCCATACAAGGGTGTAGCAAGCCATTTTGCATCACGGGATTTTATATCATTTATTGGTAGTTCAAAATTTTCCGGAAACTTTAGTAGAGTGTAATCTTTATCTAAACGAACAAATAACTGCTGAAGGGGGTCGTCACCACTCTTGAAATAATTTCTTAGTTTCGTAATCTACGAATTACAAAGATTTCCTACGTCTAACAACCCCCTTCCCCCTCCTGACCTTGGCAGGTAAAGGTGGTCAACACATTCTTTGGCATGATGCCTTCTAAATTTTGTCAAGAGAGTGAGCGTTTTTCTGTTGATGACGTCAGATCTGCGTGGGACCAATTAAGAATTCCAAATGTATACGTTAGAACGGATACTACCCAGCTATTTATTGCCATAATCAAATTTTTGTCATTATATTGAAATGAGCCTTTTTTCATACTTGTTTTGGAAACACTTTTTGAGATTTGAGAGGTCAAATTTGCGATTTTGTAGGAAGCCAAGATACTAAAATATTTGATCTGATTCTGGACATTTTATGACTGATTCAGTTGACACTTCATAATTTTCATCTGTCATGTATTTACCTCTATTAATGTGCATGATAGAACATTTATCTAATCCAAAGGACATTTTAATATCTGAACTATAGAACTGTATGATTTTCAGAAGGCTGTGCGGATTATCTGGAGAGTTAGCAAATACCTTTATGTCGTCCGTATACATTAAGTAGGTAATTTGGGATGTTCTCTGCTTTGTTTCTATTTTGTCACAAAATTGTGTTTCATTGAGAAGTCTCGACAATGGATTCAAATCCAAGTATCACCATAACGGACTACGTGAATCACCTTGATAAATCACCCTTCGAATTGGTATGTTACAGGTAGTGATAGACGCATGTTGTACTTTGGTTATCCAGTTTTTTTATTCTTCCCTCCATGAAGTTGACTATTGTTGGATTGATCTTATAAATTTTGAGAATTTGAATTAACCATAAGTGATGCACTGAATGAAATGCTTTCTGATAGTCTATGAATTACTTGAACTTTTTCGACTTTGTGTTAAAATAAATGAGTCAATAACAAGGTGTTCTTTGCACCCGATTGATCTCTTGACGCAACCTTCCTGCTCCTTTGCCAGCACCGAATTGTTATCCAAAATATTGAAAATCATGTTTGTTATTATTGATGTCAGTAATTTGTAAATAGTAGGTAAGCATGTGATTGGGCGATAGTTTTCTGGGTTATCTTGACTTCCAGATTTGAAGAGGAGGTAAGTAATACGTTGTATACGGAATTGTGGAGCATCCTCGGGTTTCTGAAGCATCTGGTTAAATGACGAGGCTAGCTGTTCATGGACACAAGTGAACTTTTTCCTCCAATAATTTCCTGGAGCTTTTTAGTTCTTGGTTTTCTTCAAAGCTACATTGACAATCTCTTTTGTAATTAAAAAATCAGGCATCGATGGCAATTGGTTGTTTGCTTCTTTCTCTTAAGCAATCCACTCTTCAGCTTGATTGTGAACTTCTTCTGACCATAGTTTTCCCCAATAGTTTTCCAGATCTTCTTTTCTCACCTGCGAATTTACGTGTGGGACAGCGTAATTTTCTATTGAACTATAGAATTTCTTCTGGTTTCTTTGAAATGCTCGATTTTGTGTTTTACGCAGATACCTTTTTAGGTATTTGGCGAGACGAGAACCTTTTTCTTTAGTTTTTGTTTGAGTGTGTCTAAATAATTTGTAAGCTCCGAAATCTGTTTCTGGCTGAATTTTCACATGTGATGTCCAGTTTTCTAAATGTTGGCATGAGATTCTGGATCAACGTGTTCCCTTTTTCAGCATTCTCGTACGATGTCATTTGTTCGATTTCTCGATGCAGGGTCTTTATGGTTAATTGTAATCTGGTATACCAAGCTGGTTTCTTGCTGCAACGAGGTTTTCTTTCTTCAGAGGGACTATTTACCACAAATTATTTTCTGGGAAATGGGAATCTTCATATTTTCCAGAGTGTGACAACAGCACAATATACTGCAAGATGAAGTTATAGTAAATCATTTCTTTCTGAAAAGAATGGGGAGTATTACCTGGTTTAAATGTGTTATAACTAGATTTGAAGGCTCTAATGACCCTGACGTTGACGAGCCGTAAAGCGCCACAAAAACTGGATGTGATAATTTTTGGATTGAACCTTACAAGTGACGGTCTGTGTTCAGGGGAGGTTTGGTCATATAAAATGATATTACGTCTAAATGATTGTTCTACTTTGAAGTACAGATCACCTTCGACCAGTTCTTGTCCGTTCTCATTTTCATGATGTTCAAAATTGGGCTCGATCTTCTCATTTTCTGGATGTTAGAGTGGGAAATGTTCAATGTTAAATGACTTGCGGCCTGCTTCTTTCTTAATTTGCTCTTTCTAAGGGGGATACATAATTCTTTTTCCAAATGAGTCTCCATCTATTGGCCAAATTTTGTTCACTGATTGTGTGGTTGCTGCGACGTTCCGTGAAAACCTGAAAAAGTTTCGTCCTCCATAATGGTCTTTCTAAGTCTTGACATTCATTTACTTCATAATAGAGATATACTATTTGTCCATTTCTTTCTTTAGTCCATTTGACACGTCCTGCTGTTTTCATTTTTGATGTTCTGATCCTTTGAGCGGCCTCTTTTTGAGGAATAGGTAAACTCTCTCGAGAAAGACTGAGATCTTGTGAGTCTATATGGTCACTTACAGCATTGCTGCAAGAATCTCTAGTTGCACTAGATTCTTCACAGGGAGAAATGTTCTTGAGATATGCGGCTCTACCTACCAACTGTCTGCGGTACTCGTTGACCCGGGTGTAGAACGATTCGGTTTTTGATTCTGTTTTGCTTTGTTAGTTATCTTCGATTGTTTGTCCCACGAGAAGCAAGGACAATAAAGTCGTGTGCAACAAACTCCAGCGTTAGTACACTAAGGTTCCGTACAGCTGGAGGGCGCCAGATATCCAGAGGGCATCGTTCAGAACTGATTAACCCACAGCCATCCATTCCCTGGGCCCGATAGCTTCCACTTCGGAATTGGGGATTTTTTCTAGAGGTTCAGTCCTCTAGATCCGCCGTGTTCTGCGTAAATAGGATCACGTCGTGTAGGATGTGGCTATTCACCACGCACGGACGGTCTTGAATGTAGCATCATCAGAGTATAGATCTTGCATGACTCCTCAGCTCATCTCTGGGTGGTGAGGGCCAGTTTCAGGTGAATCCCGCACAAAGGTATTACCTCTCTCAAACTTCTAGACCCCTTATTATTATTATTATTATTTTCCTTCATTTTCTGTTTCGTGACATGCCAAATAGCATTATACGTTTCATGCCAGTTATTTCTATAACTGGAAAAAAACATTTCTAACTATATAACATGAGAACAGTACTACGAACTTCTGCATTATTTTCAAAACTGTTTTTGTACCCAAGTTGCTTATATTATCAGATGCATGCTTTTCTATTATTCCTGTGCTTGAAATGGTGATGGAAAAGATCGAGTATCGAGTGGTTTGTCGCAATCATATGCATGTTCACTATATTTTCTATTTTTTCTCCGTCTGTTTTCTGCAGGTTTCTGTTAAGTGAAATAGCACTGTCCATAAGAGGGGTGGAACACTTCTTTTTGTTTATTGTTGTGATATGAGGTCTATTGTTTTAAAGAGCTTTGTGAGTGCGTTTTTTCTTGTGACTTTAGGGCCCGCCAACGTCAAGGTCATTAGAGCCTTTTCGTGAGAGTGGATGGTTCTGTCAAAGTAGGTTATATTCATTTCATTTTCCAAAAACTGCTTCTGGTTTATATTGGAAGTATGGAAATGGTCCTTTGAAATGCCCATTTATTATTATTATTATTATTATTATCATGAGTGAATGAATTTTTTTCAATTGTATTTTTGCCTCTTTTAACAAATGTACAATAACAGTAATACAAAATTTTATATTAAACTTTAAAACTTCTTCAGGCCGTCTCTTTGGTTAATCAAAATCACAACAATAAACAAAAAGAAGTGTTCCATGTATATCTTCTCTCACTGTGCGAACTACGGAGTATGCATCATCAAACGTTTTATTTTATTTTATTTGTCTACTATCGTTCGTAAGTCTCACGTATCCCTCCTAGTTTACAGACATATTTTTCATAAATCTTGTATTTTCTTTCAGTTTTTATCAATTTTCTTCTTCTATATTCAGAGTTTCTACAGTCAGATATTCTTTTATGAAACGCGCATTCCGGTGCATATAGTGGACAATCCCTCAAAATATGCTCCGGTGTTTCTTGCCCTATGCTACATACACAGCACTCTGTCACATCTTTTCCAAATCGTCGCAAGTATGTAGCAAATCCTCCGTGACCAGTCAAAAATTCCAGTAATATTCGCGGTGGATCAAACCATGTCTTCTTTCATTCTACGGGAATATAATTATGTCACTCACCCTTTCGTACTAGAATTCCACTGAACTTGCCAGGACCAGAGTGAAATGTTTGTCAATTTCTTGCGTGATAACCTGTCAGTCTTCAGAATTTTTTCTTCCATTCAATTGTATTTTCCCTTCTCGATTTAGGATGCAGCGGAATTTTACATCTAGATCCAAAGGTATTATGCCGGCTAATATATTCAGGGCCTCAGTGGAGACTGTCCGAACATCCCGTTATATTTAATAGGCACTGGCGCTCCACCGCTCGCAGCTTCTGCTCATATTTGATTTCTACTACCTGTTCTCCCCATACTACACAGCCGTGAGTCACTGTCTATCGAATCGCGCCTATGTATAAGAAACGTAAGTCACGTCGTTCAATAATATAAATCTGTATTCCTACTCTAAGCATGCTGTAGAATATTAGCTAGGTTAGATTTGTGATATATGCAAGATGGTCTTCAAAGTTCAGTTTCTCGTCCACTATTACTCTCAGATATTTATACTTGCGAACCACCTGTACTTTACGTCCATTAATTTTTACTTAGATATCTCTTCTACTTCTCTTAGAATGACCAAAACGCATTACTCTTGATGTCAACTCGGACAATGTGAATCTCTTCGCCTGACGGACTGCAGACATCCAATGCTTTCTGGACTTCTCGCTCTAGTACAGGACGTGATGCAACTGGGACAACTGTAGCTACATTGTCCGTGTATGCTATTGCATTAATTCCTGCCCATTCCAGAGTCCCATAATACGCAGTCCATGACCACGTTCCAGTAGACAGGTCCATTGGCAGATCCTTGAGGACACCCGATTGTCGCCTCCTTCATAATTCTCTCACCACCGATCTCCTGGACCATTCTTCTATCCTGAAAGTACAATTTCACCATATTAAGTAGATATTTGGCAGTGTCTTCTTCTGCAAAGTCTCTATGATGATTGTCAATTTTGCGTTGTCAAATGTCTCCTGGATGCAATATTTTGTATTGATATTTTCTCCATCAATATAACTAATGCGTCATCTGTACTGAGCCGTGGCATGAAACCGTATTGCTGGGTATTCATTCCCGTGATCCTGTAAATAGTGAAGTGACGTCAAAATATTTTCTAGTAATTTGCTGTAAGTCGGAATCAGGGAAATAGGGCGATACGATGTGGGATTATTAACTGGGGTATCACATCCCACTACTACTCGATACGCTAGTGGCACATGTTGTAAGGTACCGCGCAGGTGGTAGTTTTCTTAGAAACATCCTATAGACATCGTTACTCTTCATGTACTCCCCTAACTCTATAGATGATATTTTGGATCTCTGTAAATTCTGTAGGAAGACCCTAATCTTTTTGTTTTTGTTATTTTAATACCATTTGAGCAGCCTTAAACTCATCACTCTCTCTGCTAAGTACATTGTGTTTGAACGGGTGCAATTTATACATTTAGGTACCTCTGTTTTGTCTTTTCATTTTTTGTATTTGTGTCCGTTCTTCCCGCAGTGTCCACAAATGTTGTGTTTTTCAGTCCATGTTGCCGCTATATGTCCATAGCGACGACGCTTGAAGCATCTGAAAGGTGTTATGTCCTCAGTCACCCGCAGACTTCATTTCTACATAAAGTCGCCCAGCCTGCAAAAGTTTTCGCGACTTATTCCATTTCAGTTCTAATACCCAATTTTCTGTTTCTTGTTTCCTCTGTTTCTCTTTATGCAATACACTTTTCCTTTAGAGCACATTCCACATCATCAAAATTACCATTCACCATATCCTCCATGAACTCTTTTTTCATTTAACCTTTGTCCACTCAATGAATACGCACATAAGTCGACCTATGTGCGATTCTCAACGCCTTTACACGTCTTAATACCGTCTCGAATTTATTATTTTCACCTTTTTTGGGCAGCATTACAACCAAGTTACCTCCTATGGTCTTTCTTGCAGCCTCAATGTATACATTCATGTCCGATTGTTTCAAAGTTTGCTTCATCGTGGCATGTATGTTCCCTATTTTGTCGCTAGTAGATATGACCACCTTCCGTGGTATATTATATTTCCAGATCCACAATACGTCTTGTGGTCAGCATCCGTCTTGTGCTCCATTGGTTCATCCTGTAACTGGCGGGTCACTTTCTCCATTTGCTCATCCAAAACCCTATCTACCTTTTATAACACAGTGTCCACTGGCACTGCATCTTGTCCATCGTGGCGCAGGAAACGGTATTGCATTACAATGCGGGAACACGCCTTGGCACGGCACAACACAGTACTAATACTTCATTGCCAGACGATATGAGACGGAGTTCGCGACGTACTCGGTGGGTGATGAACCTGTCAATGCGTGACATAATGGATGATGCGCATGCGCAAAAACAGATATAAACAGGTATGCAAGATTCTCTGGGATGTTCGAGGGATGTTTTACTGATGAATGACTGTTATAACATAGCAAAAAGAAAAAACGAGAGACTACTTGCACTACTCGCAGACGATGCAAAACTGTTGCGAGACGTTACGAGAGAAAACAATGTCGTAGATGCGAACACGGGATAACGTTGAACCTTTTTTCGACGAGGACAAATTTTTTATAGAAGTAAGGCGACGACTAAACCGTGCCAGAATAAAGGTAATTATCGTGGGTACAGACAAGGAGTACGAGACATGTTAACCGAGGTCCCGACGGTCAATATAGATTAATGTAGGAGCATGCGCCGTTGGTCAGGAGTTGCTTGCAACGGATGATGCACATAGCTATACCACGACGCGTGCTAAGATCAAAGACAAAGAAGGTATTACGGAAAAAGCTTTTAAAAGGAACTCGCCGCGACTAACTGATTTTGGTGTACCAGAGTGTAAAGAGACAGAATTTCTGAAGCAATTCCAGGACAGAAATGGGGGAATGTGCGAGCAATCAGGGTACATAAAAACCATAGGTCAAACAACATGGAGTAAGATGCATTGGGTAGTGGAAATCGAAGCAAGTTGGTACAGAGGTATAATACTTCGTGGGAAAGTGTATCTGAGACATGCGTCACATCGAGTTGATGAATTTATTGAGACAGTGCGCTGCTTTAAGTGTATGCGCTATGGCCACCTTGCGCGCACCTGCCAGGAGGATACGGCGGTATGTGGTCATTGTGGGGAAAATGAACATACGTATAAACACTGTACAAAAAATAGAGAAAAGTAGTTGCGCGAATTGTATAAGATATGCCACATACTCATAAGGAGCAATATCTCCTGAATATCTGAGATATAGAGCGATAGTTCGTGCATAGATAGCATACAATGTAGAGAGAGATGCACAGTAGCTATCTAGAGGAGTATTAAGATGAATATAATTAGGCATAGTTCTAAAACAACCAAGGGCATAAATACACAGCGACTTACTTTATACCCAAGAGCACATACTATATCTGTACAGATAGAAACCAGGATACGCAACTCAACATAGATGATCATGGAGGTGGTGATGATAAAGGTGATATAGACAATAATAGCGATGTATAAGATGATGACAGTGATGATGCATACGATGATGAAGAATATATATGACGATAAGGATGTTGAGAGAAGAAAAGGCTAGATAGTGGAAGTTCCTTCCTTCTCGACGGCTAGGGATGGTAACCTCAATTACAAGTACAATACGAGGGCTTAATAGAACGGCCAAGAATAATAAGGCAATATTATTATACAAAGCAAAGAGACAGGCTCATGTCATGGGATGAGACGAAGACATTGGCACAAAATAAGGAAAGATATAATGACAAACTGTACATTTGAAAAGAAAGACGAATAGATTGAAAGACAATGAAAAAGAGCAGTAATCCCAAAATAACACTTCGGCATAAACATAGCAATTTGCAAAAATGAAAGAGACTAATTGTTACAAATAGAAAGAGAAAGAACTAAATCAAACCAGAGAAACATAGATAAGAACGAGACATAAACCTTGGAAATAGCTTTCCAACTAAGGTACATGGCTCAGACAAATAAAATGAAATTTAAAAACCTGTAATCCCTCTCCTGTCCGTAACATTTCACTTATTTATCTTTCCTCTTTTCCGTCCGCGCCATATTCTCCCACAGATCGTTCATCCTATCGTCAATAACTTGGAATACAGTCTCCACACATTTGTCACCCTCCTGTCGCATATCTTCCATTATCTTGACACAACTGTCTAAGATATTCTCCTCTACTCTCCTAGTCAATGTCCGGATATGCGTTTCACTCAACCCACTCCCGGTCAAATCAGTTTCCCGTATTATCTTTTCCAAATTACCTACTTTTTTGGACAGCTCATCTCTGTTTTTCTCATGTTCTACGATTACATGTATCTTAATCACTGCCTGATATAACGACGTTACCCCATCAGTAATTATTCCTTGTATACTGCTGTTTAGTCTGCGGAACTTCTCATCCTTGAAGTTCCTGCATTATATCCACATTGTAACTTCTCCAAATTAACTGTATTATTCTATCTGCTTTTAACGTCTCCATATTAACCCTGTGTCGCTCTATATCCATCATCCTGTTTATATCCATTCGTTTACACTTCCCCTTACCCTCAATTTCGGTGTTTCCGGCTCCTCACATGACAACTCTCCACCAGAGCTACAACTAAGCAACGATATATATTTTGCAGGTGGTTCCTTGGTCTTCACCGTCCTCTGTGACTGATCAGCAACACTTTGGATATACGCCTATCGTTCAAATTGTCTACTCTTTAGGTGAAAACAGGTGTATGGTCTCTCTCCTCAACTCTTGCTCTGACGTAATGTGGCAGGTAATTGGTCTCTCTCCTCTCACGTGAAACTATTTGCACTATATATCAGTTTTCCGTAGTTGCATCCTTGACTTTTATTTGATGTAAGAACAGGCTTCTCTATTCTGAGTATCCATAATGGAACCCTGGGAATTTTCTACTGATGGCACACTGACAGTGTTCTTTTACTTTGTGTTTCAGGTCTTCCAGACACATTATTAACTACTACTTTTACAGCCGCATTATTATTATTATTATTATTATTGTTATTATTATTACTATTGTTCTTTCTCAATTCTCAGCACAACTCTGGATAAGAGGGTAGTATTGGTAGTATTTTATTTTAAAATCCCCATATTATTATTATTTTGTTGTGCAACTGTTATTGATATTATTATTGTTTTTCTTTGTCAATTCTCAGCTCAAGGCTGGATAAGATGGGGTACGGGACATTCCAAGCATTCCCTTCTTTGGTTTGACTTAATATTCTTAAGAATTTCCGGACAGTTCGACATGTTTCTAGGATGACAATTTTTTGCTAAGGTAGGCAAAGGTGTCTAGGGAGGTACAATTTTTCTAAAATTTTGAACCGGTCTGTGAGGATAATGCCAGTTGCTGAGATAATAATAATAATTTTATGTCTGTTAGTTGGTTGGCAATCCTTTGAGTTTGAAAACCACGTGTTGCACATTGCTTTGCATGCTAGAAATTTGGACATTCAGCAGATAATTGTAAGCAAGGTGTATTCATTTACTATAAGTGCCATGGGGACAATGATTCCTGTCAATGCAGATCGGAAGAAAAAGAAAATAGCTGCATAAATTGTGTTAGAAAAGGTCTTCAAGTACACAACCATAACGTGAATGACAAAAACTGTCCTTTATATGTTAAGGCCCTCGAAATTGAAAGAACAAACCACAGCAATTGATTTTAATTTCAAATTCTTTTTCTTTCTATTTATCCAAAATATATAATCTTGATAGGAATGATAATTGTAAATTTTGCCCCGAACCTGACTATAACGATTTGTTCCACTTGACGGAATTAATCTACAATAATATAGAAAGTCTTAATGTAACCTGATCCAATGAGGGAGAATGTATATTAATGCTACTGAATATTAGAAGTCTTAATAAAAATTTAAATTCTTTAAGACTTCTCATTGCTAGTTTGATCAAAAAACCTGTTATAATAGCATGCATGGAAACATGGGAACTAAAACATCCCTCTTTTCTAAATATTCCTGGTTATGATTTGCATTACAATAAAAGCTGTTTAAACTAATCTGATGGCGTCATGTTATATATACAGAAAGATATAATTCTCGTCAGTGGCCAGAATTAACAATAATGGCAAAAGTTCTTGTACTGTAATGGCAAAAGTACTCTGTAAGTCTAACAGTTTGCAAACAACAGCTCATAAGCTTGTTTATAGAATAACAAACCATGAACTGCTCTTTGTTAACGTAAAAATCGAATTAGTTGGTGGAAAAATACAGGTAAACTAATTATTATATTAATTACAGGAAACTTGTTCATTCATGTCATTGTGGGAATTGGACTAATTTCCTTAACGACATCATAAATCACTCATTAGACAGTTTGATGAATTTAATGAGCAATTTTTTATCCAAAGCCCGAGTACAAATACAGATCTTCGAAATAATAAGCCTAGGAATGATTAGATTAATAAAGAACTGATTAATCTTACCAGAGAAAAACAGATGCTTTTTAGAAGATGGAAAAGCCAACATCATAACATTGTATTAAAAGACAAATTCGTCAAATTTTCTAACGAACTCCAGAATAAATTAAGACAAGCAAAGAGAAATTTCTGCACTGTCGACTCCAATCTATTTAATGTAATGTTACAAACTAACGCAGCATTTTCTTCTCCCATGCCTAACGACCGATCTATTTTTCTGTATCCAACTTGTGAAATAGAAATAATTAATACAAGTAAATCATTGAATGATAAAGCTTGCTGTGATGATAGTATTGGTTGTGATATATTGAAAATGATTTCCGTATTTATAAGTAAACCCCTGGCTCACATTTTTGATTTATGCATGGTTAAGGGTATATTTCCCAAAGCTTTTAATAGTAGAGTTATTGTACCTATTTATAAAGCAGGTGATAAGTCTAATGTGTCAAACTATAGGTCAATTTCACTTTTATCAGTTTTATAAAAGATTTTCGAAAAATTGTTATTTTCGAGAATCTCTAAATTCTTAGGCAGTACTAATTATCTTTCTTATATGCAATTTGGTTTTAGAGAGGGTAGAGATACTGCTTCAGACCTTGCATACGTTACAGACTTTATATACTCCAAATTAGATAAAAGTAAGCCTGTTTTTGCTGTTTTCTTGGATTTAGCAAAGAGCTTTGACAGGGTTGACCACAACTTACTAATAACTTAACTAGAGAATTGTGGTATGCTTGGTCCAGTTCTAGATTTATTAAAAGATTACTTAAGTGGTAGAACGCAAGCAGTAAAATTGATAATACCAAAAGCAATACAAAAAGGGTCGCAACAGGTGTACCACAGGGTTCAATTCTTGGTCCCTTATTATTCCTAATCTATATTAACAGCATTTTGAATGATGCTCCATATGGTTGCATTGTATCATATGCAGATGATACTATAATACTAGTTTCAGAGAATACATGGGAAGAAACTGCGTTTGTTACCAATAATTACCTTGATATGGTGTATAACTGGCTTGTTTTAAACAACCAAACCCTAAATATCTGTCCACATGTTTTTTTGTAACTACATTGATAGCAGCCCACATATTTTTTATATAATATTAAATAACGGTAACTTAATCCGAGTATCATATGTAAAGTATCTAGGAGTTCCCATGGACTGTCATATGAGATGGGATATTCACATCGATAGTATTGTTAAGAGACTTAAGTACTTATTTGCTAAATTAAAAGACATCTTAGATAGGGATTCACTAATGATTTTATTTTATGGGCTCTTTAGTGGTTTAGCCACGTATGGAATTGTAGCATGAGATGCAGCGTACGTAAGAAATATCAGGCCTCTTAAAATATTGAGGAACCGAATGTTAAATAAAATTACGGATAAAAATGTAAACACGTTAAGAAGAAAACCTCTCAACCTAAGACAAATATATAAATTTAACTGTATCCGTTTATACTACAACGAAATTAAATTAAATTACGAAGGATCCCAATAAAGTACTACGTTTAAAACTGTAAGACCTCTCACAGTAAATTTAGAAGTTGGAAAAAAAGTTCTATGTATAATGCCATTTCTGAGTTAAATAAATTACCAAATGCACTAAAATCTCTCAATTTCTCTTAGAGTGTGTGTAAACTATGTATATTATGCCTGTGTGTATATATGTATGAACTATGAATATTATGCCTGTAAATAAATAAATATAAATAAATAATAATTATTATATTGAAATTTTCTCAGTAATTGTCCTCTGTAGGTTATTTGTGTTTGGAACTGCAATGTCTATGAGAAATTTGGTCTTTCCACTTTGGTCAAAGAACATTATATCTGGACGATTGTAGTGGATGGATATGTCTGTGAGGATGGCTCGAGCAAAATATAATTAATTGGTTTTGTTCTCTAACACTGTCTTTGGTTGATACTTGTAATATGAGGTTTTATCTTGACTGAGTTTGTATGTATCCGCAATTCGTTGATGAATAATTTTTCCGCCAAGATGTACCTGTTATTATTATTATTATTATTGGATCTCTAGGGGACGCCAACGACCAGGTCATTAGAGACCCGAAACAATATTTTGGCACACATTTAGATAATTATATTATTTGAGAATGAGTCATAAATACTTGCTAAAATGCTCATAACGGGGTAAATATTTCGTCACTGTATTTATCTGGGTGATCTGACTTACTTTTGTAGCGATTTGGTTACATATCGCAACGTAGGGCAAGTGAACAATCTGTGGAATAGATGCTCTTTGTGCCAATTGAGTGACAATCTATATTGTTGAGCTTTTATGAACTATTCGTTTCGAAATTCACACCTTTGAGTTTTAAAAAAATGAATGAAATGGTTGGATATAGTATTAGTTAATAAACGAGTCTTTTAAATCATCCTGGAATCCACGAAACTGTATGATATATATTTCCCCGCCAGAGCAATTTAGAATATCTTAACATTCTGGACGAATCAAATCCATCGAACAAGATGGACGATCGATACTCGGTCGACCTGTGACGTCACGCCACGCGCGGCAGCGCGCGGCTACGAAGTAAGCCTCCGACGAGCGATCGTGGACACTTCCCATTACTCACCCGAGTAGTCATCATATCATCATTTCAACGTTCACTTCTCATCTGGCGGCCATGCCGACAATGTCTCCGAATCGTCCTCGACGAGACACAATGTCTCGTTTTCCTCTTCACAACTAGGTTACACACGAGCAGATGTTACGGTCAAGTATTCTCGCGCGCTCTACTGAAGCCCATCTGATGCTTTCGACCGTAGTCCATGTGTACAACGTGGAGCCTTTTAACTTCAACGAAACTCATCACCTCAACATCACTCCAGTCGTTCTATCCACATCACGGTTGAAACACGTGGCATTCGGAGACCTACCTCATCGTCCCATAGCTCCACCCCATCGCAGAGAAACATCTACATTTTTATTGATTTAATTATTTTCATAGTTTATTTGCTACTTTCACTTTCATGTTATTAAATTATTTAGTTCGCATTTCCATTGCTCAACTCCCATCTCATCCACCTTCATCATATTTCTGGTCCTTCGAAACCTCTTACCTCAAATCAAGATGTACCGCAATTTTTTTTCTTAAATTCTGTACAAGTCTTTTATTTAATAATCCTTCACACAGTACAGTGGTTCCATTTCTTCAGAGTCGTGATCATCCTTTTTATTTCTTATTCTAAGACCAGTTACGAGTCTTCTGCAGAAATGTATCTACGTAGAATTAACCATGAAAATGCATTTTAGAGAAGTACAGACATGACGTATGGTGCGATTACCCATTGTAAATTACCAATTTTGAATCATGTTTTAAGAGTACGAATGGTAAAGATCATAAGCATATAGATAAAAAGAGAAAATCATACATTCATGATCAAGGCATTGTTTCCAAATATATATCAATATTTGGAACCATTCAATCAAGATATTAAAACCATTTCCAGCTTTCCGCGAATTAATCGGAGTCACAGCCATTTTTTGGTCTTTGTTTCCAGGTCTATCACGCAGAAAAGTGAAATCTTGAATACATACCACTAATGAGAATATTTCTAGGAGAAATGCTTGATTGAGCTTGACGGTGTCCGTTCAGCAAGTAAGAAGATTCAGCTCACACAAGAAAACTTAAATATTGGTAAATAATGTTCTAATTGACAAATTTTTATTCGAGTTGGAAAATTAATACTTTCTCTTTCAAATATTTTCCTCCACTGAGCTCATCTAATACCATCATTATTAAGAGATTTACTTTATTTTTAGTATCGAAGATGTCGGCATTATCAATATCGAAGATGTCTATTTCTGGTTTCCGTATCGGGTATGTAACTATCTATGTACATAAAAATGGATGTGTTAGCGTGCATGTAAATATGAAACAGTGCGAGAGGAGAGTCTGGTTTGACGTAAATGCAGACACCATTCACACCATATTAAAAGAGAAAAAAGAAGCCCATAATCAGTATCTGAGCTATCCCACAGATAGAAAGAAAAGACTCTTCCAAGAGGTCCGGAAAAACTGTCAACAACAACTACAACTCTTAAAGAACGAATGGTCGATCAATAAAACCAAGGAAATGCAGTTGTATAAGAACATAAACGACACATACAACATGTATAAATGTATTACACCAGTAAAAAAATAGAATCAGTAAAAATATCATCAATCCTAATCGAAAACCAAAAAGGTGTAGTTCTCCTTAACCAAGACGATAGTCTTCAACGCTGCAAATATCACTTAAAAAATGTGTACAATGAGCATCACGACTTAGACACATCCACACTCAATATGCATTTTGAATGCGACGACGACTGTCCATCAACGCTAGAAATAGAAAAGCGATATATGAAATGAAAAACCGCAAATCTTCAGGAGCAGACACTATTAGAGCGAAAAGGGTGAAAGCCGGGCAGCAAACAACAGTGCACAATCTCTCAGCGCTCTATTCAAACGCCTGGACAGTAAAGAAAATCCCGCAAGAATGGAAAAACTCATTCATAAAAAAGGCAACAGATTGAAATGCGACAACTATCGTGAAATTTCTCTGCTCTCCATCGCAGAAAAAGTTCTCTCAAGAATCCTACACAACCCCTTAACACTCCACATAGACGGCACTCTAAGAGACTTGCAATGTTGATTCGGAAATAGTAGGTCAACTATAGATATGATCTTTTCAATCCGACATATAATAGAGAAAACAATCGAGCAAAATTCCAAATTAAGCATCGCATTTATTGACATCAGTAAAGCTTTCGACTCAATCAACCGTGAAGTCCTATTCAGCATATTAGAGCAAGTTAAATGCCCACCGACCATCCTGACAATACTCACATCAAAGCATGAAGGAACATCAGCAACAGTAAGAACTGAAAATTCGGAAGCACCTCCGATCAGTGTCCAGACTGGAGTCCGGTAAGGCTACATTTTGGCCCCGATGCTCTTCCTTATATACATCCATGTCAAAGTCAAAAACGTCACTCAAAAATGCCACATGGAACCAACATCATTTGGCGAAACGACTACTCTAGAAGAGGCCTGAAATCAAAAACAAAATTAAAACAGCAAAAGATTCAAGACTTCATGTTCTCAGACGACTGTGCTATCGTAGCTGACTCTTCTGAAGGGCTCGATAAACTTCTAAACACCTTCACCGAAACTGCCCGCAGACTTCGACTACATGTCAACAAAGAGAAGACAAAATGTAAGTTCATTAACTGCCCACTCGCGACCATTACCATTGATGACACACCTATTGAAACAGTGAGTACATTCAAATACCTAGGCAGCCAAATAACTTCCAATGGATCAGCCTACTACAACATAGAGAACAGAATTAATGCAGCAAGCAGAGCATTCGGAAGACTGTATCATACAGTGTGGAAATCTCATGACCAGGCGTTATCTACAAAGTTTAAAATATATGAGACCATAGTGCTTAGCTACCTCCTGTACGCGTCAGAAAAATGGGACACTCCTTCAAAGTCATAAGAAAATGCTGAACGCATTCCACCTCCGATGTCTCCGGTCTATATTATACATAAAATAGGAAGACAAAATACCAAATGAAACCGTTCTTGAGAAAGCAAACATATTCACAATTGAAGACATAAGAACAAGACGTCTAAGATGAACTGGACATGTCAGTAGAATGGAAGAACATAGACTGACCCAACAAATTGCGTTCTCAGAACTCACAATAGGCAAAAGACACAGAAAAAGTCAAAAAAGTGCTGGGCAGATACAGTAAAAGACTTGAAACACTTAAATGTTAACCTGCACAATTGGAGGAACCTTGTTTGAAACAGAAATGAATGGAGGGAGAAAATCAAAGAATTAGTGACAGAAAAACATTAGCAAAGCATGGAGATCAAAAAAGTAAGAAGAATAGAGAGACGTCAAGAAGAAATCTACACTTGGAAATGCCCTCTCTGCCCATTTATTCGAGATGGTAGACGAGGAGGAACTATGTCTAATCACACTTAAAACAAGCCCATAAGTCGTCCCCTGAAATAACACACAACAGAAACAAAGAAGAAGGAGAAGACAAACAACTGTGCCTCCAAATCTAAAATGCACTGAATGTGACTTTGTAGCCAAGTCGGGATCTGATCTAAACAACCACGTGCGACACAAACATCCAGAAGTCCAGAACAACAGCATCAGATTAGTCAGAATAGATCCAAGAATCAGGCAACAACTTTCTCAAACTCTGCGAGCAACTCCCGTATATCCATCATCGACGTCGCAACCTACACTTTCAACGAGTCAATGGGTGTGTACCAGATGCAGAAAAAGCTGTAGATCTAAAGCAGGCCTGGTCAGTCATACCCGAATTGACAAATGCACGGATACAAGATGATGAGGAAGCATTGACATCGATGGAACTCCTGAATCATGTATGTATATTTTACCATAACTCCAAATGCCTGGAGCAATTTCAACCAAACTTCGTACGTAGATAACTGACTTTACGGCAAAAAACACTGTGGAGATAACACACCTTTAGCACCCGTAGGGGAGATGTGGGAAGGGGATGGCATATGATTGAAAACGACCGATATTAGTATACATGATTTTTAGAGCCGCTGAGAGGTACTGTCTCACCTACTACTAAAGTCCACGATTCGTCACCATGAGGTAACTCCATAACGAGTAGTCACCATGGGTTATCACTCCGTAGGCGATGAAGTACAAAGTTGTGAATACACCAATTAGTTTCGACGTCGTAATTGTCGTAGCCGCTCAAATGAATAGTGACACCCCCGAGTTCACAATCGCTACACATGGTGGATAGTACGCCCTTAGAGTGGCAAGTAAATTGATGAGAAACGACCTATATTGCTGTTGAATATATCATATTTTCGATTCGCTAAAATGAATATCGACATTCTTAATGTCACATAAGTCCACGACAATCCTCTATGAAAAAATACACCCCTTGGATTGGTGTTGGAAAGGGATGGAACGTAAAATAATTCCATAATGAGCGATACTGGTGTCGATACGTTGGTTTTCTCGGTGGCTGAAACACATATTAACATTTCCGATGACACATAAGTTATCGATCAGACCTTTCCATCCCTGGAAAGGGGTTAAGTACAAATCATCGTAAAATACATATCAGTGACGAATTCAATCTTTCAGGCACTTCTGGGATAGGTATCTCAGATTCCCCTGCAACCGAACAACTCCTTCCCAATTCCTTTATCATATGGTTAGGCGGAAGATCATACTGACGGCCTGAACCCACCACATCATAAAAATCAGACATCAAATTAATGGATAAATGACAAAATATATCGGAGTATTACTCATGAGATACCGTTGGAAATGTGAAATGAATATATAAGAGTTTACGACGTGTAAATATGATGCTGTTCTATTTGAGTATCTCATCTATAAGAAACAACAATATTTTACTCGATTTATTTTTAAGTTTATGGAAATAGATGAGGTCAAGAATGACAAAATCGTTGTCCGTGATAAAAAGTCGTGAAGGGTGCAGTAAGTGGTAATTTTGGCAAAAAAGTTTGATACCTGTATCAGAAAGGTATTTAGTGATGTTTTATTTGCAACACTGATAAGTCATCATATTCATTTTTTATTTGAGCTTCGACACTGCATGTATTAAAAACAAAATTGTTTAGAACATTCTCAAAACATTGTTAAAAGGTTGGTCACTTTGTTCAAATAAAGTATTATTACTCCAAGTACTAAGACACAAATAATTTGTATTTCTCTATTAAATTACAGAAAAAATGCGAGGTAGAAAACTTCAAGTGCATTTACCTCAAACCGTACAACCTGTTACTCAATGGGTCAATCCATACTGAGTGATCCAGGACATGTCGCCTCACTCCCTCATAAAAATTTCATCTTTTTTGATATTGTTTCTAGTATTATTGGAGAGTTGAAAAACGTAATTAAATAAATTACTATGTCTGATTTAAAAATTCATTGTAGTTTTTGCCTTTATAAGCGTTTACGTAATCTTTAATATCTCAGATTGGTTTGGTCTGGTGCCTTAAAATTACAGACATTGTGTTTAGCACATTGTACGCTTCAGTTTGAACATATATTTAATTTCTATAGCTACCTGCGTCTAATTGATTTCGCGTCGTGAACCAGACGTTTGAAAATGAATAAATTTGTGTTTTCGATAACAATTTTCTAAAAGAAGCGTTAAAGTCTCAAAACTAAATCTTTTTGTGCATACACACGCCTATACATAAATAATGTGTATAGAATTTCATCTTTGAGATAAGTCTCCATTCCTGGTTATAACCTTCCAAAAATCAATTTTTTTCAATTTTTCCGTTATTTCAAGACTTAAAACTTTGTTGGGGAACCTAACAAAAATATGATATTTACAGGGACTAAATATCAATATAATTATAAACTAATATAAAAATTACAACTTTGAGATTTAGCCGGAAGAAAATATATTATTTTCCAAAGTTTGCTAAAATTATTCGCTTTGGTATACATGAACAGTCTACTTTAAAACTCCGTAAATGCAACAATATGCTCCTATAAAATATAAATAATAATTTAGCAACTAATTATCAATTATAATAAATAAAATGTTATAAAAATAAGCTTGATTATTGTTTATATTATTAATGACAAATTACACTGGGCTCAAACTGTACTCAGCCTGTATCAATGGCTTATCCTAGAGTAGTGATATTTTGTCAGAAAACTTTCATGAAATATATTTATTTCGAAATTACAGTAATGACTTTTATACTATTAAATAACACAAACCTTTCTCTTTCAGTTGTTCCTTTTCAATAAAACTTATTCAGTTCTATAATAAATAATATGTATGAAAATCTTGTTCTCATGCAACCATGAGCTGCATATTAGGAAGTTAATTATCAAAAACTTTAAATCTAGGTGTTATCACTGTTACAAGTGTGAGTACAAGATTTTCATACATATTTCGCAACTGTCGACTATGAATGAGAAAGGCTTTGGAATGTGAGGCGCGACGCCCGATAATAAGCATGTGCGGTGGTCACTCAGGTCCCGTTCGGGCGAAAGTGCGTTTCACTCCAGGAACCGTCTTCCGTTGTCCAGAGGTTGTGTGAGGGAACTTCCCTGGTCTATCACTCACGTCTGCACCAACGAACTTCTTTGTGTTGCGTGCTACCTGGCGGCGTTTCATTCTACCATAGTGTAGTTTTAACATTTGCCGCGAGATGTCGCTCAATTACAAGGACATACATATAAGATTAAACTTCGGTGCAGGGGCATACAAACAACGTATAATTAAGTGAATAGGTCCAGGCACATTTATATCTATCAATGAACATTATTTAGATCTATCGTTGTAACTATCTATAAAGTTTGTTAGGATTATTCTCGTAATAATATTCCCATAGGAAACATTGTGTTAAAAATAACCCTTCTTTTAGCAAATCCAAAACACTAATACAAATAAAGGGGTCTAATCGCTTTAGAAATGAGTTATTCAATGATTCATTTTTACAGTATTGAACAAAAATTCGGGATACGAATCTATAAAACCATAAAACACATCTAAAAATCCATAAAACGCAAGTTAATTAACACAAAGAAATACAATAGATGGATCACCCAAGGGATAAGAATTTCTTCAAAAAACAAATGTAAACAAGCCGTTTATATTGTCTTTCAAAACTCTCTAACCAACCACCCGAATTCCATGATGATTTTCGTAAATATAAGACTATTCTTCGAAAAATTGTCTATGCAGCTAAAGTTATGGAAAACGACACGCGGTTACTAAAATCGAACAACCGGATGAAAGCCATGTGGAACATTGTTAAATATTACACGTCGACTTCTGAAAATCGCGAAGAAAATATTTCTTTATTAAACGATGGCAAAATCATATCAAATCCTCAGGACATCGCAAAATTTGTTTAATTCATACTTCTCAGAAGTAGGTAAAATATCGAACTCAATATATCCAAATCAATGTCCTCCAGTTACATTCACTCACGTACCCAATTCTATTTTCACTTCTGAAACTAATGCCAGTCAAGTCATGAGAATCATCAGCTCATTAAAAAACAAATTTGCAACAGGCATAGATGATATAATCGAGTTTATTGTTAAATCTTCATCCCACGCTATATTAAATCCACTCAAATATTTTTAATATTTCTTTATCGGAAGGGATGTTTCCTAACATATTTAAGAGAGCTAAAGTGAAACCTTTACTCAAGAAAGGAAACAAACTTAATATTGGAAATTACCGACCAATATCTCCACTACCCACGTTCTTAAAAATCCTAGAAAAATTGTTCTATAAGCGTCTTCTAGATTATTTATCAAAAAATAACATTCTCTCTGACGATCAACACGGTTTTAGGAAATCCTTTTCCACTACAAGCGCCATATTTTCTTTCTTAAATGATGTTACCACATCTGTTGACCGTGGAAAAAATCCTCAGGGTTTTTTTTTACTTATCCATAACATTCGATGTCATCGATCACGAAATTCTCCTTTCCAAATTGCATTCTTTAGGCATTCGTGGACTTGCACATCAATGACTAACTTCGTATTTCAAAGATAGATATCAACAGGTCGAAATATACTATACCAAAAGTCTCGTTCACGAACACAATACTCAAAATAGTAATAATATTCATTGAGTGACGACCACTCTTTGCCAAAAAACAAACATATCATTTGGGAATCGTTCTATATAATTCCCTGCCCAAGAATACAAATATATTGTGAAATTGAATCTCTTCAAATCCGCGGTTAAAAACTACCTCCTGCACCAGTGCTTCTACAATGTAAAAGAATTTATTGATTTTAATAAAAGTTAAATCCGTCTTGTACTTTATCACGCCATTGCTGTAGTACTTTTTAAATAACTTATAACAATTTCAAAAACTATTTTCTTGCATGATTGTGTTGTCTTATGGCTCATATTTATTTAGTTTTATATGTACTCAACTTTGGCATGGTTGTGTACATCAATTCTGTAGCCCCATCCTGACCTGGGTTTTTCTCCGGTTTTCCTGCGAGTAGAGGCGGATTTATTATACAGGTTCTCTAGGCTTTGTCTAGGGGCGTGTTTATTGTAACAATAAATCGTGAATTTAGTGTTTTTTCAATTCTTATGATTTGTCAACACGATACTCAGAATAATCTATAGTTCGATAATAATTTGTTCATGTAAAATAAATTTTTTGTGTTAAATTCCAAACATATTGATATTATATTAGTATTATAACTCGCAGATAAATTTTTATCTTATCTAGGAATTTTTGTTGAAATTTTTGAATCCGCCTCTGCCTTAGGGCCCTTGATAGGAATTGATGGGTCCCTTGCTTGCTTCCGGAGCGTAAATTAGTTTATTGTCCTCCACGTGGTCATACGCTGTTTGTACCGTTTTTGACAATAAATGTATTATTATTATTATTATTATTATTATTATTATTATTGTTATTATAGGTATTAAAAGTGCATTTTCTTCCTTTTTCATGAAGATCTAGCCCCCACAAACCCCTTTGCCACTTGTAATGGTGATGTTTTCGAGCTTCACTAGCCATTCCAAGTAACTTCCTCCGTCTTGGGGACAGCAACTCATTTACATAGATCGGGGTGTCTATTGGCAAATTAATATGCCTCGTGGATAGGTGCTACTTGAGACATCGTTTATTGAGTATTACTTCAGTATCAATCCTTCTGACGAATTTTACAAAACTTCCTGGTTGTCCAGAAGCATTAGGTCTCCTTTTAAGTATATGACAGGATCATTGAGTCCTCGATCTCCATTTCAAGAGCTTTTCCTATATTATTTACAGCATCAAATACATTATTATTTTAACAAGAATTCCTTGAATTTCAATGCGATTGCACCTCGAATACCGCTCAGGTTCGTCAATCCTGTTATATAATATTTCTATTTTTTTTAACTTCCTAAGGGAGTCGCCTCACATAATGAGCGTAGTCTCTACGAGACCACCTCAGAGGTCTTTGGGTCTCGCAAGTTGAATGAGGATGGAAGAGAGGCCCAGGAGGCGAAAGAGATGGCGAGTCGGTAAGCGCTTGAGCGTGCTAAGCTCTTGGTCCCGATTTAGAATCTCGGTCACGTCTCCCATTTTCATTCAACATAATTTAATCAATCTGTTACCTGGGGGTGAGGTTCACCTCAATGTCTTCAAAATATTCATTAATTTTTATATTTTGTTCCTTTAATTACTTTTTATTTTCGTCCAATTTTTCATTTAGATGTTCATATGACGTATTGAAATCAAGAATAGACTTCATAATATCATCATGCGTAATCTTACCTTCTGAGGTCTGTACATCTAACCTTAAACTTCGCCGTCGGCTCGAACTGCACAAGTTACATCTCCATACACTACCTTCACTGGTTAAATAATCTATACCTGCCTTACTCATCTTAACACAATTTCGATGAAAATCCTTTGTGCAATCCGAACACGATGCTTTTAACTGTTTTGTAGAAGTCGATTTACTACAGACTCCGCAGGCTGATATTTTGAAACTATGCTTTGTACAACCGCCCAAATTACTCACGATTACTCGTCGAAACACCAATTAACAATACACAGCAGTCGAATATAGGCCAACACAACACTTAATTATCACATTGACGAAGAACTCATCGATATAACAGACTCGTTTGAGACAATGGATAGGAGCACACTCGCAACGTCTGTACAACCGCTGCCGCATGTGATCTCAGGCAACTACTTCCACACTCCTTAACTACAACCCTCTCACTGCCAAACTACATTTCGAAGAACTAACACCCAACCCGAACTCCGCACCACTCTGTGAAAATGAAATCACAAAAATAATCAAATTTCTGACAAGCGATAGAGTCCCTGGAGAAGGTGGCATCATTGCAGAATTCTAGAAATTTCACGACGGAAACCTCACTCACAGCGAATTCACAACATAATAGCAGATATCTGAAAGATGGAACAAATCCTCTTGAATGGAAATGTGCACTAATCCACCCACTCCACAAAAAGGTGACAAGACAGACTCAAACAACTACAAAGGAATCTCACTACTTCCAGTCCCGTACAAAATCCTTTCGAAAACCCTCTTGAATCGACTGGAACCCCACGCAGACCCATAAATAGGGGAATACCAAGCGGATTTCCCCAATGTACACTCCTGCGTTGAACAGATATAGAACCTGAAGAGAATTCCTCGGATTAAATTCTGCAAAAACTCCGTGGTTACCTTCGTTGATTTCAAGCAAGCTTACGACTCCATTGATAGGCAGACCCTCTTTCAAACACTATATCAATCCAAAATTGACCGGAATTCAAAACCACTGATAGAATACAAACCAGTAGAATCATTCAGCAAACACTCACCAACACCAAAGCTAATTTAATTTATCAAAGAATTCACCACACCTTTCAAGATACACTTAGGCGTCCTCCAAAGAGATGAACTTTCACCCCTACTCTTTAATATGATTTTAGAAAAAGTAACCAGAAAGTGGGAAAGAGAAATTAAGGGAAAACAAATTGGCAGGAGAAGAGATTACAGGTTTAATATAAAATGACTGGCTTTTGCAGACGATATTGTTATCCTCACAAACAACAACCTCACAGGAAACAAAATAAATACAATAGGAAAACTATAGGAAATTCCTCTGAAAACCGGTGTTCAAATCTTTTTTGAGAAGAAACAATATAGGGAACGGTATCCATCAAACAACCTCCCCATCGAAACGCGTTGCGGGAAAATAACACTAGTCTTCCACTTTAAATATCTGGGAGAAATTGTTCAACAACCAGACTGAACCTGATTGCAAACCAAGCACCGAACTAGAGAAAGTTTACAGACTTACTTGGAACCACTACATACAAAAATATGTACAATCGATGCAAAGCTCAGGCATTACAATACAGTTGTACTCCCAGATGCACACAACGGAGCAGAAAAAAAACACGGATACACGAACAAACAAAAATAAAACCAATCGAATAACAAGAACGGAAAATACTCAGGAAAGTTTTGGACCACGTACAAAATGGATGGAATATGGATTTAACGAACTTCAACAGAAATATACAGGCATGCAGAAACTATCACAAATACGTTCAAAAAATGAGAATAAATTTTTACGGACATGTACATAGTATAGACCAGAACAAAATTATAAGACGAATCTTTGACATCACAAACTCCAGCCAAAAAAAATCAAAAAAAGATACTTGAAACGGGAAACGCCCTTAGACAAATGATCATAAAAGAAATGACATTTTCGATAGGCAAAAATTCAGAAGTACATTTATTATCATATTTAATTATATTATTAAAAGTATCAACAATCATTTTAAAAAGAATGTGCTTTTTATTGTTTTTTAGCGTACCAGTTCCCACGGTTACCGGAACAAATTCAAATTCATTCCATAATTGTGAATAACTTTCACAATTACTAATGGTATTATTTAAAAATACGAAATCATTTCCAAATTTATTATTAATAATAGAATTTTAATCATGGTCACCAGAAATATCGTGTTAGAGATATACACTCTTTACTCTTTTCTTGCTGACTAACAAGAATTTTGAAATAAAGAGATACAAAGAATACAACACATAGATATATTTTGTTGACCTTTATATGTATGAACTACAATTATATGGTAACAAACTGTTCCAGGTTACAATTCCTTTGGAACATTTTCTTATGCTCTGGACGGATACAATTCTCCATATTTTGAGTGTTGTGGTAACTTTCCGTTTGATATCATCTTATGTCAATGACGTATTGAAAAGAAAGGCAGAACTTACTTTCTATTCTCTAAATCTTAATTTGTAATTTAAACAATTTATTTTACTGTTTCAACAAAACCAAATCATTCTTTATGACTTATAAACCAACACTGTTTGCTTTCAGTAAAATAATCGTTGACACAATCTTCCAATGATTCGAGAAATTGTTTTCTACAATATACACGTTAGAAGAGAACCGACATTTCTTTATTCGGTAAAAAACCAACTCATAATTGATTGAAAAGAAAAACATTAAGTACGTACTCAAGATTGAAGAAGGTAGTTTTCGTGAATGTTACCACAGAGCTCTGTGAAGGAACTCGACAAAAAATACAAAAAAACAAACAAAGAATTTCTCGTTAACGCACCAGCCAGATTCAATCTTTGAAAATAATTTTCCAAAATATTATAAATATGATTCAGTCTTATTGATATGGACAAATATGTCGTTGAAAATTCTATTTATTTGTTCAGATGAAATTATTTCCACTGGGACTTGAAAAAGTG